>OZ022244.1:29202843-29220343 GCA_963978895.1 Erpobdella octoculata
TTTTCCACTGTGATACCATTATATTTATAACCGTCTTTACAATAATATTGCATTATCCACAACCTTTCCAAAGATGTTTTATATTATTATACAATGTTTCAAACGATTTCATGTTTCGTATCAAGCGATGTCTCGTATCTTTTAGCTAATTCGATTCATTTTATTTAAGCTACTATTTTTTTTCATATTTTGGAATGCTAAAAAAAACCAACTCTCAAACTCCCACGCGAGTTTGTCCAAATAAAATGATCATCGTTTAAATCGCAGAAAAATGCCAATCGAAACTCAAGTTTGGAGGAGGAAAAAACAATGCATTTTTCAAAACACCAGGTTGATATGGAAACACGACAAGATCAGCCGACACGAACTAAACGAGACGCGTCAAGATGAAATCTGTCTTCACAAAATAATAAAAATAATAGTAACAATAATAAAAATAATAAAAATAAAAATAATAAAAATAAATAACGATAAAAATAATCAAATCAGTAAATAAAAATGCATGCAAAGTTAGAATTTTCGGCACGCAAGATGAAAGATGTTACTCACTAGTTAATAAAAAGAAGAGAGGATTATAGGTGAGCGTTTGCAGGGGGAGGGGCAAGAAGGACTTGATGAGTAAAATGACTTTGCATTCTTCGATTGTGGAGTCCACGAACTTCAATTCCTTCGTCCAGAGGTTGTCTGTCGACTTGCGGGTAAAACACGCTGAAGATAAGACAAACATTTGAACGTCTGCACAGACGGATATAAGCAGACTCACACAGACAAACTTGCCTACACGCACAGACGAAAAACAAACAGACACACTCTGTGGCATGGAAACATCGAGGAACTAAAAAGAGGACATAATAGCCGTGTGAGTTCTTTAAAGGATTCTTGTTAATAAATGGTTTTGGTTCAATGAAGTTTCAGTTCATCCTTTTGGGATCACTTCTTGACAATTGTTTTTCAAGCGAGACAACTTTTTCGCGGCGGCCCGACTGTAGGCCAAGAAGCGGAAAAGAGCTGTTATTGTTCACTAAGGGAATGGCTGACGATGACAACGAAAGAGGCGACAAAGTCAACAACGACGACGACGGCGCTAGCGGCGATGGCGGTGCGCCACGCGACGACTCGAGCGCTGTTTTAGTTTTTAAAGAATTTTGATATCGAAGAGGGAAAAACGACCGGATAGTATTGCCACCGCCCGCGGGAGCAGTATCATCTCCGCCACCGCCGGTGAAATCTCTAGGGCGGAGGAGGGTCTGTGGAATGCCCGCAGTTGTGCTTGAACTCGAACTCGGTTCTGATCTCATTGTTTCATTTCTCTGGGAAAAGAGATTCGACGATGACTGAGTACGTTCACTGTCGGGCGCCTCGTTAGATCGGCGCGACGGCTGTCGTTTCCAGCCGATATACTGTGCTTTCGGATCAAGTGATATGCAAGAGGTTTCTGATTCGATTGTCTTATTGAGGTCATCGTCTCTAGAGTGACGGCCGGTGAAATTTGAAGTCGTAAGGAAAGATTCGATATCTTGTCGCGTCGGAAGCTGGAATGGTAGAGGCAGGGAACTGCAACTGGAGGATGGAGAGTTAGTGGAGCAATCTAAGGGTTTCAGGTGTTGAGGAACTGCGTCGGGATCGTGGGCGTGGAATGTCATGGTGACCAGGTGAGAAGCATTTTCTGAAAAAAAAACGATTGAAACATTTTTAATATTTTCTTATCATTACATTTTCATAAATTACTTAAATAACAAGTAAGCCGTAAAAAAAAAACAAATTTTTCTTTAACAAATCCCTTATACTTCTGAATTTGCTGGCTTTTCATTTATTGCAAAAAATTTTCTTTTAACACGACTTTTTTTGAATTTATATATGTAAACATTTATTTAATTGTTTTTTATTTGTTTTTGTTTTAAGACATAGATAGTTGTTTTTAATTTAAATTATTTTTTCAAAAACAAGCTGCAAACTTTAACAGAATGCATTGTCACAAGGAAAAAGCATATATTTCAAATTTCAGCTCATTTGGATGACGGGAAGTTAGCTAATTTTCTCTTTCAAGGTTTGCAAACATTCAAGCTAGCAAGCAACCAAGACCGGCGAAGAAGTTAATATAAGGGATTTGAAAATGAAACTCTATAACATGCTTTTAACAAATAAATTTCCAATCGTACAACTCACCAAACATTCCTTTAATAGCATTTTACTAAATGGAATCAAATATATAATTGTTTATCGCCTTTTTACAGACTTTTATTCAACTTGCATTCTCTGTTTGCTTGTTTGTGGGTTACTCAAATCTTGCAAGTACTATTTAACCAGCTTTTCGATTAGCTAGGAAACTGAAACATTTAGCATACTTTATATTGAATGACAACACACGATTCAATTGAAAAAAAAGCAAAAAACCTAATTTGAATATCTTTCGTATTTCTAAAATGAGTGTATTTGAAATGAAAGCGTGTGTTGAAAAACTCGTTTTTTCCTTTACTTGTTTGTAACATTCATTTAAATTTTGTTCCAATTTTTTTAATGCCCTCACGAAACAATAATCCTTCAACTGAACTCACCTCCCGACACTTCTTCTAACGACCGAAGTTTTTTCGAGCTCTGCGGAACCTTTCGCAGTCGAGGCGGCTGAACTGAATGTCGCCTGCCGAATTTCGCTGCCGTCGTCGTCGTCGTCCTTGTCGCCGAAGCTGGAACTCCTGGCAGTGTTTTGACGAGCGGAATTTGCATGAATTTACTGCTGTCCTGCCAGCAGCTTGGATGCCTCCTATTGGCGGGCTGTTTTGATGACATCTCCAGTCCATAAGAGTTTAGCTGTGGCTGACTCATGCTTTCTTTGTGAGCTGTATTGTTGAGTGGTCATTTATTATCAATTGATATTATTATTATTGTTCATTGTATTTATCTATTTGTTTATTTATTCAGTTGATAAATCATTATGTTCTTCTTGTTAATATTTGTCATAAATAGCATAAATAGAAGTTGATTTTTCTAAGAAGTCACAAAATACAACTGATTTTTAATTGGACGAACCTCTAAACCCTCTCGCGGATTGGTGCACTTCGACGTCGGCTCGCACAACTCCCCGATTCTGCTGCTGACTCACATCCACCGTGGAAACATCAGGCGCTTTCTCCAGACAACCAGGCAGTGAAGAATGCTTCTTATTCCTGAGGCAAGGAGAGCCCAACTGCTGCTGCTGAACCAGGGACGATGTCTCCGTTTTTTCTTCCAATACCGACAAGCTGCTTAGGTGTCTGAAGGGTCGCAGCAACTGGAAATTAGATGATTTATTGTTTATGTTATTCAGACATGAAATCGTCAAATCAATAATTAAAGTTTTAATTGCCTGTTTTTAGTGCTTCTGCTTTTTAAACCTCTAATTAATTAATTATTTAAAAACGATTTATATAAATTTATTAATTAAAACGTAGTATCAACATACAGAACTTCTTGTGTCTGTCTGACTGTAAGTATGTATGTATGTATGTATGTATGTATGTATGTATGTATGTATGTATGTATGTATGTATGTATGTATGTATGTATGTATGTATGTATGTTTAACTCCGCCTCGCTAATTGCGAGCCAGTCCCAAGCCTGGATAAAGGAGGAGGGACAGTTAAAAGGAACAAATTTTGATCCACGACAGGAAGTACTTATACACTTCCTACATACAGCCAATTCAGTCTTAAAACACTTAGTGTAGAGGACTATAAACTATCATAAAAAAAAAAAAAAAATGTATGTATGTATGTATGTATGTATGTATGTATGTATGTATGTATGTATGTATGTATGTATGTATGTATGTATGTATGTATGTGTGTATGTATGTATGTTAGCAATTTTGCATAACACGGCGGCCGCAGTGGTCAGCAGTTGCTAAAATTAGTGCGCGCAGAAGCGTATTAAAAATTATAACGTAATTTTACACTAACAATTTTTGACGGGCTATCTTTAGTATAAAATAATAGAAATTGGATAAGTGGAAAAGGAGAAAATTTACTTTAAGACAACGTAAGCAAAAAAAATGTTTACATATGCCACTTGCGATTGAAATACTAAACAAATTATCTAAACAAAACTTAAAAGTAATATTATAGACGACTTGAACCGCGTCACTACAATTGATGTTTGTTTGTCCAAACACGTGTGCGTGTGGATCCGAGGCTTAACGCCATTAAGTTACGTGAGTGTTCATGAGCGAATATATAGCTGTGAGCATTGACTAGCTTTCTTGCAATCTGGCCAGTTAGATGATCTAACTCAGATCGATATAAGTTCTTTCCACTTAATTATAAATATTGAATGGGTTGATTAAATAAAAAGTAAGATCAACTTTAATCTGCGGTTAAAATACAATCTTATCGCAGCCATTCATCAGTGTTGACAAAAACTTGGGCTACAGTGAATAGAGTCATCAGCGGGCTCAATTTTGCTGAGCCTACCCGTTAACAATTCTGAGCTGGTCCCTAAAGTCTCACAGCTAAAGCTTAGCACGACTTTGCAGCAGCAGCTACTCAGCACACGAGACTTGAGTAACAAGTTTTAGATTCAGCTGTTCACAAACTTTGCTCCTTCTTCTCTTTTGTATTCCAGGTACGTGTTCGCATCTCTTGATGACCTCCCTGAGACCAAGAAAATCTTCATCTTCCGTTTCGTCGTCGACGTTCTGATTGGATTCCTAGTTGTTTAAAAGTTATTTGTTTCAATTCTTGTATAGAATTATTAAAAACTCCGAGTATTAAAACATAATTAAAACAATAATATTTAATACTAAATACAGAGACTTCAATTAGGGAGCAGGGAGCCATTGCCCCCTAACTTTTGCGTGGGCCCTCTGAGGTAGTTTTGGGCCTCCAAATAATATATATTGTACTCCAAAAATGGGTTGAGAAAGGTAAAGTTGAAGCTTGAGATGTTTGTGTGGGCCTTTTGTATAGGTAGGGGGGCCCCTTATGACGGTGAAGTGAGCCCCTTGTTACGTATTACTGGGCCCCTTGTTACTTATTACTGGGAATGTGTGAGTTCTTAAAATTTTCTCCGACTACTCCCCCCAGTCATAATCTTTTTTGAGAAGCAAAAATAAAAAACGGATTTTTAATTTTTTTTTTGAAAAGTGGCTCCCATAATTTTTTGGGAAAAAAATGAAAAGAGAGTTTAGAAAAAGTTTGATAAATTATTGTGTCCTTAAAAACAATTTGCCCCTTTCCCCCAGGGATTTGCTGAAATGACGTCCCTGACTGAATATAATACGATATTATAATAAAAACTAATAAAAAGAAAGATTGCGTGTCAAATAACTTCGAGGTGCTTCATGAGAACAGCCACAACGACATTGACCAACACAAACTGAGCCATGAGGACGAATACGACGAAGAAGATGGGAGTGATGACGATGTTGACACAGCAGTTCCTCGTGCAGTCGTCCGAAGGATTGCAATCGTCTCTCAGCGTGTCCTGCCGTGGGGTTCGGTGGGTTGAGGGCAATGAGGGATCGTGTGAAAATTTCAATTGAGTTAACTGTGTATTTGATGAGCATTATATACGGCCCCAATAATAAGTTTATCTTAGAATTAGTAAAACTTTATTTTTTGTCTTCGTTTTTTAAAACTAGCAATAAAACCTCCGATTAAACTCTTAATAAAATTGCCCTCTACAAAAACTTGTTTAGAAAACTGTGCGTTAATAAACTGCTAACTTTCATTATTCCGTTCCAGTTGTCTCCGGTGGCGATCCTGAAGAGCGTGAGAAAAGCCATTCCGAAGTTCCTGAAGTGAGCGTGCTTTCCTAATCCTTCGCAAGGATGCTGCTCAGAGCATTCTAAAGCGTTCAATAAATTATCTTGGTGATGGAATGAATTGGATGTTCATCAGAACTAAATAAAATCTGGCCGTATTATTGTATGTCAGCATTATGTAGCAGACCAATAAGCAGAGATGTAGTACTTGGTACTCGTACTCGTACTCGAGTACGAGTACGAGTACGTTTTTCAAGTACTTGTACTTGAAACTATGGTAGTCGTACTTGCAACATCTCTGCAAATAAGGTGGTTGTGAAAATTTCAACAACTTACCGACTCGGCCAAAGAGCTCAACTCCGAGAGCAGCGAAGATGAAGAAAAGTAAGAAAAACAGAAGACCGAGGTTGGCTACTTCTGGCAGTGCTTGTACGACCGTGTCCAAAAGAGCTCGGACGGATTTCGCCATTTTCAGAAGTTTTAGAACTGCGTTTAACGATGTAAAATTAAAGAAAAAAACATCACTATTGGTTTTTTTAAAATTTTAGTTATTCATTTAATTTGTTTGGGTTTTTTATTATTTGTAAATTAAATTGAAGCAAATATTTATTTAATTATTTATATCAGCTGAAGATTAATAGCCATAATTCATATCATAGTCGTAAAAGACGGGGGGAAACAGGAACCATATGCCCTCCACGTTTGAGTGGTTCACTAATTTTTTGGGCAAGTGGAGGAAAAATCAAAATATGGTTCACCGGTTATCAGCTTTTCTTGGGATGAAAAATAAAAAAGGGTTTGGAAATTTTTTTTAGCCTCTCTTCGGTCATCAGCTTTTTTGGGAGAAAAAATGAAAAGTTTTTTTTGAAAAATGGATTTAAATTTTCTTTTGGGGGCCTTGTCCCCCAACGCAAACGCATGAACTTCCCCTACGCCTATGATTCATAAATCTCTACTTATATTATTTCTAGCTTCTACTGTCTTTTAATCTAAATAATTTTCATAGAACTTCACAGATTTTAATGAGATTTGGCATATTTACGCAGTTTTTACGTTGATTTAGAAAATAAAATTACTTTTCAGATTTAAACAACTGTGATGGTTTTTAAGCCTGTCGTCTGACAGGCTGTGATGCTAGTTCAGTATTTAAATTAGTACACATTAAGCATGGAAATCTTTTTTCTTCCCTTACTAACTACCTCTAAAAGTCAGTTATTTGTAATTATAATCGGTTATCGTAGGCTCAAAATAAAACAAATCGCTTAAAATTCTAAGTTTAGTACGAACAAAAAAAGCAGTTGTTTTATACCCAATCAATTTACCCTACCACCCTCAACAAATCTATCTATTGACTGACCTCTAGCGATTCTGAGCACCCTCATGACCCTGATGATCGTGGGGTTGATCGGTATTATACCAGATTTCATCTCCTCCAGAACTATCCCTGCCACCGACATGACAATTATCGAGACATCCAGTTGATTCCATCTGGAGTTTGGAACAAAAGTTATATTTTGGAAAATTTTAATTAGTTTTTTTCTTAAATAATCATTTTACAGTAACAATACTAATAAATTAATGTAATGTAATTATGTTATTTTATGCAGAGTTCAAATGACTGAGTTAGGTACTTGAAGGGCTCTTCACAGAAAAAAGCCAAAAGGGAATGAATTGATAAATAAATAAATAATTGAAAACAATTCCAATTACTAAAAATTAAATCACAGTGGTTATTGAGCTTCCACCTCTACCACAACACGACTGACCTGTCTGACAGATACCTGAGAGCTCCAAGAGAGATCATTTTCACTGTGGCTTCGAGCACAAAAATAGAAGTGAAGAAGAAATTGAAAATCTTCAAAGCTTGCTGCAACTCCTAAGCGTTTGAATAAATAACTTTTATAAATAAGAAAATCACATCAAAAATTAAGCATTTCACTTTTTTTTACAGATTGTATAAATTAATTTTTTTAACTTCTTTGGGTATTGTACGTTTTGGAGCTAAGGAAAGCTTGTTACATTGTAGAAATCACTGTATTGTATCTTATTTTGCATGCTAAGGCGCCATTAAACAGCACGTTGGGATCAAACAGTTACCTGCTGCCCACGCTTTTTTAGCTCTTGTTTTAATAAAAAGCTTCAATATGTTTTAGAACATAAATAAAACTATTTTTTAAATAATTTAGTTTTTTAGAACATTTTTTCGAGGAGCGAGTCTATATTCAAAGTTTCAGCTGGATTGGATGACGGGAAGTTTGTTAATATTTACGTACTTCCAAGATTTTTTGGCAAGCAAGCAAGCAAAACCGGAGGTGGAGTTAATATTGTTACGATATCACCAAATCGTAATATAATAAATTTGAAAACTTAACCAATCCACTCATAAATGTTGAAATATAAAATATATACATACATTGTCCCCTGTTATTGTTAAAATTTAGCCAGTTAACCCATCGGAAGCTTACATTGGGCATCATGTAAAACTCTAATGCCATGGAGATGACGTTCAGTCCAATGACGCCAGCAATGGCAAGGTCGAAGTACTTGCTTGTAACCAATGAGTGAAGAGCCATACGGTACTTGGAATAGTTCGTCCAATAGGGAATCTCGCATTGCTCTAAGTGTGATTTTTTAATTTGCTCGTTATAAAATGATGACAACGATTTTTGATAAAAAAGTACACAATTAAAAAGCTATTTGCCATTTTAGTTCGTGCTGAAATATTATTAATTTGAATGCGAATTTTCGTGACTCACTTCGTCGTTTCTTGAGCAGTTTTTCGGCCCTCTTCTTCAGACGTCTCATCCTCTCCTCCTGCTCTTGACTTTCGCGACATTTGTGGAAGTTTTCGACGACGACACCCACGAACATGTTCAGTACGAAAAAGGCGACCAATAAGAGAAAGGATATGAAGTAAACGAGACGCCATTCGTTGTAATTCGTCTTGGGCTATTTTTAGCAAAGTTAATTGGACCAGATATTAGGTTTTCAAATGTTGAATAAAACAGGGACGTCATTTCAACAAAATCTTGGGAGTGGGATACTTGTTTTGAAGGCCCACCAATTTTTCAAAAAAAAAATCACTTTATTTGAAAACCTCTTTCACTTCTTGCTCACAAAAAAGCTGATGACCGGGGAGGGGGGTAATTGGAGCTTTCCCAATTGACGTCCCTGGAATAATACTTTTTAAAAAATGTATTTGATATAGAACTGAAAAACACTTTTTTTTTAAACCTGTTTATCAACTCCTACTGCATCCAGTCCTGTGTACATTATATTCACCCAACCGTCCTTTGAGGCCAGCACAAACAGAGACATCAGCGCCTTAAAAATACTTATAAATTGAATTTAAACTTATTGATATTTGCTTAAAGCTAGTAATAACCCGCAAACATATCTAAATAAATTAGTGACGATTGCAGTGCCACCTGGCGGCGTAACACGAACTTTAGACTTACGTACTTAAGATATACATATATACATAAGAAATTATGTATGCTGATGAAATAACTAACTTTTAAGCAGAAAATGATTTTAGTGTTGATAATTTTTCAAATATTTAATTTGTAGTTAATAACTTTAGGTAGCCAATGAAAGGTGTGACGCACCTGGCCCAGGTTGTCGAAGTTGTACTTCCAGTTGACCCACCGGAATGGAGGTCCCTTATTGATGCATTCTGTCTTGTTGGTCACCATAGATACGTCACCACCTTCGCAGTGGTACAGCATTCCTTTGAAAAGCTGCAATGATGATTTAGCAGTTTTTAAAACTTCTAAAAACTAGAACCTAATTTAAAAGTAAACTAAAATCACGTCCCTGATTTGATCTCGTAAGTGATTCTTGGAAAGACTTGATCCCAATTACTAATAAACAATTCCACTTCATATTAATCGTTTTTAAGCTAAAATTACTTAGTTCAAAATCAAAATCAACGTTCCTGGCACCAGCACCAAAGTCTTACTTGCACGCCTAGAATACCGAAGATGATGAAAAATGTACAGCAAATGAGAACGATGTTTCCAATCGGTCGGAGAGAAGAAAGCAATGTTTGAACAACCAGCTTGAGACCTGGTGCTCTGCTTATGACTCTGAAAGCAATTTTTAAAAATGTTTTTATTGTTATTTAACTTCACTTGTCAAGGGGCGCAACCAGGACCTTAAAAGCAATTTTTTTAAAAGTTTTTTTGTATTTAACTTCACTTGTCTGTTAATGCTTGCGTGCCGCAAAAACTTGTCCGATGATTTGTGTGCAACAAAAACTACAAGCTAAAAAAATAATTGTTATTTTGAAAAATTGAAATAAAAATACGCTTTTATAGAATGCTCTAAAAGGTAGAAAATAAATCGTCTGCGTATGTCTTTAAAGCAACAAGCGTGGGGCGATTTTTTTGCACTCCAACAATGGCTTCACGTTTTTACACACTTTTACTTAACTTGACTTCTCTGTCTGTCCGTCGTCAAAATTTTGCAATCGATTTTAAACTAACTTCCCGATGAGCTAGAGACTACAAAATTTAAACACAATTCCGAACTAATTAATAATGCATTCTATCAAATTTTCGGATCGATTGGACAAAATGTAATTAAATAATTATTTGTGATATTTTCGTCGAACTATTTATTGTCTATGCTAATATGCTCGTTTGTTTATGTAACATATATAATTTCCGGATCGATTGAACAACATCAACGTCCAGAGGATGTCAAATGATCACTTTAATAGTGTAAAAATATAAAAGTGTGTTTTAAAAAAAAAACTTTGTTTTTTGCTTCACTTGTTTTGTTTAGAGAGATATACCCTGAAAAATCATTTCTTACCTTTTTTGAGCAATTTATAAAAGCTTACAGATTTTACTTTTTATTCAAATAATAACCGTTTTATTTCTAACTCCAAAACTTTGATATTTTTGGTCTAATCAAAAGTTATTCAATTTTTTTATGTTTAATTTTAGTTTTTATGGTTTTAACGTAAATTGGCCACGGATTAGTATTTAAAAACATGGTAAGCTAAAAAAAATTGAGCATATTTTCTATCTTAAATTTACCTCAAAGGTCTGAGAGTTCTGAGCAGCCTGAAAACCCTGAGAATGCCAAAGATTTTGGGACTGTGGGAAGCAGTGAGGGAAATGATAATGTCAGTTATGGAGATGAACATGAGACCAGCGTCCATGATATTCCAGCCGCTCTTCAGATAGCTTTCCTCACCAAGGATCAGACCCTGAGCAATGACCTGTGGTTGTCATCAATAAGGAGGATTAGATGATGTTCACTTTTCGTTTTAATTAAATATAAAGAATTGTTATTTGTTTTCTCACTTTGACGACCATTTCAAGTCCAAAGACGAAAGTGAAGAAGTAATTGGAATAAATTAGAAATAGACGTTCCTTGTTGAAAAAAATGAATTCATTTGTAATTATATAAAAAACAAAATTAAATCAGAAATAGATGTTCCTTGTTAAAAAAATTGAATATATTTGTAATTAAATAAACAAATAAAATTAAATCAAAAATATAAAAATTGCATAAAAATATTAAAAACAAGATAGATTGCCACAAAAACTAAGCAACAGAAATAGAATGCAATTATCGCCTAGCAAAGCAAAATTAAAGTGCTCCATCGAGTTTCAGATGATTCAAGGCTGATGACATTACAATTTGTAAATCTGCCGCCATGCTGATGGCCTACAATCAATGAAACAACGTTACCTTGCTGTCCGCTGGAATATCAGGTCTTTCCATGGCTAGCGTGATGCAGTTGAGAGCAATGAGCAGCAGAACCATGTAATCAAAACCTGACCAGCTGACCAATCGGTGACAAGTTTCTCTCAATCTGTAGAGTAATGTTAATTTATTGTATACCAATAAAAATTTTTACTATTATAATACTTCACAGCATTTTGCTTTACTTGTCTGTGGTCTAATGTCTGTTTGGGCAAAATCTTAAAATCGATTTTTAACCAGTTTTTCAGCTACTTAAAGGTCTGAAACTTTCAGCATGAGCGTAAAACAAATAATATTTAATAATTAAAGAATTGTTTTGACTGAAGTGTGTCTTCAGTTTCTTTTTATTCGCAAAGACAACTGGTAGTAAATTCACAGTTATTTCATTGTCACAAGCAGAAGAAACCCTGAAACTATGCTTATTGTAAAAACATTTTAGTAAGAAGTAAAATGAAAACATTAGCGGATGTTACTAATTCAAAACTCCGGTGAATGCCGGTGAGATCCGGTAAATTCCGATGTGGTCCGACGATGTCCGATGAGGTAAAAGGCCGCATATAACTGGGACACCATTTCCTGAAAATACACCTCACCAACACCAGGAGCGCAAATGTGTCCAAAAATCGGGATGTGCCAAACCCTTATACCTCCCTTGACTAAACTGGTACTCAGTATACGCAAAAGAAATGAATGAAACTAATAATTTTTTTAAAACCTAAAAAACAATAAATTAATGCAAATGAAGATGCCAACTTGCTCTTGGGATGAAACAGGAAGAGAGGCCAATCATCCCTATCCTTGAGGCAGCCTTCTCTTTCTTGGAACAACATGTAGACTCGCTCCTTAATGATAATGTAAATTTGAGCTCATGTAAATGGCGTTATGTTGGCTTAGAATGACATTACCATGGGTTATTTTCGGATTATGATGAGCTTATTTTGGCATGTGAACGTCATTAAAAAACTACGTTAGACGATTTCACGCATGGATCGTCAGTCCAAAATGATCTTAGTGAAAAGTTTTTTCGCTAAGATAAATTTTTGAATTTTTATAAATTTTCATGTCTGGTTCAGAAGAAAATTAAAAAAATGCAAATATAACAATAAAAAAAAAATTAAAAAATTAAAAATTAAAACAATTAAAAAAAACCATAATTAGATTGTAAAGCGAGATTCAAAAAATTTCATCCCCTCTGCTTACTAGTCTCGTCATTTTCATATCTGCCACATCCTCGTCCTCCGTCTGAACGGGAAAACCCAGATTGATCATGTTGCCTCTGAGCAGTAAAGAAATCTTTCTGTCGTGGTTGGCGTGCAATCCGTTGACGTTCTTCAGCAATCCGTGACCGCTACTGCTGTGGGCGATCCCGGCTGTCGATGTGTTGCTATTCGAAGCTGGTACATCAGCTTTGATTTCAGGAGCTATCAGTAGCTTGTTCATCGAAGAGCTTCCACTGAGGTTGAAAGCAGCTGAGGTCATTGGCCTGACAGGGATGGAGATGTGACCTTTTGATGCGGCAGCTGTAGCAGCTGAAGATGACGATGACGACGATGAGGCACTCACTTTTCTTGCAGCTGAATAGCGATGATGATGATGATGATGATGATGATGATGATGATGATGATGATGATGATGATGATGATGATGATGATGATGATGATGATGATGATGATGACGACGACGACGACGACGACTACGACGACGACGATGATGATGATGATGATGATGATGATGATGATGATGATGATGATGATGATGATGACTTTGGTGATGATGACGAAGACGATGATGATGATAATGATTGTGATGATAATGATGTTGATGACAATAATAATGATGACGTGGAGATGACAATCAAAATGACATTTAAAGTACCAATCGTTACGGAATTCCTTCTTCTCAATTGAATTTTAGACGTGTCCAATATGATGGCAGTCTGACTCGAGTTTGCTTCCGTCGCCAGTGAAGCTCTGTTCGGGAAGCTGCTTACCAGCTGCCTGTAGTAAAAGCAACAACCAAACAAATATAGAATATAGAGCAGCTTTGGGATAGTTGAATAAATTAACATAAATAATTTCATTGCTTACCTGTTTGATGGGCAGAGAAGAGACACTCTTCTGACGTTTTTGGCATGAGCGGATTTACTGGATTTGTTCAAATCGTTGCTGCTGCTGCTGCTGTTCTGACTTCCAGAACCGACTGGAACGCTGCTGGAGCGACCAGGAGACGTCGGAGTTCTGTCGCACGCGGTAGCTGCAACAAGCTGAGAGTTAATAAAAAGAATTAAAAAATTAAGTTGGTCGTGGAATAAAAAGGAATTATTTTTTATGATTATCGTTCTATTTAGTTTAATTAGATTCACTTTCGTATCAATAGTCATCATCAACATTATTGTCGTCTTCATCATCGTCATCATCATCGTCACAGTCACAGTCACCGTTACCACCGCCACCACCACACCACCACCACCACCACCACCACTGCCAATACTACCACTACCCCCATCATCATCATCATCATCATCATAATCATCATCATCATCATCATCATCATCATCATCATCATCATCACCACTACCCCCATCATCATCATCATCATCATCATCATCATCATCATCATCATCATCATCATCATCATCATCATCATCACCACCACCACCATCATCATCATCATCATCATCATCATCAGGAAGACGAGAAAAATAGACAATCAGAACAAGTTGTCATCTGCAACATGAAACACTCTGGCATTTCCTACTAACTGCTAATTTTGTTTTAAAACACCTGTTGTAAAAGATTAATAACTATAATTGAAAAAAATATAAATGTTCTAATCATAACTTTCTAATTAATTCAGTTATGGCACACCTGAACGCTCGTCCTCCTGCCGCGGCTCCCGGCAGCGCCACCACCACCAACCCCCGCACTGCCGCTTTCTTCTCTTTTCAACGGCATCCTCTGGGCTCTGGAATGAAGAAGAAGAGGTATGGCACTGGCCCTCAGAATCAGACTGTCTGGTTTCCGCGGTTAAAAATTTAATGAATATTTTTTTGTTAAATTCAAAGAATAATCGATAAAATATAATATTTTAATAATTATTATAATATAATATTTTAATAGTTATTATAATATAATATTTTAATAGTTATTATAATATAGTATTTTAATAATTATTATAATATAATATTTTAATAATTATTATAATATAATATTTTAATAATTATTATAATTAATATAATATTTTAATAACAAGAACATCCCTGAAAGTCTCCACCTTTCTCTTTCGACTTGGCCTTCAGAATGACCTTGTCGTGCGGGAAAAGGTTGTCGAGGACTTTTAACCTCTTGGCATTGATGAGATTTTTCATGTTCATCGCTTTTGGTTTGGCGGCGGCGGCGGCGGCGGCGTTCTCGCTTTTCGACCTGGCCAGAGAATCTTCTTCGTCTGCCAAGAACATGGCTTCGTCCACCTGCCACATTTGCACGAAGATCGCGCAGCATAAATTGTGTTGTGTAGAAGAAAAACTTTATATATATTTATATGTATTTTTTTTTATAATAGTTTATAGTCCTTTACACCAGGTGTTTTAAAACTAAAATGGCTGTATGTTGGAAGCACTTAAGTACTTCCTGTCGTGGATCATAATTTGATCTTTTTAACTTTCCCCTCCTCCTTTCTCCAGGCTTGGGACTGGCTCGCAAAAGCAAGGCGGAGTTATTTATATGTATGTTTTTACAACGTTTTTATTGGGTCACTTTCTTGTCTGTTTGTTTGTCTGTCTGCGAAATTTTGCAATCAAAATTACCGACAAGCTGCAAAATAAATATATGTTCAGCTGTTAATTATTTTTTCTTTCAAACATGCTCTGTTTAATATTTATGATAGACCGCTTTGCGTTTGTTCTTCTTGCTTGTCAAGCTTTCCATGTATCGTGAATTTATAAATATTAAATTTATTTTAAGTAAATTAATTAAAATTCATTTATCTACACATTGGTATTATAACAATTATTATTATTTAAGAAATTTATTTTACGCTTTTTAAAAACAATTATCACAAAAGCTCAGTAATTTAAAACTAAAACTTTCATAGAGAGAAAGAGGAGATCATTTGTTTATATTAAACTTAACACTTCTACATAATAGTAATAGTTGTCAGACACAACCGGTCATTTAACCTTTTAACCTTTCAACCTTGCACTGACCTCGGACGATGAAAATCCCTCTACAAGTATGGCAACTAAAAGGTTAAAGAGTACGTAGTTGCCAAAGGTCATGAGAAAGATGAAGTAGAGAGCTGCCCACGAAGAAGTCTTCGACATGCCGTTGTAAAGCACCTCGTTCCAATCCTCCTGCGTCAGAATCTGTGAGGAGGAAGATTGTGAAGGTCAGTGGTGATGATTGTGATGACGGAAGGTATGATTGTGGTGATGATTGTGATGACGGAAGATGTGATTGTGGTGATGATTATGATGACGGAAGATGTGATTGTGGTGATGATTAGGATCAAGGAAGATGTGATTGTGGTGATGGTTATGATGAAGGAAAGTGTGGTTGTGGTGATGATTATGATGAAGGAAGATGTGATTGTGGTGATGATTATCGGGATCTTTAAGGCTTATGATGGTGATTTATTTGGTAGCAATGAAAGAGCTTTTGGAGGCGATTATTGTAATACTGAGATTTATTGAACGTGATCATTGACATTTTAGTCGCGAGCTAAGTGTCTACATGACTTTGTAGCTGTGAGCGGTGTGTACATGACTTTGTAGCTGTTAGCTGTGTCTCCATGACTTTGTAGCTGTGAGCGGTGTGCACATGACTTTGTAGTTGTGAGCGAAGTGTGTACACTGCCCTGTCATGGTAAAAGGAAGCAAGTCCACTTTTGGCATAAAATCAGATTAATTGTCTCTGTTCAAAAGTAGAAAGCAAGACCTACATTCTGGTATAAACAAATTGGTTTTACTCTGCATAGTTTCTGAGTTCTGAGTATAACCCATGACAAAAAGAATCATGTCCCAGCACTACTGGTAAAACCTAGATAGGTTTTACGTTTATTACGAAATCATGTTTCGGGGACTTGCTTCCTTTAACCTTGTAACATGACTGTAGCTGTGAGCGAAGTGTGAACATGACTTTTGAGAGAGAAAAAATGACGCATAATTCTTTCCAAGATTTGTTTTTTGTCATTAAAACCGCTGCAGTGTGTGCGGGGTTGATTTAATTGAGGCAATCGCGTGGTGCTGATGCGTGATTGTGATTGGGATGAAATTGGAAATTGAAACAGAAACCGAACAACACAACCAGTTACTACTCTGAGTTGCTTTATATTTTAAAAATAACCGAGTAATAAACGATGGAGAAAGTTATGATGTATTTAGTTGTACCGGATGTCATCGGTCATGTTTACTAACAATAATTTCATTTACCGACTCTTTAATAACAGTAATTCTTCATCTCCATTGTAAATTAAATAATTAAAAAGTTATTTATAACTAATAGTCTTCTCAGCATTAAATCTCGGTGTTTTCCAAGTTCAAAATGTAATATAAATAAACTCATTAAACTCGAGTCAGAGCAGACGCAACGCAACGCAACCGCGCGACAATTAAAAACCTCTCCAGCAGGTGTGACGTCATCACCACTACCTCGTACAGGTAATAACAGGTAATAACAGGTAATAACTCTTTTTATAAACGACGTTTTGTGAGAAAGAAACATTCTTTTATCCTATAAATTACTCTAGTACGTGTTGCAGAAGAATAATATTCAGATATTAATAAATTATTATTAAAAAATAAATTTTACAACAAATGATGTTAAAACATTTTCATTTTTTATTTTTTCAATTTTCATTTGACCTTTTAGGGTCAATGGGTTTTTTTGTATAGAACTTAAAACTATAAAAACGTTTACTTCAGAACATTGAAGAAAAATTATAAACTAACTTTTAACTTAATTTAATAAAGTGTAATATACAGAAAAATGCGTCTATATGAATACACATGTACATATATACATATGATTATGAACAATCGATATA
>OZ022244.1:29227843-29250343 GCA_963978895.1 Erpobdella octoculata
TCTCAAGACCGCACATGACTCTTAAAGATTTGCTACTACTTTATGACTACATTTGAAACTATTAAAACAACATCATAAGTTCCCAATGATTTGCTGCATCGTTTCGTTTAATTTTCTTTTTAAATTACAAACTTTAACTTTGGAGTGTCATTTGTCTTGAACGTCATTTGATTGTGTAAGTCAAAGTTATTTTTATTTTTTAATTTTTATTCTTAAACCTTAAGGCGGGCGCACACGAACAACAGAATTGAACAACTAAGTTGTGCAACTCGAGTTGCGCAGCCAAATTGCTCGTGTGCGCGCCATGAGTTGAGCAACTTTTTAAGTTGTCAACTCAGTTGCCCAACTAGTTTAGTTTTCAAATTCGTTTGAAAACTTTGGACAACTTTTAGTCACCCGTCTTTCTGTTATTAGTTAAATAGTTAGTTTTATAATAAAAATATAACAACAAGTAAATTAAAAACGAATTTTTAAAACCAATGCTCTTATATGTAATTAAAACACAAATTTTGCAATCAATTTTTTCTTATATTACTCTTTTATTTTATGTTAAAGTCGAAATATCTTAATTATATCGAAATTAATTAAAATTATCTAAATTAATTGACTTATTGTAAAACTAATAATTGAATATTGCATTGTCTTCTATTTTAAGCATGTATGCAAAATTTGAAAAAATCTATCATCAGGAAGTGACTCAAAAATTGATTGCAAGATTTGAAACAGACAGAGAAACAAACAGACAGACAGAGAAACAGAGACGACGAGTTAATAAAAACATTGGTAATAATAATAAAAATATCATCAAAAAGCATAAAATTTAAATATCTCAACTATTTTCATGAAAATTTCGTACACGCTTGAGAATCGCGGTCAGTGAGTGTGGTTCGTGTTAACTTGGTAAAATAGTCTGCCAGTCGGTTAGCGTTTTGTGGTCAAGAAAACCCTCAAGAAAACCCTCAAGAAAACCCTCAAGAAAACCCTCAAGAAAACCCTCAAGAAAACCCTCAAGAAAACCCTCAAGAAAACCCTCAAGAAAACCCTCAAGAAACCCCTCGATAAAATCCTCAAGAAAATTAACTAAATTAATTGACTTATTGTAAAACTAATAATTGAATATTGCATTGTCTTCTATCTTGAGCATGTATGCAAAATTTGAAAAAAATCTACCATCAGGAAGTGACTCAAAAATTGATTGCAAGATTTGAAACAGACAGAGAAACAGACAGAGAAACAGACAGAGAAACAGACAGAGAAACAGACAGAGAAACCGACAGAGAAACAGACAGAGAAACAGACAGAGAAACAGAGCCGACGAGTTAATAAAAGCATTGGTAATAAAATGGACTAGAGATTCTGTTTGAATTTGATAAATTTTAATAAAATAATTTAATAATTTGCAAAAACTTTTATAACCTGATTATCGAATAAAATAGAAAACTTGCAAGAAAAAATTGTGATGGAATTTGATTTAATGTAATAAATTAATTTATTAAAGAATTTCAACAAAAAAATACCAACTGTTACTCTAAGCGTGTGCGCACAAAAGTTGCCACAAAAGTTGCTAAAAAAATTTAGTTGTGCAACTAAATTGCACAACTTAGTTGCTCGTGTGCGTCCGCCTTTAGCCTAATTCGTTTAATAATTTTTTTTACAAATTGCGACTAATTTTAATGCTAGGAACTCGTATTCTGAGAAATGGTTTTAGAGAACACGAAATTACCTTGATGAAAAATTAATAATTATTAGTAATAAATAGTAAAAAAATAATAATAAATAATAAAAACTAATAATAATACTAAAATAATAATAAATAGTAATAATAAAAAAATAATAATAAATAGTAATAATAATAAAATAATAATAAATAGTAATAATAATAATCATAATAAATGTCAGACCAACTGAGATTCTTAATAATGACATCAATGATGCTGAACAACAACAAGTTTATCTGCTCTAAATCATTCGGCGCAATTTTTATTTCCCAATTAGAAGATAGCCTGGAAGTTGAAATTCTTAGAAAAAAAAATTTCTTTTTTTTTTTATAAAAAATAAAAGCATTAATATAAATAATTATATATTGTTCATAGATTTCATCGTCATCCATCTTTCGTCGTAACTAGTATATATATATATAACAATATCGTAACTATGATGTATGTCTAAATCATTAACTTCAGATGGATCTAGATTTTCAATTTCCACGAACTACAGCGGAATGAATTTGTGTTAAAAAAACGGAACAAGTTTAATTGATGTAGATGTGAGCGGCGATATATTACTATTCCAATAAAGACGTCTGATTCGCAGAATTCCATTTAACAACCCCCCTCCTTTCCCGAAAATTCAGGAAAGAGTTAAAATTTTGTCACAAATCTTCTTTTGAAACAATTTATTTTAACTAAATGTGTTTCAACTAATGGCAAGGTGTCTACGACGTCAAACGAGGCTCGCATCTCAGAAACCCCCCGAGTTGTCGGGGATCTCCAGACACCTCCATGTCTCGCCCCCTGTTGTCAATATTTTTATTTAGAAAATGCGTTGCATGTCAATACGGTGGCTCCTCAATCTCAATATGTCTGTCAATGTTCAAATCTGCTACTCTAAGCACAAGGAATTGTAAGCATCACCTGGAAAATGGCCACCCAAGCGAGACCGATGTTGTCAAAAGAGATGGCCCCGTGGAAAGGGTTACTGCCCCTCGGCTCGCAAGAAGTGTAATAACGATTCCAGTCAACACAGGAGGTCACATTGGAGCCCTTTGTCAGCTGGCCCAGAAACGTGGGGGTGTAGTAGTAATGGGGAGGTGCTGACATGTTGCACCTGACCCCCTTGTAGACGAAGTTGGGTATCTCTGAGCACTTGGTCATTCCGTGATCTTCCGTCTGACTGCAGATGAAGTCTTTATCGTGGTCGCCGACGTAATAGGGTCCCAGATGGAATCTGAAAATGTGCATGCATGTCTGTGTAAGTGTAAGTGTGTGTGTGTGCGCGCGCGCGTGTGTGTGTGTGTGTGTGTGTGTGTGTGTGATATTTTGGTTAGTTTTTTAGAGCTATGGATGTAACGTTTTTGATATTTTCTATTAGCATTACTAGTTATAAGTATAAAACTGTATTGCTTTGGTAACAAACCCCACGTCAGTGTTGTTAAGCGATAATTACTTAAGCGATCATGAATTCATTAATGCGTTCTATTCAATACAAGTTTTAAAAGCAATAAAAACGTTTTAATAACCGCAGTATATTTTTTTATAATTCAGTGGATTTTCGTCACCACTGCATACCCACAATCACCATCATCACAATCATCACTGCTTCTATCGCCACCATCGTCATCACCACTGGCACTGTCACCATCATCGTCACTGGAATCTTCATCATTATCATCATCATCACTACCACCACCACTACCATCATCATCATCATCATCATCATCATCATCATCATCATCATAATCATCATCATCATCATCATCATCATCATCATCATCATCATCATCATCATCATCATCATCATCATCATCATCATCATCATCATCATCATCATCATCATCATCATCATCATCATCATCATCATCATCATCATCACCACCATCATCATCATCATCATCATCATCATCATCATCATCATCATCATCATCATCATCATCATCATCATCATCATCATCATCATCATCATCATCATCATCATCATCGCCACCACCACTACCACCGCTGACGTCATTGCACTTGCCATCGTCGCCATAGAAACCGCCATCTCAGTCGTCATCTTCTTCATTTGAGACAGGAAGCACTTTATGAATAGGGATGGGCGAGGATGGGCTTACTTTCATGACTCAACGTCGATTTAATTTTATCTTTCCAACGACGACGAATGTTTGCTCACATTCAAATGAGTCAACAAACAGTCAAGCCGCATACAAATGAAAACCTTTTAAGCTGAGGCGCATATCTCGCTACTAATCATTTCTCCAGTATGCGGCTAAGTGATACTCTCAGTTTGTTCTCCATGTGAACTATGAACTATGAACCCGTCGATAAAATTAGCGCCTTACATATCGACGGCGCACATTTGGATGGCTCGTTAAATTTCTTATCGGTTATCAGCATGGAGAGGCAGATGTGGCGGGAAATCGAAATAAAACAGGAAATTAACTCTATAAATAAAAAAAAACATAAAAATAATAATTATAATTAATGAAATTAAAATGATTATTACTTATAATTAATAAATCTAAATAATCTAATGATACTTTTAATTAATAATTAAAAAATAAATTTATAAAGTAATTATTAAAATTATAATATTATAATAGCAATTATAATAACAAGATGTTCGAATAGCTGATTCTTGATAATTCAGTAATGTAAGTAATTGCTGGTTCAATGAAATTCTATCGTTAAATTTTTTTTTAAAAGGAAAAGTTCTAGAGGCAGGTCCAATAAAATACTGACGATGTTGGCACTTTTGTAGGCCGTTCAAATCTACTAAGTCGGATGGACGTTGATTGGAAAAAATTACTTTTCTAGGTTGTTGTGGGAGTTTTTTGTTTCAATTTCGATGCCGCATTTATTAATAACATTTTTTCATCGCACGATATGCCGTGACACACATCAACGATTACAAAATACAAAAAAATATAAAGTACAAAAAATATTTTTTTAAAACAACGCTCCTATACTAATGTACTAAAATTTTAAAAATAATAATAAAGTGTACAAAATAGCATTTTTTGAACTAATCTTTTCGTTTATAAGATGAAAGGGTTGGGCGGTACTAGGTTATAGATAATATAAAGTAAAGAATATATTTTGAACATAATACAACAACTTCCTTACTCGGGTTGGGCGGTACTAGGTTATAGATAATATAAAGTAAAGAATATATTTTGAACATAATACAACAACTTCCTTACTCGGGTTGGACGGTACTAGGTTATAGATAATATAAAGTAAAGAATATATTTTGAACATAATACAACAACTTCCTTACTCGGGTTGGGCGGTACTAGGTTATAGATAATATAAAGTAAAGAATACATTTTGAACATAATACAACAACGTCTTTACTTGGGTTGGACGGTACTAGGTTATAGATAATATAAAGTAAAGAATATATTTTGAACATAATACAACAACTTCTTTACTTGGGTTGGACGGTACTAGGTTATAGATAATATAAAGTAAAGAATATATTTTGAACATAACACAACAACTTCCTTACTCGGGTTCGCTGACGTTCTCAGGCAGTTTGAGCCAGCACCTGTTCCTCAGAAGTCCTGACCACAACTGGACGCCGATGATGCCGAAGATGAAGAAGACAAAGAAGCACAGGAGAAGCACGTTGCCCAACATCGGCAAGGTGTCCAGTAGTAGGTTGACCAGGATCCTCAGGTCTTA
Source organism: Erpobdella octoculata (assembly GCA_963978895.1). Taxonomy (NCBI): domain Eukaryota; kingdom Metazoa; phylum Annelida; class Clitellata; order Hirudinida; family Erpobdellidae; genus Erpobdella; species Erpobdella octoculata. The sequence goes on from OZ022244.1 coordinate 29,233,246, forward strand.
GAAAGACCGAGTAAAAAATTAAAACCAAGAAAAAATTTAAAACCGGGAAAAAATTTAAAACCGAAAAAAATTAAACTTTAGCTAGTCAGTTGAATTTTCAATCGGTGAATTTTCAATGCATGCAAGGGATTTCCAGCAAAATACGTATATACGTATGATATATTGTAAAGTTCAATTAATTAGTATGTATTAATCAATTATTATGGTTGATTACTGTATTACCACATAAATTACTAATCTAAGTAATTATAGTTAATTAAGATACAATTTTTTGTATGAATATTGTCTTACAGAATGCTAAGTAGCAGTTGTATTATTTTACACTTTAAAAAAAACTATTCTTGACATTAGGTGCCTAATACTTATTTATGAAGACACATGGAAATCAGAACATTAAAAAAATAAAGCAATATTATAAAAGATTTTATTTAATTATTTAATTCAAATTATATTTCATATCAATATACATATATAAGAATGTTTTTTTTAAATTCCAAGGAAATGATAAAAATTCGGGCTGGTTCAAAATATGATTGGGTTTTTTCGTTGAAAACGTATTCGGATCACGTTGCACGATTGTCGCCATTCAAAAAACGATTCTCCAGGAAATTGGATCTTAAAGGGAAATATTATCTCAGTTTTATATTTCATTTTACGAACTCTTTTGGAATTTTGCGTGACAAAGCTGACGAAGACGATGAACAAAATGAAAAAGAAGAAAAAAGGTATTTTTGGACAAAGAACGTTAAAATATTACAATGAAATTCGTTCTTCGCTATTTATAAGGGTAACCGGGTTAATACCTTATAACGATACCGAGTATAAATACCCGTTCGTGAGGTCTAATGGGCACGCGTATCTGCGTTTATGTAGGATAATACAAATATACTTGCAGAAGATTTGGCGGTATTGTAAGTTGATAGGTGCCGCTAGGATGTGAGGAAAATATTGTGCTTTGTAGAAAAAAAGGAAAAAAGAAGAAGAAAATGAAGAAAAAGAAAAAAAGAAAAAGAGGGAGAAGAAGAAGAAGAAGATGAAAAAGAAGAAAAAGGAGAAGGTATCAGAGCGTGAAGAGTGGTACAAAATGTCGGACGAACAGTTTAAAGCAGGGGTGTTTAATGCAACAATACTCGCATGAATCCTCCTCTTTCTATGCTCTTGGCTGTCGCTAAGCCAGGAAATCTTGATAGAGTGGTCCATGCCGGTAATGAGAGTAGAGAGACTGCAGATTTGAGAAGAGATGACGCTATGTACTGGACATTCAAAAGTATATAGATGAAAGAGAGAGTGTGTTGAAAGAAGTGGGGATGAGTCGGAACATATGAAAAAAAGCTGCACTGATAAAATTGTAAGAATGAAAATGAAACGTACATGAGCTTATGGTGGAAAAGTGTTGAAAAGTTGAAAAAAAATGTTTTAAAGTAAAATGGTAGGTTGGCATGGAAACAGAAGATATTGAAAAAGCCAAAAAATCTAGGAAAGAAAACAACAAAACCAAACTGAAAGAGAAGAAAAAAAAACCAGAAAAAGTGGAAGCTTAAAAAGAAAGAAAGAGTGTGCGTGTGTGTGTGTGTGAGTGAGAGAAAAAAAGAGAAAAAGAAAAAAAGATAGAGAGAAAAGGGAAGTTGTAAAAAAAAGATTTGGGGAATTATGGTATGCAGGATTGCAACGATTAATGTGGTGCGGTCGGATGCAGTAATAAAGTAAAAGTGCGTTAATTTAGAATTCATAAGAAGATTTGCTCGTGTTACGATCGATGCACTCCTTGAATCATGTAGTCGGATTGCCGGTAGTCCAAAAATAAAAGGAATTTTGGCAATCACTCGCTCACTCACTCACTCACTCACTCACTCACTCACTCACTCACTCACTCACTCACTCACTCACTCACTCACTCACTCACTCACTCACTCACTCACTCACTCACTCACTCACTCACTCACTCACTCACTCACTCACTCACTCACTCACTCACTCACTCACTCACTCACTCACTCACTCACTCACTCACTCACTCACTCACTCACTCACTCACTCACTCACTCACTCACTCACTCACTCACTCACTCACTCACTCACTCACTCACTCACTCACTCACTCACTCACTCACTCACTCACTCACTCACTCACTCACTCACTCACTCACTCACTCACTCACTCACTCACTCACTCACTCACTCACTCACTCACTCACTCACTCACTCACTCACTCACTCACTCACTCACTCACTCACTCACTCACTCACTCACTCACTCACTCACTCACTCACTCACTCACTCACTCACTCACTCACTCACTCACTCACTCACTCACTCACTCACTCACTCACTCACTCACTCACTCACTCACTCACTCACTCACTCACTCACTCACTCACTCACTCACTCACTCACTCACTCACTCACTCACTCACTCACTCACTCACTCACTCACTCACTCACTCACTCACTCACTCACTCACTCACTCACTCACTCACTCACTCACTCACTCACTCACTCACTCACTCACTCACTCACTCACTCACTCACTCACTCACTCACTCACTCACTCACTCACTCACTCACTCACTCACTCACTCACTCACTCACTCACTCACTCACTCACTCACTCACTCACTCACTCACTCACTCACTCACTCACTCACTCACTCACTCACTCACTCACTCACTCACTCACTCACTCACTCACTCACTCACTCACTCACTCACTCACTCACTCACTCACTCACTCACTCACTCACTCACTCACTCACTCACTCACTCACTCACTCACTCACTCACTCACTCACTCACTCACTCACTCACTCACTCACTCACTCACTCACTCACTCACTCACTCACTCACTCACTCACTCACTCACTCACTCACTCACTCACTCACTCACTCACTCACTCACTCACTCACTCACTCACTCACTCACTCACTCACTCACTCACTCACTCACTCACTCACTCACTCACTCACTCACTCACTCACTCACTCACTCACTCACTCACTCACTCACTCACTCACTCACTCACTCACTCACTCACTCACTCACTCACTCACTCACTCACTCACTCACTCACTCACTCACTCACTCACTCACTCACTCACTCACTCACTCACTCACTCACTCACTCACTCACTCACTCACTCACTCACTCACTCACTCACTCACTCACTCACTCACTCACTCACTCACTCACTCACTCACTCACTCACTCACTCACTCACTCACTCACTCACTCACTCACTCACTCATTTACTTTAACTACTTTTAGATCTGAAGAAATGATTAATTATTTCTGTTAGCTCGCTATTGGGAAGCCAGGAGTTAAAGGAAAGAAAGTTGAGATTGTTTTCTCCAAAAAAAAGAATTAAAAATGCATACAAAAACTTAAAACAAAAATCAAACGCCATTTGTTTTTTTCTTAGTTTTTATGGTTTGTAGAATTTAAATGCTTCTTAATATATACATATATTTTTTATAAAAAATAGTACCTTGTTGACCGTTAATGTACGATTGTGTTAGTAAGTCTAAGTATGTGTAGTGTAGTCTGTTTAATATATGTGTGAGCTGGTAGCTGGTATGATTCCCACTGTTGGGATTTGTTTATATTTGTGTGGATATGTCTGTGTTTGTGTGAATATGTTTATATGTCTATGTTTGTGTCAAAAGGTCCAACCGGGGTTTTGTGTCTGTAACTGAAGTATAGAAGTATGTTTGTATCAGTGTGACCATATTTATGACTACTTCTGTGGAGGAGTCTGCCTATATGTGTGGGAGTATATCTATATATGTGATAGCTTGTCTGCATTGTGTGAGTATATCTTTATATGTGGAATTTGTCTATATAGCTGGGAGTTTGTCTATATATGTTTTTTTTTTATTTTTTTTTTTTTATTATAGTTTATAGTCTTTTACACCATGTGTTTTAAGACTTCTATATATGTTGAAGTGTATATCTATATATGTTGGAGTATAACTGTATATGTGTGAGTATGTCTACATATGTGGGTGTGTGTCTATTTATAAAAAAAAAGTATGTTTATATATGTTGGAGTATGTCTATGTAAGTTAGAGTATGTCTATGTCTGTGTTTGTATGTATGAGCATGTACGTGGGGAAAATAAAAAAAAGAGAGAGCTTACCCGAGCACCTGCCGAGTGAGTGGGCGTGGCATCGGTGGGAGGGACAGACTTTCCAGACCAGTTCAAAGGGCAAAGATAAAAGAAATTTCTCGTTTTGAAAGGGCGCTAATGCAATAATGCCGCTGGATTTGGACATGTTTACAAGAAGGTTTCTCTTCTCTTTTTTTTTGCATTTGGAATTGTTTCATATTCATACTAATCTTGGTTATAACTATTTGTTATCTTTGATTTATACAATTGTTTATTAATTATTGAAGTTTATAAATAATAAAGATTGATTAAATTGTATTTTATCGATTTTTTTTTATTGAGATAACCTTTTTACACACTTACTTAACTTGACTTTTGTGTCTGTCTGTCGTCAAATTTTGCAATCGATTTTAAATTAACTTCCCGATGAGCTAGAGACTTAAAAATTTAAACATACCTCCGAACTAATTAACAATGCATTCTATCAAATTTTCGGATCGATTGGAAAAAATTTAATGAAATAATTATTTGTGATATTTTCGTCGAACTATTTATTGTCTATGCTCATATGCTCGTTGTTTATGTAACATAAGTAATTTTCGGATTGATTGGACAACATCAACGTCCAGAGGATGTCAAATGATCGCTTGAATAGTGGACAAATATAAAAGTGTTTTTAAAAAATGTTATTTTCTGCTTGACTTGTTAGACTTCTTACTGTGAATGCTTGAAATAAGTTTTCTTTTTGGTGTTTTTGGAAATAATCCAACTCAGAATTGTTTAATTAATTTTCTCGTGTGGCGAGAAATATATTGAAAAATTAATAAATATGAGATTTGTCCAGATTTAAATATTTTTAAATTAATAATATTAAAGATCAATTTTCATCCAAGACGAACATATGTTTTATCAGAAAAGATATTTTTTATATAATCGAAATCGATGTTCTAACAACGCATGTCGCATCAGATATGCTATATTAAAGCCCAGAATGTAGGCCTAAGTTGAGGTTAAATCGAAGTTCAGGAAAACCTATGTGTCTTGCGCCTTGCTTGTTTACTAAAAAATTTATCCATAAAGGATCACCACGACCATTTTATAAACAAATCACTGAATGCAATCGGTGAATTTAACAAAAAATAAAAATAAACGTTAACTATCACGAAAATGACTGCTCGCAATACATGAAGCCAGTTTTTTTAAACTTTTTTTTCGTGATTCTAACCACTTTTAGAAATCTATTTAAAACTCAACATACGTATTTTGTTTCCTCAAATAAAACTGACAGATTAACAATAACAACAACAATAACCACCACCACCACCGCCACCGCCACCACCACCACCACCATCACCACCACCACCACCACCACCACCACCAACAACAACAACAACAACAACAACAACAACAACAACAACAACAACAACAACAACAACAACAACAACAACAACAACAACAACAACAACAACAACAACAACAACAACAACAACAACAACAACAACAACAACAACAACAACAACAACAACAACTACAACTACAACAACAACAACAACAACAACAACAACAACAACAACAACAACAACAACAACAACAACAACAACAACAACAACTACAACAACAAAAACAACAACAACACCAACAACGACAATACATAATTATTTCCGAATCTCTTCTCATTAATTTTTCTTATTTCTATTTTCGTCCAGCCGACATCCGGTCAGCAGGGAGCATTCGGTCGACTAAATGACGGATAACTACAGAAATACCGTACGTCACAGCTACGTGGACATTATTTGGAAAATGGGGGTTGTCGGTGTGGTGCGTTGGAATCTATGAGTAAGACGTGTATTCCTGCGCGTATTTCTTGCCGGTATGCTGGTATTTAATTATGGATATGCAGGTATTTTATTGTTGACATGCGTGTGTTTTTTGTGGGTGAACTGGTATTTAATTGTGGGTATGCTAGTATTTAATTATGGGTATTCAGGTATGTAATTGTGGGAATTCGTGTATTTTTTATGGGCAAACTGGGGTTTATTGTGGATACGCAGGTAGTTAATTGTGGGCATGCTGGTATTTAATTTTGGGTATGCAGGTGGGCATGCGTGTATTTTTGGAGGGTAAACTGTTGCCTACTTGTCGGTATGCAGGTATTCAATTGTAGGCATGAGTTTATTTTGTGTGTGGTTGAGCTGGTATGTAGTTGAGGCTATGCAGGTATTTTTGTGGATATGTTGGTATGCTGGTATTTGAATCGGGGTATACATGTATTTTTTGTGGTATTTATTTGCGGACAGGCGCATGGGTTTTCTTCTTTAGTAGTTGTTATAGATAAACTTGTAAGTTTATGTTCTCTTAGTGTATTTATCGGGGGTTGTGAGCCTGTTTTGTATTAAATTTCGGATTACATTTGTGCAAACTCCGAGAGAAAAGATTTTTAAAATTAAACTGAAAATTAAATTATGAATTTTTTATAACTAATTCTAAACAATAAAATAAAACTTTAAACTCAATTTTTGAAAGAATTTCTCATAATTTTATTTTTATCTACCGAATTTATATTTTTAATAAGCCAAAATCATCCTAAATCAATTAACTTTTGATAATAATGCAATTTATAACAAATAAATAATAGCAGAATTTGAAGTAAGAACATAAACTAATTGCTCAGCCAACTAAGCAAATGAAAACTCACCTGCCATTAAAAATCCCCGGTACTACTTGGTGCTAAATATAGTCAGGACCCTCATGAATAACTGCGCTAAATTTAGATAACGAAAGGTTTTATAAAACAAAATTGAAAATAGCCAATTTAAATGTATAAACAGACTTTCATGGGTGTGTGCTGGTGTTTATATAGCCTTGTCAGTTTCAAATAAATGTGGGTTTATTGTGTAATGATATGCCCCTTCTTCTCCCCTCTCCTTGCCCCGTTCTCCCGCTTTCCCTCTCTCCCCGGAACCTCAACCTCAACGTCACGAACAGATTTGATTACTCAACAAGACGTGTTCAATAATGCAATTAGATTCATCATTTAATGTCCTCGGGAAATCTGGAAAAAGTAACAAAAGAAGAGGTGAATATCCTTTATGGCTGGTCGGCATTTCCTCGGCATCAAATCACTCATCGAATCGAGGAAAATTCCTGCTGTAGACAAACATGTACATACACAGACCTCCATACATACGTACATACATACGTACATACATACGTACATACATACATACATACATACATACATACATACATACATACATACATACATACATACATACATACATACATACATACATACATACATACATACATACATACATACATACATACATACATACATACATACATACATACATACATACATACATACATACATACATACATACATACATACATACATACATACATACATACATACATACATACATACATACATACATACATACATACATACATACATACATACATACGTACGTACATACATACGTACATACATACCTACATACATACATACATACACACATACATACACAAGTTCCTACAAGCGCATACATATTACCGTTTGTATATACTTGTTTTGTTTTTATGAGGTAGGTCTGACATTCCAAAGAAGTTGCAGTGTATCGTACCCTTCGACATGAACCAGCCAACAGCTTATGGTTTTCACTCAAAAGAGAACAACTCTCCATCATTATTTCCAACTTTTTCGGTTTCTCTTCCTTCTTTTCATCCCCATCGTCATCATTATCATTATCATCGTCGTCATCGTCATCATCATATCATCGTCCTCCTCTTCCTCATCATCATCATCATCATCACCACCCCCACCATCATCAACATCAAGTCGACGCACCTGACCAACCCGGGTGTTCGTAAAAAGCGTTCTTCCCGCCAGTATAAAGAAGACCCACAAACGCAGAGTCACGGGACCAGGTCACGTGTCCGGAAAAGGAGATGTTGAAAAGGGAAGAGAAGAGAGCGTGTGCCTTTTAGCGCGTGGGTGGATTGGTTATGATGGTGATGACGACTTCATTACGATGATGACGACGACGATGACGACGACGACGACGACGATGAGGATGATGACGACGACGACGACGATGATGATTATGATGATGATAATAATAATGATGATGATGATGATGATGATGAATAAATGACTCCGATAAAAGCATCAGCAAAGCGCATCTTCTTCATGCCTTCGAATAGTAAATCAACTTTTCGTCCTTATGTCAACCCAATAGAAAATAAATCGTTTGCTTTCTATTTCTCTCTGTCTCTCTGTCTCTCTGTTTCTTTCTTTTTCTTTTTGTTTTCTTTCTCTCTCTCTCTCTCTCTCTCTCTCTCTTTTTCTCTCTTTTTCAATCCCATCCCTATCTGTTTATCAGTTTGTATATTTCCTCTCTTGCGTAAAGACTTTTCAAGAGTTACAGTAACGATGACGATATCAATTATATTAAATTAATCTAAAAATGCGATGATGAAATCGGTATAATTGTTAAATAAGACGTTTTAATAGAAAAAATGTGGGATAATAACGAGGGATGAAATGATAACGAAATATGAGATAATAAGGTGATATGGGATATTAATGTGATGTGAGATAATAACAAAAGAATAACAAAATATGGAATAATTACTGATAAACAGCCAAAAATGACAAATTTTTCAAATATCAACATATATAATTAATTGCCATTGTTTGCGATTGCAGCGCCGGCTAAAAGCGTTGCTTGAAGTTCTAAAATACCGTACATATTCGCGTTCAAGCTGAGAAGTTCAGGAAAAAAATATTACCAAAGACAATAGAAGTCAATCAAAAATTAAAAATTGAAACTTGATGAAAGGCTGTTACATTTTTGTCGTGAATTTTTGAACTAGGGTTAATAAGCCACTAACACTAGCATGAGGAAAAAAAAACAATAAAAAAATCACAGACATCTTTAGTCATGGATACAAGGAAACAGAAACCATCAAGAAGTGACAACAAAAAAACCACCAAGATATTACAGAATAGCAGAAAAGTAAAAAATAACTCTAGCTATAGTATAAGAAAGTGTCCAAGTTAACTGATTTAAATGATAATTTAAAGGGAAAGACGCTGAAAACACTTTACAACATCGGCGGGGAGAGAGTTCCAAGCCGCAACTATTCTGTTAGTGTAGAAATATTTTACAGCATCACATGTAAGTTTATTTAATCTTAATTTATAACTATGACCCCGCGTTGATATTATCATAATCATAATATTATAACAAGTTGTTATTATAGTTATTTTTAAATAATTTTTGTTTTTTAGCTTTTGTTAAGAAGTGCGAACGTTATAATATTGGCACAAAGACATTTCAAAGAAGTAATTTTTATGACAACTTAATTCAGTTATTTATATAGCAGTTTTTTTTCTAAAATTTGATAATGATAATGATTATGATGATGCTCTTGTTGTTGGTGATGATGATGATGGCGCATATATATTCATATAGCTAACTTGGAATCCTATTGATGGCTCTCAACGGCCTCAACACCCGAATTGTTCTGATGGCAGACAGGTTGAGATTTTGAGTGTCCACGGCGTATTCTATTGCCCTGTTCAAATGATTGCAGGATTTTATTGGAAATTGTACAAAAATGGCCATTGTGATGATGATGAAGATAGTGATGACGAAGATGATGATGATGATGATATTGGTGATGATGATGATGATGATAATTATAAGAATCAAAATTATGATGTCGACATTAGCAATCACAAATAATCAATTAATCGTTTTAGAACCATCACGACAAAACTAAATTTATGATTATGCGCTGATCAACACCTTCATCATTACTACCATCATCATCACCACCACCGACATAATAAATACTATCACCACCCACCCAGCGGTGACAATAAACATATCAAGTCTGTTCCAAGTCTCTGACAGATATGTCTTTTTGCCGAACAGGCCCATGGCTATGATCTTGATGACCATTTCGGTGGCGAAGAATGCGTAGATCAGATGGTCAAACCACTCAAGAATGTAACACCTATAAATGTTATAAACAGTTAAACATATGTACAATCGATCATCAGTTGAAACTTTAATTTTAATTAATTACAAAAACATTTTAAATCAGCTAGTTGCAAATATAATCTTCAAGGATATATAAAGAAATTACCGAGAAACGTTACAGACATCCATAGCGCATATTTATAATAATCCTTCACAGACGGTAATTTGAGTTCAATTCGACCTCATGTTGAACCAGTTTCAACAAAATCTTACGTGTGTTTTTCGGTTTCAACGATGCAAAAATGTTTTGAAATTATTTTTTCAACGAGTGTTGAATTTAGTGTTGAGGAAACGTTTGAACAACAGTTTCTTCAACATACTCAACAATAAATCTCTTATTTCTAGCAACACACACAACAAACGTTTCAAATAATCAACAATCATTTCCAAACAAAAATTACACAACATTCTCATCAATATATTCCTCACATATCTTTGCCCAGTCGTTCAAAGGGTCAAACAACTACAAAACGCAGCAACATTTTCGCCAACAAATATGTTCCGAAAATAGTCACAACACCAGAACAACAATGTTCCACAAAATTTTTTTTACAACAATTATTTCTTCTCTCCATCTCATCACGTACGATGTTTGCGGAGAACTGTAAACTGAAAACTGTAAAGCATGCAAGTTGAGTCTTTGCGCTGAAATGTTTGAACTTAGAAAAAGATCAAGGAGAACAATCGAACTAACGAAAGCAGATGACTGCAACAAAAAACATCAATGGAAACCACACACACACACACACACACACACACACACACACACACACACACACACACACACAAACACACACATACATACACACTACTTAAGTTGATTTGAAGTTAATCGAAACCCACATTAGAAAACTCGTAAGCAGACCCACACTAACATGCAGACCCACATACAAACCCACACACACACACACACACACAAGCACACAAACACACACCTATATAAACATCTATGAACAATCCACACCAATAACTTTTTTTTTTAAAGAAAAGCCATTCAGTAGCGTGTGCTATTTTGTCTTTGATAATTTTAACTATTTTTATTTGTTTAAATAAAAAAAAACAAATGATCATATCAGATATAATTTGAAAATAATGACCGGGGGTACCATGTTCTATTCTGCTCCCCCAATTATTATTCATACGGCACCCTCCTCGCAAAAATATGCACTGGTCTTGTGGACGACAAAGCGGAACGTTGTCTTTAATTAATGAATCTGCCAGAATTGAGGTTCCGCAAATTCGTTTTTGGTAATAATTTTTTGAATGAAAAATAAAATGCAAGAAAAAACTGGAAAGTAAGACAAACAACTTCAACAATAATTTTAATAATAATGATAATAATAACAATAAAAATAATTATTCATTTTATTTATTAAGGTGTACTTCACCTATAACGAAATCGGTTATAGCGAATATAGAAAACGAGAAAGCGAAAGAAACAAATACATAAAGAGAAAGAGAGACATAAAACCCAAACGGTACCAACCTGGTTGTATGGCAGACCTCGTCGACACAGGGCTTGTACAAACCCAACGTGAGACAGTTGAGCAAGATGGCTGCCATGCTGATTCTTTCGAACCACGTTCATGAGAGGTTTGGTTAAGGAACGTACGGAATTTTTAAAATTATTTTCAATCAAATAAAATTGAAATATTTCTAAAACAAATATCAACAGTGGAGTACTGCTTTATGGTTTTATCGTATTTATTTATTTATCGAAAATATACAAAATAAAAAGTACTTTGTGTCATATTGGTTTTAATCAAAACAGTAACAGAAGCAAACATTATTTACTTAAGTGTGAAACATAAATAAATAGAAGAACTGAAAAACTAAACAAATAGTTTTTGCCAGGACCGTATACAGGATTTTTCTCGGAAGGTGGGGGTGGGGGGGGGGGTTTAGGGCAGCCGAAATAATTTTTTTCAAAATTTATTTATCCTATATTTCAATACTTTATTATATAGGTGTACCGATTATCGGCCAATTTGTTATCGGCGCACCTTTACTTTATTATAAGCAAATATATATTTGACCACGCGTTTTTGCTTTGAAAATTTTTATTTAGAACACTTAAATATTATTTTTAAGTTTTAAGTGCATTTATATATAAGCTAAGTTTTAAAAAAATTATTTTTTTTATTTCTTTATCACCAAAAATAAAAGATCACCAAAATAATCGGAGCATCTTTTTAGTTTCAAATTTACGTTATTTACGACATAAGAGATCAATAAACAAGTCACAAGTAAGGTAAGATCATCTTCCGAATTCTTTCTTCCGCTCCGGCGAGCGGCTTCCGCAAGGATGAAACGCTCGCGGTGGTCATCATTGCGTATGCACCGGCGCATCCGGGAAATCCGGGGGGTTAGCCACGCACCGTGTTGCATCCCCCCTTTTGTTTTTTTCCGAGCTGATGGATGGCGTCGAGCGTGGCTGTCTGCCAAATTATCGCTCGGCGAGAAACAAAGAAGATCTGAGATGAGCCACTACGTCCGAAGGAAGTCAGTCGTAAATTTACGAGTCGCGGCTCTGAAAGGCAAGCCAGAAGAGACGTAGCTGTGTAGCCGTGTGGCTGTGTAGCCGTGCGGCTGTGTAGCCGTAGTGTCTCAGGATTTTACGCTGTAGTGTGAAGGGTTTAATTCCTACTGATATAAAAGCTCAAAGTGTTAATGTTTCTGTTAGGGTTTTACCGTCGTGGGTTTGAAAAAAGGGAGCTACTTCCCAGCTTGCTGTTGCTATCAAAATGATCTTTGAGTCGATTGGTCCATGAAGGCACCCGTTCTATAGAAATAGATTTTAAATTCAATAAAATGCATGAACAGATGGATGGGTTAGTGGGCAGCAAATGTACCGATCGACTAACAGACAGCTGAATGGGTGGAGGGATTGCGGAATATTTAGTTGAAAGAAGAATAAAATTGATTCTTTAACATGCTTTATTCCACATAAATCTTTTTATGAATGCGGTGTCAAGATTTGGCGTCCTTAAGATTGGAGTAATTTTTTTTTTCAAAATAGTGAAATCAAATCCGGAAAGTCGGGACTCAGAAGAACGGAAAGGCACCAACGTTTGCCAAAATATATTTCCATCAAGAAAGAGACTATATTTCAAGTTTCAGTTTGGTTGGATGTCGGGAAATGTGTTATTTTTTACTTACAAGATTTTTCGACAAGCAAGAATTCAAGCAAGACCAACAGTGGAGTTTATATAAGGGATCGGATTGACGGATTGATAGGCTGACGACTGAGTGATAGATTGTGTAGGTGGAAGACTGATGATAAAGCTAGACGGACGGCTTAATAATCGGATTGACTGATGAGTGGGTAGTTGGACGTATGAGTAGGTGGGTTGGTCTGATATAAATAAGTAAAAGTACGACTGAATATCCAGAGGAGTTAATTTGTTGATTGATGGATGGACGGATGGAAGGATGGACGGACGGACTGACGGATGGACGAACGGACGGATGGATGGATGGATGGATGGATGGATGGATGGATGGATGGATGGCGTGATGGATGGCGTGATGGATGGATGGATGGATGGATGGATGGATGGATGGATGGATGGATGGATGGATGGATGGATGGATGGATGGATGGATGGATGGATGGATGGATGGATGGATGGATGGATGGATGGATGGATGGATGGATGGATGGATGGATGGATGGATGGATGGATGGATGGATGGATGGATGGATGGATGGATGGATGGATGGATGGATGGATGGATGGATGGATGGATGGATGGATGGATGGATGGATGGATGGATGGATGGATGGATGGATGGATGGATGGATGGATGGATGGATGGATGGATGGATGGATGGATGGATGGATGGATGGATGGATGGATGGATGGATGGATGGATGGATGGATGGATGGATGGATGGATGGATGGATGGATGGATGGATGGATGGATGGATGGATGGATGGATGGATGGATGGATGGATGGATGGATGGATGGATGGATGGATGGATGGATGGATGGATGGATGGACGGACGGACGGACGGACGGACGGACGGACGGACGGATGGATGGATGGATGGATGGATGGATGGATGGATTGAGGGACTGACGGACGGATGGTTGGATAGATGGATGGATGATTGGATGGGTGGGTAAGTGGGTGGGTTAACGCAAAAACCCAACAATAAATATTCATTAAATAAAACTAAAATTAAAAAAAGTAATCGAAGATGATAAACGATTTTCAAATTCTTTAGAAACAAATAACATCATCAAAAAAGCACTTGCCTCGATGAAGTCATTTTTACGATTTCACTTAACTTTTATCAGCCATTTACAAGCAAAGAAATAACAATAACTCAAAAGAGCATAAAAGTGGACACAAATGTCAGAAGCCAGGAAGCAATTAAGTCGTTGCTAAGCGATCACTTTTCTTAAAAAATATTTCAACCTAGATAACATTTTAAGGCTGATTTTTTTTATCACATTTTATATATTTTGTGTTAAAAAATTGTTAATTCAGTTAATCTTTTTAATTTAATTAGGTTTAACTAATGAGGTTAGTATTTGTCGCAAATTCAACAGGAATGTGTTCTTAATAGCGGTCGATGATTACCTGATGTATGTACTCTTGTGACGCAAGATGCTTCGATTTTTCTCTCTTTCTCTGTTTTTTCCTCCCTGCCTGTCTCTCTTTCTCTCAGTCTAATTATCACTCTAAATTTCTTTTTTCCTTTCTCTTTGTATCATTATCTCTTTCTTTTTCTTCTTTTCCTTCCGTTTCTTTTCTCTCCCTATTACGCCAAGAAATGTATATATTTGATGGTCTCACAATATCATCAGAGTAATTGTAGTTATCATGACTAGCACGGAGAAAGTACACGGACAAAACAAAGGTTAACAGCCTTACACCAAACCACGCCACAATTTTGTATCTGAAGCAACTTGCGCCAGTCCAATAGACATCAAAACCCGTAGACATTAACTCGGTACATAGCAACGTCTAACCTACACCTAGCGGTAAAGGTCACTACTACTGCAACGAAGCGGTAATGGTAAAGGTCACAACTACTTAGGCTACCGCGCTACCGCTTAGTATCTACCGGCAGGAGAAACTTGTTAGCAACTGAAAAGAGATACCTTCAAAGGGGAATCAGACGGTTTGTGCTTATAAACAATACAACCTCCTTTGTCAAACAAGCCATAAACATTGCTCTTATTTACAGGCCGAAAAGGTAGTTTAGCATAGCACTAACAGATAAAATTTAGGTATGTATATTGTGTAAGTGTATCCTTAATATGTATGATTATAATCTGAATATATGTCGCATCTTTAATATGTATGTATATAATTGTATGCAATGTATTTTTAATGTGTATGAATATAACTACTTATACACTGTATCTTTAGTTATCTTTAATACGTAACACCACCTCGATTCTGCAAGTCAGTTCTAAAAACCTGGATAAAAAAGGAGAGAAAAAGAAAAATTTTCACAAAATAAAAAATACATTTTTTAAAAAACAATGTTTTTTTGGCGCCTCAAAAAGTTTAAAATAATATTCCTATAATTCATATACAACGAAAAACGTTGCGGGCGCATTACTTTTTATAACCATTTGTTTTATTAAAGTTTTGATGTTGTAGCAACGTTTTCCGTTGTATAAAAATTATAGAATTATTATTTTATACTTTTAGGGTGCAAGAAAACGTTGTTTTTTAAAAAATGTATTTTTTATGATGAAAAAATTATTTTCTACTTTTTCGTTTTTGATGAGTAAAAGTTTTAGTTTATTTAAAAAAAAAAACAAAATTTGATTTTCAAATTTAAAAATTTCTATAAAAAATTTTTTTTGTTCCATATTGATGTGAAAGTTTCTTAAATTTTCTATCCCCACCTACTTCACATATCAAATATTTAGAAGACTGTGGTCAATGTTTTCATATTTTATAGACTTACTATCATCAAAAAATAATTTGTAAAACATTTTCAGTTATCGAATTACAAAATTATAAAAGGATTTTTAAAAAACTAAGTTTTTTACGGTTTTCTTGTTTTTTTATGTGAAAATTAATTTTCGAAAATTCTTTATAAAACACATTTAATAATTAAAACAAATAAAGAGAAATTGAAAGTAAAATAAATCTTGATGAAAATACAGATAAAGACAAAATAAGTTTAGCTTACAATAAAATTGAATACATTTAGTTAATAAATTATTAACCCTAAAAGTTAAATAATAAGAACTATATAAAAACTTAAAAGCTTCTAAATAAGAACACATCAACTTTTTAAAAAGTGCAGTAAACTTCAAAAAAAGAAGCATCTTTGATTTCTTCTTTGTGTCCAATTACTAACAAGAAGATAAAAGGGAAGAAGCGATTTACGATGGGACCACCGTTGAGATTATTACTGTCATATTTCTTAGAGCGGGATTAGTCAAATTAGGTCGTGATACCTGTAGTGGTATCGATGATGATGATGGTGGTGGTACTTGTAATGGTATTGATTATGATGGTGGTGGTACTTGTGGTGGTATAGATGATGATTGTGGTGTTTCTTGTAGCGGTATCGGTGATGGTGGTGGTTGTATCGATAATGATGATGGTGCTGGTACATCTAGTGGAATCGATGATGATGGTAGTGGTGTCGATCATGATGGTGGTGGTATCGATGAAGATGATGATGATGATGGTTGTACCTATAGTGGTATCAATGATGATAATAGCGGTAGCTGTGGTGGTATCAAAGATGATGGGGGTGGTACTTATAGCGGTATCGAAGATGGTGGTGGTGGTACCTGTAGTGGTACCGATGATGATAGCGATAGCTGCAGTGGTATCCGTGATGATTATGATGGTACCTGAAGTGATATCGGTGATGGTGATGATGATGGTTGTAGTAGTACCTGTAATAACATCGGTGAAAATGACAACGACGACGACGTCGATGATGA
>OZ022244.1:29252843-29305343 GCA_963978895.1 Erpobdella octoculata
TTATTAAATACATATATTATAATATACAAGTAAGCCGTAAAAAACCAGGTTTTTTTTTCACAAAGCCCTTATATTTATGGATTTGCCGACTTTTCATTTATTACAAAAAAATTCTTTTAAAATGACTTTTTTAAACTTATATATATAAACATTTAAATATTTGTATTTTATTTGTTTTAAAACATAGATAAATATAATTTTTAATTAAACAAACTTAATTTCACTTTCAAGCTTTGCAAACATTCAAGAAATTATGCAAAAAAGACCGGCCGTGAAGTTAATATAAAGGGTTTAATAAAAAATATACCTTTATAAAACTATACGTATATTGAAAAATATCTGCATATAAAGAAATACACGTATAAAGTGAAGTATACGTACGTACCTGTTTAATGAAATAAATTTCTATACAGAGATATACGTAAATTTTCCAATTTGTGTATATGTAGAGATGTATTTTAAAGTTATCATCATGCGTATATTGAGAATGCAAATATAAAAAATAGATGGAAGGAAAAAACATAAGACGATAAAAGGAGGATTACAGTCAACCCGATCGGCACCATATTGGACGTAAAAAATCTTCAGGAGCGACTACTGATGTATTGCCTTTTGATGGGAGAGATTTGGGGTGTCATTTATATAAAAAGAATGTCGTTGGGTAATGATGATGATTATATTAGAGGTGTGATAATTAGTAAATAGTAATGATTACTAAAATTAGTAATGATTACTATAACTGTTCAATAAATAGTCAATAGAATTGTAAGGATTACAATTTACAATAAACGCTTGGTAATTAGTAAGTAGGTTATTAAGGTTTACAATAAATATTTGATAATTATTACAAAGGTTTGTAATGATTACAATAAATGTTTGATAATTATTCAATTATTTTTTGTTTAGTTTTAATTATTTCAATTTAAAACTAATTATTTTAGTTTTCAGAATATTATTCCCGAATTGACGTTTGTTTCAGGCGTTTTCAACTAATTATAAATATTTGAGGAACGACATTGATTCCTACTCGATCCATCATCTTTCAGCTACAACAACGGACTTTTGTGTGTGTAGAAAAGCCGGCACTAACATCTGGAGTTTTAGTGTTTTGAGTTCTTATTTTTTAGAGAGCGCGTCAGAAAAATAGTGATAATTATATTAGTTATATCCGACAGATTTTGGCTCAACTAACTAAACACAAATAGGTGATAGATATGGATAAAAAATGCAACGAGAAAAGATAGAAAGAAAGTAAGAGAGAGAGAAGAGAGAAAAATAGGAAGCTAACAAAGAAAAATGAAAGGAAAGACAAACAAGAAAACAAGAAAAAAAAATATTATTATTACCAACTATAATAATAATAATATTATTAATAAAAAAATAAAATAACAATTTAGATAACTAAGTTTTTTCCATTTCTTTTTTTTTCATTCCTGCCATTCTCTCTCACTCTCTCTCTCTCTCTCTCTCTTCCTGGAGAATGAAAATATTTTACGATCAGACCGTTGCGGAATGTGACGTGTTATCACTGTAATTATTTCTTCCTCTCCTTCCGATCATATACATATACATATACATATACATATACATATACATATACATATACATATACATATACATATACATATACATATACATATACATATACATATACATATACATATACATATACATATACATATACATATACCTATACATATACATATACATATACATATACATATACATATACATATACATATACATATACATATACATATACATATACATATACATATACATATACATATACATATACATATACATATACATATACATATACATATACATATACATATACACATACACATACACATACACATACACATACACATACACATACACATACACATACACATACACATACACATACACATACACATACACATACACATACACATACACATACACATACACATACACATACACATACACATACACATACACATACACATACACATACACATACACATACACATACACATACACATACACATACACATACACATACACATACACATACACATACACATACACATACACATACACATACACATACACATACACATACACATACACATACACATACACATACACATACACATACACATACACATACACATACACATACACATACACATACACATACACATACACATACACATACACATACACATACACATACACATACACATACACATACACATACACATACACATACACATACACATACACATACACATACACATACACATACACATACACATACACATACACATACACATACACATACACATACACATACACATACACATACACATACACATGCACAAACACATACTCATACGCATATATCTATATTTTTGTGTGTATATATATAAATGTTTGTATGTTTGGTTACTTGTATGTCTTTTACTCTATTCTTTTTTAATTCTTTTTCATTTAAATTCTGTTTTTTTTTGTTTTTTTGTTTTTTGAATGTTTTTTCTTTCATTCTTCTTTCATTTGTTGTCTTTTCACAAGAGCAAAACAACATAGGAGATACAACTCTGCCCATCTGGTTCAATGTGGTCTCATTAAGTACGGGCGCAAGAACAGAGACTAGTACAAAGACAAGTACGAGGACAGGTACAAAGACTAGTGCGCTAAACAAATAGACAATTAAGGAGCTGTTTTAACAGTTCAGACAGGTGCGATGATGAAAATTGATGAGATAAAATGTAAATGAATATTATTGATCGAGATGATTTGAATTAATTAATGAATGAACGAATGAACGAATGAACGAATGAACGAATGAACGAATGAACGAATGAACGAATGAACGAATGAACGAATAAACGAATGAGCGAATGAATGAAAGAATGAACGAACGAACGAATGAAAGTGCGAATGACTAATGAGGTTGTTGAGGTCAGAGGACGGAGGTTAATTATGAATTCCCGATAAAAAATATACAGACGCATCCAATCCGATGTGGCGCTTAAATGATGTGTTAATGTATCCCTCTTCACTTTATCGCTACAATTATCATTATCATCACAATCATCATTATCATCACCAGCACAATTAACTTTCAGTCTAATAATAATTAATTTTAGAAAAAAAGTAAAATTAGGTTTAAAATACTTATAAGCTAATTTATAGCAAGTTATCGAATAGCTTGCCGTTTAAGTTTTTCAGAAATTTGAGCAATATAGTTATGGTTTTATTTGATATTTTTCCATTGTCGTTTCAATGTCTCGTCTTGTATTGGTCTTGGGTTGAAAATCAATTGTCTTGTATTGGTCTTGGGTTGAAAATCAATTGTCTTGTATTGGTCTTGGGTTGAAAATCAATTGTCTTGTATTGGTCTTGGGTTGAAAATCAATTGTCTTGTATTGGTCTTGGGTTGAAAATCAATTGTCTTGTTTGGATCTTGTCTTGGTATGTAAAGTGGCAAAATAATAGTGAACGTGGAAAGAACAATGGAGATAAGAATAGATTGTAGATCACGTGAGTCTGAATCCTCTGATGGTTCCTTCAATCCATCATCAATTTCTGAAGACTCTTAATCGTTTAGAGGCCATCTTTTCGGTAATTCATTCATCTCCTATATACTTATTCTATATATGTATATTTGTTATACACAACGTACACAGTATGCTATACACAATGTACACAATATGCTATCACAATGTAAACAGTACAGTATGTTATACACACTGTATACAATATGTTATACACAATGTACACAGTACAGTATGTTATACACACTGTACACAATATGTTATACACAATGTACACAGTACAGTATGTTATACACACTGTACACAATATGTTATACACAATGTACACAGTACGTACAGTACGTTATACACAATGTACACAGTACAGTATGTTATACACACTGTACACAATATGTTATACACAATGTATACAGTACGTACAGTACGTTATACACAATGTACACAGTACAGTATGTTATACACACTGTACACAATATTTATGTTATACGCCATTATATGATCCGATCAGGAATTAACTGAAGAGGTTTGGCATTGGCGCCTCTGAAGGGTGAGTGGTGATGGTAAATTTTAAACTACACATATACACATGCACACAAACACAAACACACACACAAATACATAGACATACATGCACGTCGTTCACGCACATCTGCACACACACGCTTCTCAAAAATTGCTTTTTTATGTAATTTTATGGCATCTGCGAATCTTTCGCGAGTGTTTCAGCTCAGTTCTTTATTTCTATGATAACTTAAGCTGGCGGTAACTGAAGGTAAGTTCGTAAGGTGGGGTGAGGGTGATGATGATGATGGTGATGATGATGATGATGATGATGAGGAGGAGAATGATGATGATGATGATGATGAGGATAACGATGATGATGATGATAATGATAGTGGTGGTGGTGATGATGATGAGGTTGGTAGTGATGATACTTACAACACGGAGTGGACCCCCAACACGCAAATGCTTTTTTAGATTTTCACTTAAATGTTGGAGTTGATGCGCAGGTGATGATGATGATCATGTTTATAAAGAAATAACAAATTTATAAAATACAATAACATTTTTATGTATTTTTGAAAACATTTGAAAAGTGAGTATAAATAAAAAAAATAAAAAATTATAAAAAGAAAGAAAATGACAGAAAAAAGTAAGAAAGAAAGAAAGAAAGAAAGAAAGAAAGAAAGAAAGAAAGAAAGAAAGAAAAAGAGAAGAAAAAGAGACAGTGCATACCTGTATTAATTGTTATTATATGTTATAATTAACAGCCACCTGGTGTGCATTCTTTGCATTTAAAGTTTAAAAGCGAATCATCATTCTTCTAATTCGTCTTAATCTGAAGACAATGAGAGAAGCACAGAAAGGAGTTATTTTAATGAAATAATAAAAAATATCTGAAGTTGAAAGCAACGAAGTCCTGAACAATTTATATATATATATATATATATATATATATATATATATATATATATATATATATATATATATATATATATATATATATATACATATATATATATATATATATATATATATTCATATATATATAATATATAATATATAATATATAATATATAATATATAATATATAATATATAATATATAATATATAATATATAATATATAATATATAATATATAATATATAATATATAATATATAATATATAATATATAATATATAATATACATTCATATATATATAATATATATATAATATATATATATATATATATATATTATTCAAGTATACTATTCATAATTAAACAAGTATAATACATATAATTAAAAAGGTATAATATTTATAATAAGGCAAGTGTATAATTAAGACATTAGGCAAGTACAATCTTTATACATTAAGCAAGGACAATATTTACACATTAAGTTAAGCAAGTGCAACATTTATACATTAAGCAGGTATAATGTTTATGCATTAAACAAATATTAAAATAACAATTAAACTCGTATATTATTCATAAATAAACAAGAATAATATTTAAAATTAAACAAGTATAATATTATTAATTAAACAAGTTAAATATTTATAATTAAACAAGTATAATATTTATAATTAAACAAGTATAATATTTATAATTACACAAGTATAATATTTAAATTTTAAAAAATATAATATTCATAATTATACCAGTATAATATTTAAATTTAAACACGTATGATATTTGTAATTAAACTCGTATAATATTTACCATTAAAAAAGTATAATATCTATATAACTAATTGTGTTTATAGAATTAATTTCGTATCCGATTTTAAATAGAATTAAAAACAGATCTTAACAAAAGAAAATCATTTAATACCCGTATCGAAAAACCACCATTACGTGAAACTGAAACTGAAACTAAAAACAAACTTCCCCGGGAAATAAACTCGAAATAAAACAGCAAAAGGATATGGCGATGTGATGAGCTTGAGACACCAGGACCTCGGTGGAGTGCTCTGGTCGAGAATCTTGAACGCCTTCTCGACGTAGAGCGGGTAAGCCAGCCTGCCAGCGTCGTCGACGTCATTGTCACCCCCACCCAGCCGTGCGTCGTCATCGTCATCATGACCGCCGCCACCAGCGTTGAAGACGTCGTCGTCGTCGTCGTCGTCGCATATGTAGTGGTAAACTGTTCCTTTGTCCTCGAATTTCGGTTCTTTCAATCTTCCGCCAATTTCGCGACCGTCAACGCCATTGTCACCATTATCATGACAAGTGTGCTCATCGTTAGCACCACCCCCACCACCACCACCACCACCACCCCCACCACCACCACCACCACCACCACCACCACCATCGTCACCAATATCGCCATCATCGTTGTTGTTGTTGGTTCCGTTATTTCTGTTAATGCTGCAATCAATATCATCGCCGTTCGGGTTTCGTGAAATTGATTGTTTCTTGCGACCGAGTAATTCCTTCCTTCGGCCGAGGACCGCAAACCCCTCTGCCCGACTGCCGCGCATTTCCTGGGCGTCGCCGAAGCTGTCGCCTTCATTCACGCCAGGCGCCGTAGCCGTAGCCGTAGCTGTAGTAGCTCTGACGCTGCGCTGAGCCGGTGCGGAAGTCGCGTTGACGTAGCTCGTTGTTGAGCTGTCGGGAGGTTGAAGGACGATATTAAAGGAGCCTTCCGAGCTGTAATCTGCAGTTGCTCCCTCTGAGGTCAGATGACATTGTTGGCGGTGGTGATGATGATGATGATGTTTCTGAGGTTGATGATGATGATGAGAGCAGTGGTGGTGGTGATGATGATAGCTGTCGTTGGAATGACTGGAGAGCTGCTGGAGAGCATCGTTGTCGTTCTTGAGGAGCGCGTCACCATGACGAGAATGGCGATCATGATGATGATGACGATGATGACGATGATGATGATGATGATTACGCTTGTGATGATGATGATGCTGTTCGTTTTCATCGGTTTTACGACACGGCTTGGCAGACATACCAAACGACGTCGTCATCATCGAGACGTCATCCGAAACTGGACCACGTGACCCTGAATAATCATCATCGTCATGATCATCATCGCCGTCGGTTTTCCCATCATAGCACCTGGTCGACCTGGATGTACCGGGATAGTGAAAACACGGCTTGCCACCGTCGCTATCATCGTCGTCATCGCTACTGCAGCTCATTTCCTTGTAGCCGTACGCTTCCGCGCCGTAGCATTCGGGTTTAGCGCAGTCGCAGGCATCACTCTCGCTACCGCTTAGGCTATCACAGCAACCCAGATTGGTCGGCTCATTGAGATCATCATCATCATCGTCGTCGTCATCACTAGTCACATGACCTGCACACCTGGTCAGCACACCGTTACCTGTAGCGGCGGCGTTCAGTTTCACGATCCGATGCCAGCAGTCGTCGCCGCCGACGTTGTCATTGTTATTATTATCCGGTCTATAAATAGACCCGCGCTTCCGGTCATTGAAACTTCTCAGCTGACCGCTAGAGCTATCGTCCATGTTGTTTACGACCTCCTTATCATCATCATCATCATCATCATCAGCGTCATCATTATCATCATGGCCACCCACTCTTTTTCGACCACCATTCCTTTTTTCGCCGTAGAACGGCAGTGATGAAGATGATGATGAGCGAGTGGTTCGTTGTTCCAAACGATCGTCCGGTTTGACGTCTCCATCGTCGCCATTTCCGCGGTCGGTTTTACACGCCACAATCCACTCGTGTTCACCGCAGGGATGGTCGGGGTCGAGATGGCGTCGTTCAAGCCTCGGGAAGTTCTCGCGTCTTCTTCCGCCGTTGCTGGTGGACGGGCACGTGATCTGGTCGGCGTTTGCCAGCGGTGACGGCGGTGAACAGGAAACGTCCGGTATGTCGGATTCACGTGACCAGGGAATCGTTTGCTGATTGGTTGAAACCGGGTGGGGCTGAGAAGGCGTCGACGAGCTTTTCGTTTCCATGATTGGCTGCTGAGAATAAAAACTACAAATAAAAAAAAAACTGAAATGGAAAACATTAATTACAAATATTAATTAATCCATTTGGCTAAAAGCTATTAGAGCTCAGGTTTAAAGCTGAACTAGATGTAAAGTTTGTTTCCGAAGCTGCCGAAATGGCTTACCAGCTGGTTGATTATTTAAATTGCAATTTAATTAAAACAAACTAAATATTATGAAATATGTAATGAACTAATAACAAGTAAATTAAAAACGAATTTTTAAAACCAATGCTCTTATATGTAATTAAAACACAAATTTTGCAATATATCTTAATTATATCGAAATATCGAAATTAATTAAAATTATCTAAATTAATTGACTTATTGTAAAACTAATAATTGAATATTGCATTGTCTTCTATTTTAAGCATGTATGCAAAATTTGAAAAAATCTATCATCAGGAAGTGACTCAAAAATTGATTGCAAGATTTGAAACAGACAGAGAAACAAACAGACAGACAGAGAAACAGAGACGACGAGTTAATAAAAGCATTGGTAATAATAATAAAAATATCATCAAAAAGCATCGAATTTAAATATCTCAACTATTTTCATGAAAATTTCGTACACGCTTGAGAATCGCGGTCAGTGAGTGTGGTTCGTGTTAACTTGGTAAAATAGTCTGCCAGTCGGTTAGCGTTTTGTGGTCAAGAAAACCCTTAAGAAAACCCTCAAGAAAACCCTCAAGAAAACCCTCAAGAAAACCCTCAAGAAAACCCTCAAGAAACCCCTCGATAAAATCCTCAAGAAAATTAACTAAATTAATTGACTTATTGTAAAACTAATAATTGAATATTGCATTGTCTTCTATCTTGAGCATGTATGCAAAATTTGAAAAAAATCTATCATCAGGAAGTGACTCAAAAATTGATTGGAAGATTTGAAACAGACAGAGAAACAGACAGAGAAACAGACAGAGAAACAGACAGAGAAACAGACAGAGAAACAGACAGAGAAACAGACAGAGAAACAGACAGAGAAACAGACAGAGAAACAGACAGAGAAACAGACAGAGAAACAGAGCCGACGAGTTAATAAAAGCATTGGTAAAAAAAGTCATCTTCTAATACAACAAGAAACAAAGTGATGCAAAATGATACAAAAAAATAAAAAGTGATACAAAATTATACAAAAAAAATAAAAAGTGATGCAAAATTATAAAAAGTGATACAAAATTATACAAAGAAATAAAAAGTGATACAAAATTATACAAAAAAAATAAAAAGTGATACAAAATTATACAAAGAAATAAAAAGTGATAAAAAGTTATACAAAGAGATACAAAGTGATAATGCTTATTAACAATTGAACAATATAAAAACAAAGATTTTAAACTAAATGCTTTATGTTATTAAAATTCATATTTTGAAATCATTTTTTACAGTGTTCTTAAAGTTTTTTTTGTGCAAAACTAATGATTTATTACTGTATTGTCATCGAGCAAAACCATGTATGCAAAATTTTATTAAAGTCTATGAACCCGAAGTGACTCAAATATTCATTGGAGAAAATAGAAACAGAGATTAGAAGTTAATAAAAACATTTATAACAATTATGAAAAAAATAATAATGACAATTAAAATAAAATAATTATCTTTGTAACATTAATGTAGTTATAAAATAATATATAATATTATTATGTTATAACTACAAAATAATATTTAATATTATAAAATAATATATAGTATAATTATGTTATAACTACAAATAATTTAAGAAATTAATCAAGTAATAAAATGATAGTAATAATAGTTTTAGCCTAACGATTATCTGCATTGCTACATAGTCAGACTTGAATGATATCCAGGCTGATGGAGGAGAACATGCAAATAAAAGGGAAATATTTGTTCAAGTTCAAACGTACAACTATTTGTCTGTCTCTCTGTTTGTCTCTCTGTCTGTCTCTCTGTCTCTCTTTCTCTTTTTATATCTATTTCTCTATTTCCTCCCTATTTTCTCTTTTCTTATTTACTCTATTTATACTTTCTTCTTATCCCTCTTCTCTCTCTTCTCGGCATAACCCCGTTCGACCTTAGAACTAAATAAGAGAGTAAATTCTCCATAAATTGAAGCCGGGCGAGCGCTAAATTACGTTAGCCCGCAGAATTCCCTGATTGCCAAATTAAATTGGAAATTCCCGGTTGTGTTTTCTGTCTGGAGCGATTGAAGGTTTTCCGGGCTGTGGGCGGCCGAGCATGACGCGGTCGTTTGATTGGACGGCGTATGTCTTGTGACGTCATACTGGTTATCTCACCTGAGTGGTGGATACGGTGATGGATGGATGGATGGATGGATGGATGGATGGATGGATGGATGGATGGATGGATGGATGGATGGATGGATGGATGGATGGATGGATGGATGGATGGATGGATGGATGGATGGATGGATGGATGGATGGATGGATGGATGGATGGATGGATGGATGGATGGATGGATGGATGGATGGATGGATGGATGGATGGATGGATGGATGGATGGATGGATGGATGGATGGATGGATGGATGCATGGATGGATGGATGGATGGATGGATGGATGGATGGATGGATGGATGGATGGATGGATGGATGGAGGGAGGGAGGGACGGACGGATGAATGGTTGAATGGATGGATGGATGAATGGGTGGGTGGGTAGATGGATGGATGGATGGATAAATGGGTGGTTGGATGGATGGAGGGACGGACGGACGGATGGATTTATAGACGGATGGACGGATAGACGGATGTAGGGATAGTCGGATGGAGGGATGAATGGATTGATTGATTGATGTGTGATTGATCAAGTTTATGTCAATTGATCTCACGGTAACTAAATCCTTAGAATACTCACTAAAACCTAAAACTGTTTGACAGATACAGTATTCGATGATATTATAGGCTTTGATGAAAAATTTAATGAACGATAAGCAAACAACAAACAAACAAACATAATATATTTTTTAAATTACAAAAATATATACATACAAATAAACAAACAAATATACAAACAAATGAACGACAAAACAGAACAGCCTTGCATGCCGTACCGTTTCAATTCAGTGATTCTGATTCGATTAAATTTGATTAAAAAAATAAAACATGACTCTGTAAGAGAAAAACTTTTAAAATTATATTATTTTTTTTACTAATTAAACGAATTAATTTAAATTAACTGAGTTATAAAGCTAAGATATAATTAGTCACTAACAAAAAACATGCCAAACTAATGAAAACATTATTCGCTTTAAAATAATTTCTGAGAGAAATATTACACACCAAGATTGAGTGTAATTACATTTAAAAGTAAAGAAATACTCATTTGAATTTAAATTGCCATCTCAACTGCAGATATGCAAAAGATTCAAATCCCCATTGAAGATTTTAGAACAATTATTCAATCATATGCGTTATGTTTTTTTTTTTCAGAAAAAAGTAAATTTTTGCCCTTTGGACCACCTGCTGTCAAAACATCATGTTTAGGAACAGAGAAGTGAAATATCGTCTCGAATTTATTAGCACCCGTTTAGTTGTCTATGCTGTTTTTTATACTCTTTTGTCTTTACCGGTGGTGCCTTCTTGTTTCTTGTTTTATTTATGTGCACGTGTATATATATATATATACATGTATAAATTATATATATATATTTATATACATGTATAAATTATATATATATATATATATATATACATGTATAAATTATATATATATATATATATATATATATATATATATATATATATATATGTGTGTGTGTGTGTGTATGTGTGTGTGTGTGTGTGTGTGTGTGAGTGTGTGTGTGTTCTGTGTCTGTTTATATACGTGTATAAGATTTTTAAGAAAGTTTAATTAATGTATATGCTCTCTTGTACATATCTACGCAATGATCACGTGATCACAGTTATTTCCGCCACAATCGTCAACCGTCGTCATCAACACTATCGTTATCCACGTTTGCGTCGTTCACCTATCATTGCCGACACCGCTACCACCATCCTCCTCACCACCACTATCATCATCATCGTCATTATCGTCATCACCACCACCATCATCATCTTCATTACCACCACGATCATCATCATCATTATCATCATCGAATCCGTCATCATCGATGCCGGAAGTAGGAAACAGAATAAAGTTTTGATTGGAAAATAAACAAAATTGTTTTTAAAATAAAGATTAAAAATAAAACAAAACTATAGTAATATGAATTAAATGATAGAAAAGAAGTGATAAAAAAGATTTTTTTTCCTAAAATTAGACATCGCATTATTATACTTCCTCTCTATATGTTTCCTCTTCCTGTCAACGTCATGTCACGTGACTCAACGAAAATTCATTCATGTAGGAAAAATAATTATATTTATATACATTCATATATATATATATATATATATATATATATATATATATATATATATATATATATATATATATATATATATATATATATATATATAGATTTATAATTTTTTCAATTAACCATGCTGAAATTTAATTAAGCTATCGCAAATGCCTAAGCTGTTTGAGCAGCTAAATTTATTATAAATAGCTTTTTCCACCAGCTACTAGCTGTCATGACAAGTTTTATTGCACATCGATGGAAAAAGGGCTCAAGGAATGTTTTTTTTTAAACATTTTTCTTATCACGTGTCTATCTGAGGTCATTCTAGGTCAGAGGCCAAGTTCATTGCATTTAATAAAAATTTGGCTATTGAAATCTATTTGTTTTGTGAAAACTATTAGTTAGTTTTCACATTTAGCCAAATAACCGTTTAATAAAACTGTATATGCTGATTAAAAGAGAAAAAGAGAAAGATAATGGGAGAGAGAGAAAGAGAGAGAGAGTTCTGACTAGGTTAGGCTATTCACAGATCATTACAAGATATCATTGTTTTATTTATTCGGATTTCTTTTTATGGTTTGCGCTGTAAAAATAGATTAATTCATTTTTTTTACAAGAATTTAAATCAATTTAAATAAAATAAATAAGTTTTACACAAATTTTTAATAAACAATAAGTTAAATAGTATTTAAATATTAATATAGTCAGAAGCAATATCATAAACTCTTTTTGTTAATACGCTCATTAAAATCTCTCTCTTTTTCTTTTGCTTCCTCTATTATCATTATCATCATCATCAGTGATGGGCAACAAACTACTTTCAAGTAGTTAAACTTTTCTGTAGTTACATTTACTTTTTAGTAGTTAAACTATGTAGTTAACTACTTTTTGTCAGAGGTAGTTTAACTAAAGTAGTTAAATACTGTAAAGTAGTTAACTACTTTTAACTACTTTTTTCTATGAACTTGTACACTAATACATTGCATTGCTGTATTAGGCCTCACATGATCACCATTAATTATGTTCACTATCTAATTTATTAAATAAAGCCATGACAAATTGTTTTTTTAATTTATTAATGAAAAGACACATATTTTATAAGTTAAATATCCAGTCCATCAATCTACTTCAGACAGTGTCAAACATCGTCTTATTGCCTGTAGATGATTATCTTTTGAGTACATGACGCAGGAAAACAAGCTTTTCAAACATACTGTCAGACACTTTACACCGTCTTGGCACTAATATTTGACCTGCACAACTGAACAGTTTCTCAACAGCCTTGTATTAAACTTGAGAAAAACTCTTGTTAGATGAGGATACATGAGCAGTGAGTTTGTTGTTGAGTCATTTGAAGCCAGCTTTTTGCGTAAAATATTATACAGGCTGATTTAATTTTTTTAGACTTTAACTACTTTTAGGTAGTTAAACTAATTCTAGTTAACTACTCTAAAAAGTAGTTAAACTATTCTTTAACTACCGGTTACTTTCGGGTAGTTAAACTTTCTGCCTTAACTACTCCCATGTAGTTAAACTAGTAGTTAACTACTAAAGTAGTTAAAAGTACTGCCCATCACTGATCATCATGATCACCACTATCATCATCATCATCATCATCGTCATCGTCATCGTCATCGTCATCGTCATCGTCATCGTCATCGTCATCGTCATCGTCATCGTCATCGTCATCATCATCATCATCATCATCATCATCATCATCATCATCATCATCATCATCGTCGTCGTCGTCGTCGTCATCATCATCATCATCATCATCATCATCATCATCATCATCATCATCATCATCATCATCATCATCATCATCATCATCATCATCATCATCATCATCATCATCATCTTCATCATTACCATAATCATTATTATCATCACCATCATTAAATCATCTTTCTCTTCTTTCTAACCCCCAGGACTTAGCGGGATTAATTACTTAAAAGAAATAAAGAAAGTAAATTACTCTTCAAGTTACAATACCTCTTGTAACATTACGTTACGTTGCATTATACCGCGTTAAATTTTGTACGTCAACGATATGTTTGTACGTTAACAACTTTGGATTTGAAAATATTTTAGATTTGCAGAATCTCTCACATCATCTTACCTTACTCCAATATAAATTTTTTTTAATTTAGTTATTTCAAACATTTTTAGTTAGATTTTTATTTGTTTAATGGAAGAATTTAATAAATTTTGTCGGTGTCATGAAAACGCTACATTGCAAACTTTCAGCGTTGTAATTAATATTTTAGCGCCGTATTTTTTATTCCGCTATGTTTTATTCACTCGCTTTCCTCGCATTTTACAACAGATTGCAAACTTGCTTTCAATTACATTCTTCGCTGGAAAAGCATTCAATTTCTGGTTTCGGTTTCAGTTTGCCTGCTCCAATGGGCTCTTTCTTTTTCATTGCTTCTCGAAAGCAATTAGCTTGACTTTAATGATAGGCTCTGTATATTAAAGCAAGAGCTCAATGGCTGGTTGACTTGTTTATTGAAATTGAAAAACTTCAGCGGGAAACAATCAGAAGAGTTTCTAATTTAAGTTTTGCGTATTTTTTGTTTAGTTTTATAACCGACCGTTTATCGCATAAATTAATTTTTCTATCTACATTTTAAATTATTTTTTATTAACATTTTAAATTGTTTTTTTATTTACATTTTAAATTAATTTTTATTTACATTTTAAATTATTTTTTTATTTACATTTTTTGATAAAATAAAAAAATATCTATTTCGTGTAATAATTGGAGAGTGGATGGTAAACGTGAGCGATAATTCAGAGCAATTCACTTATACGGCACGCTGAGCAAGTTATTAATCACACAAGCTGTTATAATTTTGAACTTTGAACTTTAAATTTAATTTTTTAATTAATAAATAATTATTAAAATTCAATCAAAAAATGCTGCAGCGTTCAAAGTTTACCACAAATTGCTCGAAAAATGTCAATAAAATAAACACTAATAAAAAAATTACTCACATATCGCTGCAGTTCTGCTACATCATAATCTCCTTATCTCTGGCAACTAAAACAACTTCAACTATTCTAAAAGACACAACAACAACAACAGCAGACAGTAACAACTACTACAAGATACGCTACAACATCAAAAATGTTTCTTTTTCGTTTTCTCGGATATGAAACGAAGTGATCTGTCGGGCTACAAAATCGGGAGCCGATCATTCCACGTTTTGCTAGATTAATCCCAAGAAGGCAAGCAGATGAAGAAAAGATATTCTTCTTTTGTCTCTATGAATAATCCAATTTCTTCGATAAAAGAATTTCTATAACGACCCTGTTGATGATGGTGATGATAATAATGATGATTATGGTGATGGTGATGTTGATGATGATGTTGAAAATGATTCGAGAAATAAAAAATTATCCGTGGAAAGTAAAACCCTTCCTGGGGTGAGATTTCCATTCCTGCGCAGAAAAGCAAATGTTCTCCATCGCAAGATTATTACAGCACGTGCGCATTGATACTCAACGAAAAAGATCTAAAAAAAAAAAGAAAATATAAAAACAAGTTTTTGACTTTGTTTTCAATTTGCAATTAGTCTCGAACGTATGTATATAAATAGATATGCATATATACATACATACATACATACATATACATGTGTATTTTATCCTCCTGTTTGGTTCTTGCTAAAGTCGGCAAAGTTTCTGGCAGCGCATCGCAAAGAGTATCGGCCTATTCCAGTCAATGAGGTGGTTACTGCCGGTTGCATACACATATACACACGCACAAAACACATACACACACGCACACACACACTCACTTGGTACGTTAGCCACCATCCAAACACCTTAAACTAATTTTTCATTTTCAGTTAAAAATTAAAAACGTTACTTTTTGCACACACAAAAAAGAATGTTATTTATGCTTATAGTTCTCAAGGTTTTAATGAAGTAATCGCAAACACGTAAATATTCTGTTAGAACCCAAGTGCCGTGTTTACAGAATTATTGCTAGACAGCCCAAAAAGCTCTCATCTCTCGAATCATCTTTTCAGTATTATCTAATTTAATCCTCATTGGATTAATTTTTAAATGAAAAGTTTAAAAAAAAAACAAAGTTTTGCTTTACTAGATTTTACTTTAGGCGCCATGCAAATTCGAGTATGCCGTTTTGCTGGAGCCTCTACCAATTTCGTAAATGTCTGTCCATGCATTCGCACAAAAATGATCATGCTTCAATTTTTAAATAAGCTTATTTATGTATTTAGGTAATAATAATCTCATACATGTGGATTGTGTGTACTTCTAGATTTTCTAAATGTTTTAGGGTTGGCTTTCGATCAGTAGAGAGCTACTGCAAAAAGGATGTCTTATAAGGCTCTTTTTACAAATTTTTATTGGGTTACAATTTATTTGTGTGTGTTTGTGTGGCTTTCTCCGTACGCAAATCTTGCAAGTAAAATTTAACCAGCTTTTTGACTAGCTAGGAAGCTGAAACTTTCAGTATAGCTTTATATTGAATGACAATACATGATTCAATTGAAAAAAATTAATGTGAACATTTTTCGTATTTCTAAATCGAGTGTATTTCAAATATAAGTTTGTAATTAAAAGCTCGTTTTTTCCTTTACTTGTTACGTTTGAGCTCGGCTCAGCTAATTGTCGGTACTTAAAAAAAAATTCTTTTGTTAATTCGGCATGAGCATGAGCTCAGCTGTGCAACGACATAACGATCCAGGAGGAAAAAATGACCTGAGCTTCTTACGGCTTGGAGCAATGTTTAGGAAAAGCTACAGCACTGAGTACTTGCTGCCGAAACAAGGATTCGGAAGTCAGGTCACAGCTAAAATCACTACAGCTTGCCTTGTGTAGTTTCTATTACGAATCCAAGCTCTGTATGAATAAATAGAACAGTTTGGCAGTCGTCAAGAGTATCTTCTTGACAAAAGATAAGTTTCGGTTACAAGTAGACAAAAGTCAGTCATCATTTTAATTTTAATTAATGACATTTATTATTCTTGTTTGTAATTCAGTTTATTATTCATAATTTAAGTATTATTATGAAGCATGTTTTTTTAAAGTATGGTAAGGTCAAGATTTTAAACTAAATCTAGGGAACCAAAGTAGCTTTGGGGGCATTGAATAAAAATAAGAGAACGGTGAAAGCATAAAATAGAATTTTTTTAATAACAACTATTTCATTTTTGAGTCATAAGCTATTTAAGAAAAAAATTGTACCAGGATTAGAAAACAAACCAATGATTTCCCCCCTGGTCATCACTTATATCGGGGGGAAAAGAACGAAATTTTTGGTACAATTTTGAAATGTGTTCCTTTTTACATTTTAATTATTTTTTAACCATATTGATTTTCAAACTGTAACTAAAGCGAGGGAGACGGTGTTACGTAAATTGAAAAGAAACAGTTTGCTAGGTTGTGATGGTTGTGAAAAACGTTAGGTATCCGATAAAGTAATCTTTTTTTTTTTTTTTTTTTTTTTTTTTTTTTTTTTTTTTTTTTTTATAATAGTTTATAGTCCTTTACACCAGGTGTTTTAAGACTCTAATGGCTGTATGTAGGAAACACTTAAGTACTTCCTGTCGTGGACCAGAATTTGATCCTTTTTACTTTTTCCCTCCTCCTTTCTCCAGGCTTGGGACTGGCTCGCAATGAGCGAGGCGGAGTTATAAAGTAATCTTCTATATACACTCTATAAATCAGTTTTAAGAATGCGAGGCTGAGGTGTGGAATCCTTTATATGATGCTTGATAGAGAAAGTGGAAAACAGAGCGAAACTAGTTTTGTCATGCAGAAATATGAAATGTATAGAGAAAAAAAAACTAAAGTTCGGGAAATTATTTTCAATAACGCTCGAAGGGAAACAAGCTTTCCAACACGATGTCGACGATGTCATAAGATTCGATGTTCCAAATGGACTCTTGGATGAAAGCGTATAGTCATCGACCCTATTTTGCTGTCGCTTTTGAAGTGGAACTGATAAATTCATGCTGATATATTTTCACCATATTCTTCTTCGACCATTTTTGCAAGTTTTTTGACCGTCGACGTATCCGGATATGACAGCATTGTCTGACAACTAGGCTGACTTGCACAAGCGTCGAATATTTTTCTACAGTAATATAGTCGTTGCGAGCCAGCCACAGCTGGTTGTAGCTTCCTTGAGTGTTACCTTTTTTTAAATTTCAGTTGATAGGTAAAAATAGAGAGATTAACGTTTTTATTTGTACTCGTGCTCATGGGTTATGCTTTTGTTGTCTCTGTCTTAGTTAAAAGTTGTTTGCCTGATTAAAAATATGGTATAGTATAGATGAACTGTGTTTAGAGAAATTTGCAATCTTAAATAAAATATAAAAGATGTTTGACTGCTCAAAAGCGTTAAAATTGGCAGAAACCATAAAGAATAAAATTGTTTCAAATTTAAAATCGTATGCCAATTTGTAAATGACGACACTTTAAACTTTAAACATATATAAATACATTTAATTATTTATAAAAAAGATTGAAATGATAATTAACAATGGGTATAACAAAAATAAGAAATAGTGAATTTAATATTTTAAATATTGCAAATTAATAAAAAAAATGTTTTTTCAAAATTCACTCGTCTACTGGTCACGGACCATCAATCAAACCAAAACTATCAAATGGCCGTTTTTAGTTAGGCACGATGCTTTTCATTTGTAGGTTCTGGGTACGAATCCATGTCGGAGAGTTTTTTGGATTTTTATTTACAACTTCAGGATATGTTTCTTTCAACTAATAATGGATGACAACTTTTACCGACATCAATTAAACGATAATAGTTAATGCAATAATATTTTGTAAGGAAAACTTTATCATTTCTTTTGTACGACATCCTTTGTTAAGCGTTGCAACTCAGGGCTTATGACGCTGCACTCGATTTTTTAAGAATAAGGTCTTCAGAACTAACCAATGCAGGAATGATATAGCTAAGGATTTTTTAAACCAACGGTCATATATTAGAGAAAGATTTTATTCCCGCGGTCAATGTGAAGCGAATAGATTTTTTTAGGTGTGACGAGCATGGTCTGGATGCACCGTGCTGCCGAAACACCTTATATATATATATATAATTTATATTTATATTTATATTTATATTTATATTTATATTTATATTTATATTTATATTTATATTTATATTTATATTTATATTTATATTTATATTTATATTTATATTTATATTTATATTTATATTTATATTTATATTTAGATTTATATTTATATTTATATTTATATTTATATTTATATTTATATTTATATTTATATTTATATTTATATTTATATTTATATTTATATTTATATTTATATTTATATTTATATTTATATTTATATTTATATTTATATTTATATTTATATTTATATTTATATTTATATTTATATTTATATTTATATTTATATTTATATTTATATTTATATTTATATTTATATTTATATTTATATTTATATTTATATTTATATTTATATTTATATTTATATTTATATTTATATTTATATTTATATTTATATTTATATTTATATTTATATTTATATTTATATTTATATTTATATTTATATTTATATTTATATTTATATTTATATTTATATTTATATTTATATTTATATTTATATTTATATTTATATTTATATTTATATTTATATTTATATTTATATTTATATTTATATTTATATTTATATTTATATTTATATTTATATTTATATTTATATTTATATTTATATTTATATTTATATTTATATTTATATTTATATTTATATTTATATTTATATTTATATTTATATTTATATTTATATTTATATTTATATTTATATTTATATTTATATTTATATTTATATTTATATTTATATTTATATTTATATTTATATTTATATTTATATTTATATTTATATTTATATTTATATTTATATTTATATTTATATTTATATTTATATTTATATTTATATTTATATTTATATTTATATTTATATTTATATTTATATTTATATTTATATTTATATTTATATTTATATTTATATTTATATTTATATTTATATTTATATTTATATTTATATTTATATTTATATTTATATTTATATTTATATTTATATTTATATTTATATTTATATTTATATTTATATTTATATTTATATTTATATTTATATTTATATTTATATTTATATTTATATTTATATTTATATTTATATTTATATTTATATTTATATTTATATTTATATTTATATTTATATTTATATTTATATTTATATTTATATTTATATTTATATTTATATTTATATTTATATTTATATTTATATTTATATTTATATTTATATTTATATTTATATTTATATTTATATTTATATTTATATTTATATTTATATTTATATTTATATTTATATTTATATTTATATTTATATTTATATTTATATTTATATTTATATTTATATTTATATTTATATTTATATTTATATTTATATTTATATTTATATTTATATTTATATTTATATTTATATTTATATTTATATTTATATTTATATTTATATTTATATTTATATTTATATTTATATTTATATTTATATTTATATTTATATTTATATTTATATTTATATTTATATTTATATTTATATTTATATTTATATTTATATTTATATTTATATTTATATTTATATTTATATTTATATTTATATTTATATTTATATTTATATTTATATTTATATTTATATTTATATTTATATTTATATTTATATTTATATTTATATTTATATTTATATTTATATTTATATTTATATTTATATTTATATTTATATTTATATTTATATTTATATTTATATTTATATTTATATTTATTTTTATATAAAATGCATATCCTTGTACAAATGTTTATTAATTCGTATTCTAGATGGTTCCGGGTAAATCGGCAAAACAAATCAGTTCCCAGATCCATAGGTCGCGGCATTTAAAAGGTTCAACTAAGTGTCTGCTTGAATTATAAAGAGAGAACGGAATTATGAGTCTTAGATTCAAAGATACCTGTGTAGGCGTTCTAATCGTGAATTGATCTTTTTGTACAAGTACTCATGTAGGCTAGTCATATATATGATTTTTGGATACTTTGTATGTTGAGACATTTTGGATACAATCATATGTTTGAAAAACCATGTAACTATTTAAACACATTCACGTACCGACTGCACAACCACCTCTTCCCTTGCACACACACTTACATATGTA
This sequence comes from Erpobdella octoculata, assembly GCA_963978895.1. Taxonomy (NCBI): domain Eukaryota; kingdom Metazoa; phylum Annelida; class Clitellata; order Hirudinida; family Erpobdellidae; genus Erpobdella; species Erpobdella octoculata. Next base: position 29,274,404 of record OZ022244.1, read on the forward strand.
CACAGACACATATGTACACAGACACATATGTACACAGACACATATGCACATAGACATATATGTACACAGACACATATGCACACAGACACATATGCACACAGACACATATGCAAACAGACACAAAGCGACACAGACACAAATGCACACAGACACATATGCACACATACACATTTGCACACAGACACATATGTACACAGACACAAGCGACGGAGTTCGTGTGCCGATGAGCAGAGCAATTAGTTATTGTTTGTTACTTAAACAGTAAAACCGCAATTTCCTTCAAACCACCTGAAACCAATCAGCAATCAAAGATATTTATAAATATTAAAAATAATAACTCTGCATATTTGGAAAAATCTTAAATTGATTTAAAGAATTGAAGAAAACAACATCCCTTGTTTGTTGTGCCTATAAAAATCCCAGTTTTATTTTTGTGAACAAAAAAAATTTGCCCGCTTTTACGGCTTCTTGTACAGCACCGACGAAGTTGCAAGTCTTTATTGCCGAACCCAGTGACAGAACCAGTCCACGGGAGAGCAATTAACCCCCCCCTGCTTGCTACTAACCGCCTTCCTGACTCCGGTCATGATCACGGACACCGACGAAGACACGGACGCGACGACACACAAGCAGACAGACAAACAGAGAGACAAAGAGCCATAAATACAAGAACAAACTCAGCAGAAATGCCGCGAAAGAGTAAACGTTCACGTGACCTCCCACCGACCTCGTACATATAAAGACACAACGAAGCTGATCTCTAAACTCACCGACACCACAAGAGACACTCGAACACACGTGCACACGTACGAAGAGAAACAGAGAACAGACGCGGGAACGTACGGAGAGATATTGAAAGATACAGGCAAACAAAGTCACGTTGAGAGGGAGTCGTTTTTCAATTTCTTATGGTTGATTAGCGCTGTAAATCTATTTAGCAGTTTTTGCTTGTTTGTTTTTTCTTCTTCTTCTGTTTTTGGCAACCACTGTTTTATTCAACCTAGTTTTCCTTGATCCTTACCGTGGTGGATGTGATTACGATGGTGATGATGATGATGACTATGATGACGACGACGACGATGATGATGATGATGATGATGATGATGATGATGATGATGATGATGGTGATGATGGTGGTGGTGGTGGTGGTGATGGTTATGGTGATGATGATGGTGATAGTGACGATGACGATGATGGTGGTGGTGGTAGGTGGTGAAGTGGAGACAACAGTAGATTTAGATGAGGTGGTAGAGTTGGTGGTGAAGAAGATAGTGGTAATGGTGATGGAGGTATTGATAGTAGAATGGTTGTAGTGGTAGCTGTGGTGGTAGTCACTGTAGTGATTATAGTGGTAATGGAGATGGTTAAGGGCGCTGGTTGTGGTGGGGTTGAAAAAGCTAGAAATAGTGAGGGTTGTTGGGGTTTTGATTGGGAAAGTAGGAGGGTCAAAAGCCGCTAAATTGATGGATTATAAACAAATAAAAGCAAAATGTAGAAAAATGGTAAAAAATATTCATATTTCCTATTTCAAAGTTTTACATATGTTAACTTCTTGCAAGAAATTGTGGGAAAAGGGTAGGTTGGAAAAAAGAAAAAATTATGTTCTCGTTTTTAATGATTGCATTTGAAAGTGATTGATGAATGCAAGGTTTGCAATTCCTGATTGATATGCTTGGTTGGTTGATTTATCATTTTTGGCTGGTTGATTTACTTGATTGATTTGTCGATTCTACTTACTAAATAAATAGTTAATTTGACTGGTTTAATGAAATCAAAAGTTTTAAGAAGAATAAAACAAGATTGGAAATTATTTAAGATCTGAATAATATCATAGAAATAATATTGAGCAATTATAATAACTTCTTACTGTTGACGATTATGATGATGATGATGATGATGATGATGATGATGATGATGATGATGATGATGATGATGATGATGATGATGATGATGATGATGATGATGATGATGATGATGATGATGATGATGATGATGATGATGATGATGATGATGATGATGATGATGATGATGATGATGATGATGATGATGATGATGATGATGATGATGATGATGATGATGATGATGATGATGATGATGATGATGATGATGATGATGATGATGATGATGATGATGATGATGATGATGATGATGATGATGATGATGATGATGATGATGATGATGATGATGATGATGATGATGATGATGATGATGATGATGCTGATGATGATGATGCTGATGATGATGATGATGATGATGATGATGATGATGATGATGACGACGACGACGATGATGATGATGACACTGAATAACAGCTATAATATACAATATGTTTACATTATACTATAAACGACAACTGAAATGTTTCCTTTTTTATCAAGCGGAAGGAATTCCCACGCGTGGAAAAATCGGACATGCGCAGTGGATTTGAGATAGCTGCGCCGTTTTTATTTAAAATTTTATTTTTTTTGTACGATTGAAAATTCGTTAAATTTAAATTCTACACTTTCAAATAATGACCATTTTTTATTTTAATCTCAGTTGGTTTTGATGATTTTTAATGAACGATTTTTAGTGTTTGTTCTATAGAGTTGATAATCTAATTTTTACATATTCCTATAATTTTTTCTCTCTGTCTTTTCATCTCTTTCTATCTCACTTCCCTCTTTCTTTCTCTCTCTCTCTCTCTCTCTCTCTCTCTCTCTCTCTCTCTCTTTCTCTCTCTCTTTATCTCTGCCTATCTTCCTATTTCTCTGTTTTTTATTTTGGTTTTCTTGTTTATCTTCTATAATCTAGCAGGGCTTCTAAATCATTATATTGCACCAGTGCGTGCATTGCAAATGCGTGACTGCCACCTGCCCGTGGAACGATTAACAGATAAAAAGTGCAATTTTTCAAATATTTTCAATCAATCAACCCTAACTTTCAAAACGTTAACAACTTCTATGTTAGAAAAAAAACAAAATAAAACATGCTGACTTAATTTAACAATAACTTATTTTAATGAAAATAATTTATAAAAATATTATTCAAAATATGTTTGTTGTTATGAAAATGAGAGTTAGTTTCAGTCGGTTGCATCTAAAAGCAGCATCTATTTTAAAGCAACACGTGTTATGCCAAAACTAATTATAGTTAATTCTATAAACTATTTATAAACAATTAAAAACATTTTTTGCCAACAACCCCAAAAACTATTTATAAACAATTTAAAAAAAATTTATCAACAACCCCAAAAACTATTTATGAACAATTTAAAAATTATTTATCAACAACTACAAAAACTATTTATGATCAATTTAAAAAAATATTTGTCAACAAACCCAAAAACTAATTATGACGACCCAAAAAAATATTTATATACAACCCCAAAAACTATTTATATACAACCAAAATCTATTTATAGACTAACCCAAAAAGTTGGTTGTCGACAATCCCAAATACTGATTGTAGACAATCTCAAAAACTATTCATAGTTTATCTCAAAAACTCCTTATAGACAACCGGAAATTTATTTATAGACAACCCCAAAAAATGTATAAGCAGCCCCAATAAACTATTTATATACAACCCCAAAAATTATTTATAAACAAAATATTTATAGACAATCCCAAACTATTAATATACATTTTATAGAGTATCACACAACTATTTATATATAACCACAATAAAAAATACTTATAAATAATCCCAAAAACTGTTTATAGACAACTCCAAAAACTATTTATAAACAAACCCAAAACCTATTTATAGACAACTCCAAAAACTATTTATAGACAAGTCCAAAAACTATTTATAGACAAGTCCAGGATGATTTCGATTCCGAAACCAATTTATCTCATTTTAATAGTCCAATTAACTTTAATGACCGTCGTTATTACCCAGTTTCGAGGAGCTAGTCTCCGGCCGAATGGGCTGCGCATTAAAACATTATTATGGGATTTCGCTCTTAAGCATTAACTCCATCAGTCGACGGAAGTAGGAGGAAAGTAAAACGGTGAAAACAGTGAAAACTTTTTTTTAAATTGAAAAACTTTTTGTCGGAAAAGCATTATAGGTTTTTTGTTTATTTCAACTAAATCATATTTTTGTTATTGTTGTTATTAATATTACTGTTATTATTATTATTATTATTAACTTGATTTTTATTATTAATAACATATATTTGTTCTCTTTCCGTCATCGCATAAACAATGTTTTATTAAGTGTTATTAATAGAAGGTAAGCTTCAAAATTTTTCTATACAATTGCGATTCGTAAAGCTGCTTTCCATCTAACAAGATTTTTTTTTTCTCGACTTTTTTTTAAATTAATTTTAATAATTGCAATAAAAATGAGTTTGATGCGTTTTATGTGTTGATGCCGCTAACTTTGGTGCAGACTTTTGCTTTGTGATGTGTTTTGTAGTTGTACGTGCACAAGATGTGATGGTGTCCGTAAACTTGCCAATGTGTTTCCAATGTCTATTTTGTGTATATTTGTTGATTACAGATATTTTTCAGGGTTGTTTTTAGGTATTAAATTGAGACTAAAATGCTGATTGTTTCTTTCATGTGATGGTTATTTCTTTCACCACCAGAGATTCAACTTTATGAATGACGTGTTGACAAGCATTTTTTTTTTAGCTGAATTTGGAAATTTTACACTGAAAAAAAGTTTTACATTCAAACAACTTTTTTCTTCATTTTTATTCAGTTTCACGTCTTGAAACAACCTCATCTCGATCACTATCGCTATCGACGTTTAAATCACTGTACAAATCTAATCTGCCTGAACACTGAAACGGCCACTCTAGCGCCATGGAAATCCCTCCGGGGTTTACCTTTTGACATCATTTTTTGTCACCATGGATCAATTGACTGTTCTGTCATTATTTTTGTTTGTTTGTTTGTTTGTTTGTGTGTGTGTTTGTTTGTTTGATGTCAATAAGCAGAAAATACGAATAAATCAATGTTCGAGTGTGCCGGTTATGAAGATGATGATGATTATGATTATGATGATTATGATGATGATGATGATGATGATGATGACGATGACGATGACGATGACGATGAAGATGACGATGACGATGACGATGACGATGACGATGACGATGACGATGACGATGACGATGACGATGACGATGACGATGACGATGACGGTGACGACGACGACGACCATGACGATGATGACGATGATGATGACGACGACGACGACCATGACGATGATGACGATGATGATGACGATGTTACTGATGATGACGCTGATTAAAAACCAAATACTTGATGACATAGATGACTCAAAAGATTATGATGATGATAAAATAAAACCTTTTTTTTCATCTCACGGTTTGACCGCAAAAGCAGATTACCAGGTGCCAAACATCGTCATGCATTTTACCAAAAGATGTCGGTGCGAATCGAGAACGCGGCGTTCATTTTTTCATTACTTCGAATACTTTCTATTGACGAATAATAAATTATGTTAATTTGAGTAAAATTAATTTAAACGGTTAAGCAAGTGAGTACACAGTACATGTCGCCAGGAATGGAAAAAAGGTAAAAAAAATATATATACACGACTAAATACAGGTGTGCAGTTTCTTACAGGTGAGGTTGGTCGATCCGATGGAATTCGATTCAATTTATTTATAAAAACATATCTATGGTGCTCTTGTAAATTTATCTTGCAGCTTGTTTTTTCACTTGAAAACTTGAATTTTTTTAAAACAATAAAAGAGTATAAAATGGTTTGCTTCCTTGAAAAATATCTTTGAAATAAATTTTGAAACAATTGAGACTCACTCTGCACGCTCTTTAGGTAAAAAATATTTTTATACGGTTGGGGGAGGGCTTCATGGAACGATCCACGTTTGAACTACAGGGAGTGGTTTTGATCTTCGGTGGCTCATCCGTTCACTGAAAAAAAAATTCCTGGAAAAATAAATTACATCATCATCATCATCATCATCATCGTCATCGTCATCGTGGTCGTCGTGGTCGTCGTGGTCGTCGTCGTCATCGTCATCATCATCATCATCATCATCATCATCATCATCATCATCATCATCATCATCATCATCATCATCATCATCATCATCATCATCATCAATCATCATCATCATCATCACTACCACTACCACTACCAATTTGGCTTATTGATTAATTCCTGGTTAACTGATGAGAGGAGTTAGTGTTAATTTAACCAGCCTGCTGATTTTAACGCACGGAATTTTATGCGGATTCTTTAAAAATAGTCTGCCAGCTGGGGAATGGAAATTTAAATTTTATGTTTGAAGTTAAGAAAATAATTTCACGTAAATTATGCTCGAAAAAATATTTAAGAAATCTTTTCTAAAAAAAAAGTTATTTTAATTATTACATATGAAATTTAAGCAAAAAGATATGATTTAAAGTGATTTTTCTATTTTAATCCAATTCACGGTTTAATGTTTTCGTTTTTTCCTCACCGATTGTACAACTTGCGCCCATGTTCTTTTTTTCAGCGATGGGCACAATATAGAAGCTTTTATGTTAATATCTATTAACATAATTATAATTATTATAAATTATAATATATCAACAATTACCATATTGGGTAATGCGGTTTTCAAAACTTTTGATGGTAAGCGTAGCGTAGGCGTAGGTGTAGGCAAGCCACTCAGAGATAACGATCGCTAGTTGGCGCTACAGAAGTTATGTGAGCCTGTAGTTCTGAGTATGAAGAATATGAAGATATGCGAGAAATTTTAAATTAACAGCAGGTGCAAATGAGTTTTAATTACCTGCTTGCTCATCCGGAGTATTCTCTCCAAACGATGCAGAACTTCGCCACTCATCCCTTAAGTTGCTCAGACTTCTGAGTCACAGAAATATCTCAGATGCTTTATTATCCACCTGCCTAGTATGCCACTTTGTGTTGTGTTTGTAATTCTTCTCTTGTTCAATCAATCAATCAATCAATCAATCAATCAATCAATCAATCAATCAATCAATCAATCAATCAATCAATCAATCAATCAATCAATCAATCAATCAATCAATCAATCAATCAATCAATCAATCAATCAATCAATCAATCAATCAATCAATCAATCAATCAATCAATCAATCAATCAATCAATCAATCAATCAATCAATCAATCAATCAATCAATCAATCAATCAATCAATCAATCAATCAATCAATCAATCAATCAATCAATCAATCAATCAATCAATCAATCAATCAATCAATCAATCAATCAATCAATCAATCAATCAATCAATCAATCAATCAATCAATCAATCAATCAATCAATCAATCAATCAATCAATCAATCAATCAATCAATCAATCAATCAATCTATCAATCAATCAATCAATCAATCAATCAATCAATCAACCAACCACTCAATCAATCAACCAACCAATCAATCAATTAATTAATTAATCAATCAATCAGCCAGTCAGTCAGTCATGTCAATCAATAAATAAGTAAGCCAATCTGTATACCCCAGAATGGTGGATAGGGGTGTTAGGGAAAGGTTACCAAATATGACTACTGTTTCTTTTCTCAGGTGGATTTGATGTATGTAGGTACCTACTTTTAAAAACTAGAAAAAAGTTTATCGTAGTCTCTAAAGTAAATTTCAGTCACATAAAAACAAATAGGTGTATGGTTTTTCATCGTACACTTTGCAGTTTCTAAAGGATTGCCGGATAATAAAATTTAACTTTCCAACTCTAAGAAACATCGTGGTGGACAGCATCGCATCTGTTCAAAAGCTACTGTTTCCCGACTTCCCGATACTGTATCTGCTTGACCAGGTGTTTTAAGACTAAAATGGCTCTATGTAGGAAGCACCTCAGTACTTCCTGTCGTGAATCAAAGTTTGATCTTTTTAACTGTCCTTCCTCCTTTCTCCAGGCTTGGGACTGAATCGCAATTAGCGAGGCGGAATTATGCCGCCCTTAAATATGATTCCTCCTATACACGTTTTCGGTAATAACCCGATTGTATGTATTCTGGGCTTGTGTTAAAAAAAATACATATTTTTTAACCAGGAGAGAGCAAAATATTTGCAACACGAGAGCGGTTTATCAGCAGCCCGTGAATTACTGCTCGAATTCATTCATTCATCCAGAAGTTCATTCACCTTTTGAGACACACCCTCCTCACTCTTTCCTCACTCCTCATTCCGTCTTCACTCCTCACTCCCTCCTCACTCTTCACGCTCCGGCTTGCAGGCCTTTCCACTTATTCCACCTAATTCTTCGCGATCCATCAAATAACTTGGAGTAGAAAATCGTAAATAGAAAGACCGAAAATAAGAGTGGATGATTCTTTCTCTTTGAACGCAACGGGAAAGCAAAGATGAAGTGGAAAGGTAATGGAAAAAACCAATGGAAGAAAAAGAGAGAAAGAGGGGAACGGAGAGAGAGAGAGATAGAGAGAGAGAGAGAGAGAGAGAGAGAGAGAGAGAGAGAGAGAGAGAGAGAGAGAGAGATTGAAAGGTGCGTGGTAAAAGATACACTCGCTTACACAACTAACCAAGCAAAAGATGAGCTCGCGCAAAAGTTTTTCCAGCCTGTAAAACTCGTCCAGTTTGTAGTTGTTCGCGTTGTACTGTCTGGTTTGGTAATCCGGAGGAGGTGGTTGGCTGGTTCGTTGGCTGGTTGGTTTGTGTACGGAGTAGGTACGTGTCTTTTCGCCGTGGGTGTGTGGCAACCCCTTTCTCCCCCCCCCCCCAAACAGTAAATCAGGTCGCGGATTATTATTACGAGAGAATACTTTGACAGAGTGGTTCTAAAAATAATCTCTACGAATTTCGATTTTAATATAAACAGTGGCTCTTCGGTGGTTGAAAAACGCGGCGCTGAGTTCTCATGTGTTTGTGTTTGTGTGTGTGTGGGGCTACACAAGTAAAGCTTCTAAAATAAAATTTATATAATTCATCTAAAAAAAAAAACGTTATCGAAGAAAGTGGAAATTAAATTCTGCAAAAATGTCCGGATTCTTGGTGCTGGTGTTGAAGAGGTCTTCAATCGACCATCCGTGGGGTTTCAGGCTGAAGAAGTCCTCCCCCTCGCTCCCTGCCTCCGTCACTAGGGTTAGAATTTGTTTGTTGATTATTAATTAGTCATTTCATACCTGTATAATTCTCTTGCGTAAATGAATATTATATTGTTAGTTTATTTTATTTTTTATTTTTCATAAATAAATAATAAACTATTATTTTATTTTATTTTCTCTTTCATAAATAAAAAATATAATATTAGATTATTTTGTTTTTCATCTTTGGAGACCGCGAAATTAATTCAACGTATAATGTCAACGTTTCCGGATTAAAATGTAAAATTCTTTAGAAATCAAATTATTTTCTTCTTTTCATTTAATTTGTGTTTATTGTTTTGATTTTTTAAAAACTCGATTTGAAGCTATTCTGAGTCAACGTTTCCTCGTTTTTACGCTCTTGTTTTTTTCACACATGAATCGAGTTAAAAAAGTTTTTTACACACTTTAATTTAACTTGACTTTTCTGTCTCTCTATGGTCATTTTTTGAATTGATTTTTCACCAACTTTTAAACTACTTTGAACTTTGAAATTTTCAGCATAGACTTTAGCCATCTGCGAAAACAATATTCAATCATTTCCGAAATGATTTAAATATTTATTTTTTAACGAGTTGAAAAAGTGCTTTTGAGTGATTTGTGCAACTCAAAATTATGGTAAATTTCAAAATTATTCAATAGATGGCACTTGTGTCAATCAAAAGAACTTTTATGCAATTATGACTATGACTAAAAATGTTTACTTTTTTAAAAATATATCACCATCAGATAAAGAATTTTGAATAAAAATAATTTCTTACAATACTGAATACCTAATCTTTTCATTTAAAATAGTTGGACTGTCAGCTGAATTACTTTTCTATTAAAATGTATTAAATACTATTAAAGCTCAAATTGTCAAACACTTTTTGACTAAAATATTACTATAAACAATAATGGTCAAACAATTATTGCCTCTAGAAATGGATTTTAATAACGTTAAATATAGAAGTGCGTTTTTTTAATTTTTTATTTTTTCCTGGAACTTCCTTAAGTTTAGACTAGCAGAGTTACCCGGCGTTGCTCGAGTTTTTTGTTTCATTTTATTGTTTCATTTTTTGCCGTTCAAACGTAAAATAAGACTATTTTTAAATCTCTTAAAAAGCTTCTCCTAATCGAAGACCGCCTCCATGAAAAATTTTGGTTTAGATTGCTCCGGCGGTTCGATTCGGATGCGATAAGCCAATACCCACACACACATACACATACACATACACACACGCACACACACACACTGCTTTTTACAATACATATAGTTCTTTGTAGAAATGATGAGCAAATAAAGTGAAATTGTGAATTTGAATTTCTAATCATTAAAACAGATTAATAAGAGCAGTCAAGCCGAGATGAGCGGCTTGAAGAGCGGCGACTGCTTCATAGAAGTTAACGGAACTGACGTAGTTCACATGTCATGCAGTGAGGTCATGGAGGTCATCAGGGAGTGCGGAAATGACGTGCCCATCCTTGTGGCAAGGTCAGATTGGTATGATGATGATGGTGGTGGTGGTGGTGATGATGATGATGATAGTGATGGTGGTGATGGTGATGATGATGATGATAATGATGATGATGATGATGATGACGACGACGACGACGATGATGATGATGATGGTGATGGTGATGGTGATGATGATGATGATGATGTTGATGATGATGAGGATGATGATGATGATGAAGATGACGATGATGGTGATGGTGATGGTGATGGTGATGGTGATGGTGATGATGATGATGATGATGATGATGATGATGATGATGATGATGATGATGATGATGATGATGATGATGATGATGATGATGATGATGATGATGATGATGATGATGATGAGGATGACGATGACGATGACGATGATAACGATGGTGATGATGATAGAAATGTAAATTATTGAAAATTTACTTTTCTTATAATCTTTTTTCAACATTTCAGAGAAAGCCCGTGCGATAAAAGTGTAAGTGCTCATTTATTCCTTATCTGTCTATCATCATCATCGTCATCATCATCGTCGTCATCATCGTCATCATCATCGTCATCGTCACCACCACCACCACTGTATTTTTTCGGAAATAATTATAATTGTGTTGAAGGATTCTAATGCAATTAAAGCTAGTATTTCTTCTTCTGGAAAGCATTTCTCTTAAAAGAAAGCTCACAAATAAACATAACAACTAAACTATGTCTGTATTATCTGTGGATTCATCAATAGCAAGAAGCAAAAAATTCGGCATGCTTGAAGTTGTTAGTTGAAGATTCCAAAGTTCTTCTGACATAGGATTCTGCTGAAAAAAAAGAATTTTAAATAAATTAATATATAGAAAATAAAGATTAGAATCGATATTCATGTTATTCTGCTCAAATCTTTAGCTAAACTTGTACGAACAAATTATTTAGCATTTTCAAATCTTACCCCGGGCCAATTGTTAGACCAAGTTTGGCCCGCGGACTGCTGGTTGATAGCTCTGGTCTGCTGGGCTATCATGTTGCAGCAACCAGTTATTTAAGAAACTAGGAAACTATGAAGAGCATTCCACGGGAGAAAATTCGTAAACAATCTTCTTCTAGATTATGTTCAATAATGTTTATATTATTATCATCTTCGTCGTCATCGTCATTGTCCATCACCGTCGTCTTCATCATTACGATGATCAGCATCATAATCATTCGGTTCATCATCATCATCATTACCACCATCATCATTACCAACATCACCACCACTATCATTACCATCATTATCATCACCAGCTTGCATATTACTTCTGTTGAGTTGCTCACGAGAAAAACTTTCTAGGCCGACCTTAGAATAAAAATCCTCCAAAAAAGTACATCTTGAGAAGATTACATTCTTTTGAAAAAAATCGACCACAAACTGATTCCATTTGCACGCAAAACAGAATGAAATAATACATTATATCCTTATTATAAATATTAAATAAAATATTTATTAATTATAAACAGCAATTATTATAATTATTAACTATAAACATTAAATAATCAATTTTTGGCAGTTTCTTTGATTCAAAAATGTTTTTAATTTTAAAGTATGAAAAGAACGAACTTGCTGGCGCCAGTAACAGTAACGTACAACCTCCAACACCGCAAACAACGTACATCGCCAACGACCACACCAACTGCACCAGCGGCATCTGGGTCAACAATGATCACAATTTTCCCAGTCAAATGTACAATCAAATTAGCGACAACTGTACACCATTCAGCGACACATATATTCACGTTAGCGACAACTACACACCTGCTAGCGACACATACAATCACATTAGCGATGGCTACGCACCTGCTAGCGACACATACAATCACATTAGCAATGACTACACACCTGCTAGCGGCACATACAACCATATTAGCGATAGCTACACACCTGCTAACGGCACATACAATAACATTAGCAATGGCTACACTCCAACTCAGCATACAACATACAATCACACTAATGATAACAACACTTCTTTCAGCGACAACAGCAAACACTCTAGCGATACATACAATCATATAAACAACAGTTACCAAAACCCAAACTACAGCTGCAACCTCCCCAGCAACAGCTACAACATCTCCAATAATGACTACAACATCCCCAGCTATGACTACAACATCCCCAACAGTGAATACAACATACCCAGCAATGACTACAACTACCACTTCTCTAGCAATAACTACAACGTCCCCAACAATGACTACAACTACAATATCCCCAACAATGACTACAACTACAGCCTCTCCAGCAATGACTACAACACCCCAAACAATGACTACAACTACAAACTCGCCAGCAATGACTACAGTTACAACTTCTCCAACAATGACTTCAACAACCCGAGCAGTAATGGTAACTACTCCAGCGACACTGTCATCGATTGTACGTCTATACAAAATGCAGGCAAAAACGTTGTCAACCCATACGAAACGCAAATCTACAATTGTACTGAAAGCGTCGACCCAAATTTGCCCAGAACCACCAGCACAACTGGCGTACATCTTAACAACGACCAAACTCTTCCAAGCACAAAAGAGTACACTTCCATCATCCCAACAACATGCGAAGCTAACGACAACACGTCTGAAACGGCTCCGAAAGTTAGTAGTGGCAACATCTATTACTGCAACGATAATTGTTTTGATACGGATTCTCGAGAACCACCAGTAAGCCAGACAGAGCCGAATATGGAAAAAGGTGAAACCACGTTCAAGGTCGAAATGGAAATTCAAAGCAGCTCGGTGGATGAAAATGAAAAGCATGTCGGTGATGAAAAGCCGACAGAGGGAGTTAATTATTTTTCAATTTACGACAAAGAAAACGAAAACAACTTGAATTATGAAAATGCAAATAATATAAGTAGCAGCAGCATTTGTAATTATAACGACAACAATGTTGATCAACAACTGCAACAGCAAGACATGTCGCAGCAACAGATCGACACAAACTCGCAACAAGATTACTTCCAGCCTGCAGACTACAACGGTTACAACTGCGATCAGGAGCATTATAGTCCATCAGTGCCAAACGATTCGACTACACAAGCGATGGAATACTACCAAAATCAAGGAAACTTCTCGATGCCACAACAACATATCATCAATCCCTCCATTATGGGTTCTCTGCCTACGGATCTACAACAAGAACTGTTACCACATTTCCAGGCAATCGTATCTGCTCTTCAACAACAGCAGCAGCAGCAACAGCTATCAGCTCGGGGTGGAAGCGTTGGTTCTACATTATACCCTGCTTACCAGCACGAATACCTCTACAATTCGTACAACAATCCGCCTGTGCATAACTACCAGTTTCAAAATCCTTATTTTTCGAGGCAAGACTTTCTGCCTCACGTGCCATCAGACTCGCAACTGACGTCACTGGAATCGCTTTCGTCGTCAACTCCGACCCAGTCCCTCGAGGAGGAATCGTGGATGTCTTTTGATCCACATTCTGAATCTCCGTCGTCGTTATCGTCGTTCGAACCGATGTCTTTGAATGAGTCTCAACAGCAGAATTCAACCCGACCACGGCAACACCAGTATTCCATGCAGCAGCAACAGCAAGCACGCGATCAAAAGCGACAGATTACTTCTCCAATTGACTCACTTTTGAGCGTCGACTCGTTCCAACAACTTTCACTTGCTCCTTCTCCAGTCGAGCCGAAACAGCTTGTTCCGCCTACGTTAGAAGAATTGCAAATGTCGCCACAGCCTCTAACGCCTGAACTCTTGCTCCGCTATCCGCAAGCACAATATCAATCGAACACAAAACCACCGATGCCACACCAACAAGCGTTTGCATCAGAATCTTTTTCTTATCCATTCGAGGCGGACACTCAGATGTTCCAGAAACGGCCAGAAATTGGTTTTCACCCACTGCATAAAAGTACTTGCCCGCCTAAGTCATCAGACAATCAGCTCAAATATTCAACAGCTAATAAACTGCCTTCCAATTTGTCAAACACAAGTGTTAATTGCCTAGTGCAGCCTATTTCTAATAAGTCAATACCACTCCCAACTGAAGCTCAGACTACCGATAAAATCGACAGTTTCTCGAACGATCAGGAGTCCGCACCAACTCAAGCGTCAGAAAGTCTTTCGACTAATCCGTGCGTTCGACCAAAAGATCTGCCGCTACTGACGACTTTTACAGCTGGCAAAGATGACAATCAGGAATCAGTCTGGTTATCAGAAACCGAAATCACGCCTATTTGCATGTCAGACGACGACGAGTCGAGAACTCTAAATTCTTCGGATGTAAAAGCTGTGTCGGAATTACTAATCGAAAGTGAATCTCCTAGCCTATCTATCAAAAGAGATTCGAATGTACAAGTCGTTTCAGAAGCTTATTTCGAGCTTGAATCAGACCAGCGTTTGCTTGACGACAGTTCAGCAACACCGACATTGAACAAGTTGTCTTCTTATTCTCTTCCGAATCGGTCAGGAGAAGTTGATCAAATGAGAATCTCAGAAGATCTTCAAAGTGTAAGCAACAACCAGCAGCCAGCACAATCTTCAACGTTTTCGCTACCCTCATCGAACGATCCACTGAACTCAAGTGCATTTTCGTCAAACACTTTGTTCCAACATCAAATTAAAAAATGTCAGTTAAGAGCAGAGACAGCTGAGTCACAAACACTGGCGCCATCGACCCATTTAAACAGTTTGTCTGCTATAAGCCCTCTCCTAGAAAATGTGGAATCGCCAAGAATAGTGACCAGTAAAAAAGAAAATCAACAATTACCTTTAGAAGAATCAACATCTGAACCTGCTAATCTGGTTTCGATCGTTGCGACACCGTCAAGACTATCGGAATTTTCCGCAACTCAGATGCAGTTGGAAAACCCGACAAAGTTGACGTATCTTCGTAATCAAAAACCTTCCACATCTTCTGGAATAGCAACAAATAGTACAATAAACACATTACAGCATAATTCGTCATCAGAGACAGTTTTGGGTTTCGATAAGTCGGATGATCAAGGCTTCAAAGACTCGCGTCCTAACTCAGCCTCGTCCACATCAAAGTGGTCTTCGTTGCCACCACCAGGACCCGTGTCGTCGACGCTTCGTCCACCCCAAATAAGGTCACCGCCAGTTCATCTGCCACCACCGCTTCCTCGAATAGCACTCCGAAGACCATCGGTCACACCACTGGATCTTCTCCCACCTCCTGTTGAATTTGCCTCGCCGTCAAACGACGGTTTTTTTCCTCCTTCGCTAGAGCCGTTTATGGCTCAAACGTCGTCTCATTTTTCGACGTGGGCGCGACCGTCGCTGTCGCTTCCGCCGTCGCCAGTGCCACCCCTGTCGCTGTCACCGCTGCCGCCACCGGCTCCACCTCTCCCATCCGGACTGCTAGCTAATACAGGTCAGAAACTTCACATCCCTAAAAGAAGAAATTCTTTTGGCGGTGATGGAACCATGGCTGATTCTTCGGGAAGCGGCATGGCCATCAAAAAAGTTACGGGAAGGTCACCCTGGTCATACGCCCCTGATAAAAAAGCAATAGAGGAACAGAGTATGCGCATCAGACAGAAGTACGTTGAAGAGTTTACATTGATAATACTACTATAGACTATAGCTGTTGTATTAAATCTACTTAATTAATAAAATAAAATATCTTATAATTTTTTAGCTGATTGAAACAATAATAAGATTTTTTTGGTTTCACGTAAATTAACATATTATTATTATTATTTGACCTTTAACTCTTTAACAGTTTGATGAGACGATCTTCGAGAAGGTCAAGTGAAATTGACCTTGTGACTGATGAACTTCGAGGTCAGATTCTAAATTATTTCAATTAAAAAAATTATTTTTAATTTCAGAATCTAAATTATTTTAAAAAATAGTTATTTTTAATTTTTAATCACAAAGCTTTAAAGCTTTTATCAGCGGTTTTATTCTTGTTGAAATCCTTTAATGCGAATTACTTAGCTTTCATATAAGGATGAGTTGCTATCTAACGCTGTGGCGATGAAGTGGTGCCAAACTTTAAGCGATGGAGTAGCTATCAATGGAGATACAAATCAGCGTTAAAAAAACATTCATTATTTGTTTATTGTAAACAAATCCAGCCAAAATAAAAATATTTAGGTTTATTAGCAGTTCTATTAAAAACACTAAAAATGTGTTCTCTTTAAGGCAAGTTGAAACACCAGGAGCAGGAAAAGCCAGTCTGGGTTCAGGCCAACGGAAATGTAGACAGTGACGACAGAGTCTTTGACGAAGAAGCATTCCTTAACAAAACCAGAAAACCAATTGTGAAGGAAGCTGACGATGACCAACCGAAGAGCTTTCAAATGTTGAGGAATTCCTTCTCGAGTTGTACGTGTGACAATTCATAACAAATAATACGTGTGTGACAATTCATAGCGGATAATACGTGTGTGACAATTCATAACAAATAATACGTGTGTGACAATTCATAACAAATAATACGTGTGTGACAATTCATAACAAATAATACGTGTGTGACAATTCATAACAAATAATACGTGTGTGACAATTCATAGCGGATAATACGTGTGTGACAATTCATAACATATAATACGTGTGTGACAATTCATAACAAATAACACGTGTGACAATTCATAACAAATAATACGTGTGACAATTCATAACAAATAATACGTGTGTGACAATTCAAAACAGATAATACGTGTGTGACAATTCATAACAAATAATACGTGTGTGACAATTCCTAACAAATAATAATTAATTTTTAGATGTTTGATAGACTAATTTAAATAAAAAATACAAAAATAAAGCAGTCGCACTGTAATTTGCGAGTGCATCATCAACGATAGACGCTTTTGTGGGGTAGGATTGAACCAGGTGCGAAGTTAGGCGGGTAGCAATGAAAACAGATTTTTCTTTATCAATAAAGCAGTACTTTTTTCTACAACCACTGATTTGTGATTGATCAACTAGCCGACGAATCGACACCACGGCGCAACTTCCGCCGGTCGTCTGAAGCAGCTTTCCACGACCACAACAAGACAAACACATCAGCCGACTACAACAACATCAGCAGCAGTAGCAGCAACAGCAACAGCAACGACACAGAACCTCTGGAAACGTGGATTTACTCCGGCAAGAAATTCCCCTCGCGAATGTTTTCTAAATTGGAAACTACCATGTCCAGGAAGGCCGAAGTTGAAGAAATGAAAAGAAAAGGTTGGTGTGTGGGTGGTGGGTGAGATGGATGGATGGTGGGTGGGTGGGTGAGTGGGTATGCCTGCCTATCTGAGTTGTTTTGTGTGTGTGTTTTATGTGTATGAGTATTTTGTGTGTGTGTGTGTATGTTCTGTGTATATGTGTGTTTAGTGCATATGTATATTTTTTTAGTGCGATGTTACAAAATGTTACGATCAGTCAAATATAACTGATACTGTTTTAAAAAGGGAAATGCAATATTTTCAATGCGATAGTTTGCGCCTAAAAAGTTATTCGTTTAAATTTATAATAGCTAAAAAAGCAAGAAAAGTAATCAAATTTAAAATTGGTTTGAAAATATATTTATCAATTGGACAGATGTTTTTTGAAAAGTATAAACATAAATAATTAATTTAAGTTCTATTTTGTAGAAGCTGAGTGCAGTTTCGTAGCGTAGTAGAAGCCGTCAAATCATAACGTTTGTTGGCCTTAATTTTACTTGTTGCTCAATCCGTTTATTGACTTTATTTTGCTTAATTGATAAATTAATATTAATTTATTTAAAAAAATCTATTTTTATTCAACTTCAGATCATTAATTCGCAAGAGGACGGGAACAAAAAGCGTGAAACGTGTTGAACAATTGAAAAAAGAACCAACCGTGCAGGAAAGGAGAACGCAAACAGACATCTCTTCTCAATATTTTATATAATTTCAAGTTTTCTTTTAAATCAGCAAACAAAGTTTCAAAAACGATGCCTAACAAAAAATGTATAGTTGACAATGCGGATGAAAATCCAGACATGAGAAAACATTGTTTTTCTCCTTCAACCTTCAACTTCCATGAAGATCTCCAGAACATGTTTTCAGATTTTTTTTTATTTATTAAAGTTTCAAAAGTATTCTTGAAATTGCAGCAAAAAACCATCAAACAAAAAAAACCGTTGAATGAATAGTTGATGAAAAAAATAAGAATTTAGTTCTCGTAAGAAGAATGAGGTGTTGAAACTTACTATGTGAAGAACATAAAACAAACTACCTACCGCAGGCTCTCGATTTGACCAGTCACATGAATGTGAAGCCACAAATCTGTCTATTAATTTCATTTTTTTTTTCAACTTTTTTAGCATTTTTTGTTTATATTTTCTTAAATGTTCGATATACTTTTTTAAATTTGTTTCTTTATTTATTTGAATGATAATAATTAGTTTATTTGACTAAATTATTTATTTGTTTACAATAATTTTTTGCATGAATAATTAATCATTTTTTCTAAGATTAGTTATTTTTTATGTTTGTTTTTTATTTACAATCCGCTACAACCCCACCTACCAACCTTTTTTATACGATTATCTACTTATTCTTAAAAAAAAATTTTAAATTTACATTTTTGAAGCTTTTATTTGGTTGAGAATTTCGTGAATTATAAATTAAATTAACCTTATCTGACAAGGTATACATCACCACCCCCACCCCACCCCACCCCCATCACCATCACCACCCCACCACCCTCTTCGCCACCCACTCATCACGGCATACATACCAGATCCAACTCCCTTCCGAATGCACATCGAAACTCCCGAAGAATTACAGCTGGATATCGGGCAACTTATTCACGATTGGCAAATTGAAAGTAAGAAAAAAAAACCTCCAAAAGTTTCAATTTATTTGCAAATCAATTGTCTTCCTGTTCTATTGTTTCGTTTCGAATTTTTGGTCAGATTTCCGAGTATGTACTTAAAATAAACATGCAACACATCTACTTGCTGTACACTGTACAGTATTGTACACGACGCGTACACGCTGTACTTGCAATTTTAATAAAGTTATTTAAATTATTAAAGATTTTTTTTATATTTCGTTCAGGTCATGTTTCAGGCGGTTGAAAAAAAAATTAAAAAAAAAACACCAAGAAACCATTTCTTCTCATTTCTGCGGAATTTGTGTGCCAAATTTTCTCATTTTCGTCCTCTCGCATTATGAATTAAAATTTTTTCGATTATTGAAATGAAAGTTGCTGAAAAATTAATAAAATTTAATAATACGTTAATAGTTTGATTGTTTTATTCATATGTGTTTAAGATGCGGTGATGATTTGTCGACATAAAAACTGGCAATAATAAACTCTAATAATCTACATGTAAAATAATCTACCGTGTTTGAACATGGTGGTAATACATTTAGTCATTCTTTTTTTTCTACTTATCTTACTCTTTTTTCTGTCTGTCTGTCTCTCTCGTTCTCTCTTTCTCTTTCTTTCTCTGTCACTTTTTTAATTCATTCTTTCTCTTTCGTGTTCTCCTTCCTCTCTCTATCTCTCGTTTTGACTTTTTCAATCTATATGTTTCTCCCTTTCTCACTGGCTGATATCTATTTCATCAAGCGCATCTAACCTAGCACGTAATCCGATTACAGACAGAAGGAAATATGCTTCGTAACGTCATGCAATATTACAAACGGAGGAGACAAGTTAACTGATAAACAATAATACACACACATACATACACACAAACATATAAATAAATAAATAAATAAATATTTATATTTATATAATATAAATTTAAACTATATAATTAGGTTGTTTATCTGAAATTCCGCAGTTATTGTTTTACACGCGTGGGTTACGAATAATTAAAAATTTAACAGACTGAAATAATTCTTACTTTTTTCTTCCCGTTTTTATACTCTCTCTTTCTCTCTCTCTCTCTCTCTTCTCTCTTTCTCTTCTCTCTTTCTCTTCCTACATCCCAATTTTATTTTGTCTTCTTTTTTATCTCGCGTGACCTGGTTGCATTTCGAAGAAATAAGAAAGTACCTATCCACCCATGCACCCATCCATCCATCCACTCACCTATCCATCTACCCGTTAAACCAACCCTGCACTCACCCATCCATTCATCCATTCACTCACCCGTTCACCAATCCATCCATCGACCCATCTATCCACCCGTCCACCCACCCCTCCACCCATCCACCCATCCATCCACTAATCCACCCACCCATCCACCCATCCATCCATCCACCCACCCAACCCTTCCTCGAATCGACCTAATGGATGAGCTGACCGCTTCCAATCCGCACGAAAGCTGTAGGTTTTATCTCTGCAGGTTATAAATTCTGATTTTCTTTTTGTATTCTCGTTATTTTATTATGAATAACTTTTTTGTTGGCCTTTTTTTCTTCCTTAATTAATACACACGTCTTTTAATCTATAATTTTAAATTTAAATTCATCTTTTTCTTTTCCTACAACTTCTCTTTTGCTTCTGTCATTTTTTAAGCTATTTTTATTTTCTATTTGTGTATACGTTTTTCTTTTTTTTTTCTTTCTGTCTTTTTGTATATATTCACTTATTCATTTATTCACTTTATCTACTTCAATTTATCTTCCTTGTTTGAATCCGGGGGAACCCAAAGAAAATAAAGAACAAGAAACCACGAGTGCATCGAGGCACAAAATTCTGTTTGTTCAACCGCTTAAACTCATTACCTATTTTGCTTTCTCTATCTCTCTCCCACCCTGCCCTTCTTTTTTTATATCTTTTTTTCTCTGTCTCTTTTTGTCTCTTTTCCTCACTTCATCTGTCTCTTTTCCTCTCTTTATCTGTCTCTTTTCCTCACTTCATCTGTCTCTTTTCCTCTCTTTATCTGTCTCTTTTCCTTTCTTATCCTGTCTCATTCTCTTTGTCTGCTTCTCGCTGTGTCTCGTTATTCTGCGATATTACTCTTCCGGTTCCGTGTCATTGTCATCTCGACCAGTCCGTGAGTTGTATGCGTCCGTCACCGGTGACGACATCGGCTGCTCCATCGTCCGAGTTGATTCGCCTCTTTTCCAGTTTTCTGCGTATCCATCAAGCGGCTTGTATGAAATGCCGTTGTTAATATCTTTTCAATCAAATGCACACTCGCCATCAATCAATGCTTCTGTCTCTTTTCTTTTGCTTCTTTCTCTTTTCTTTCTTTCTTTCGTCAGTCTATCGCTGGAGACCTTCCTCCGACGCGAGTTCAAGCGCTTCGGACTTTCTTATCTTTTTTTCGCAAGTCGCAGGTTTTAGATTATTAATTCTTTTTTAAGGTAAAAAAATTTTTACCGAATGAAAAAAATTAAACTTAATTCAAATATTGAAAAAAAAACAAAAAAAACAGGTTTTTGTTGTTTAATTCTGCGTAGCGTCCTTTTTATTGTTAGTTAAACATGACGGTCAAACGTTAAATTAAAAAAAATAAGTTTGTAAAACAAATACTTTGATTATTTTCCTCATCCCTTTAAATTTACTGTTTGTAGTGAAAGTATATATTTTCGTACAGATCTCTCAGGGGCCAGCTTATCATCACATTTCAGAGGTCAAACACGATTTCATCGAAACAAACTGTAACGTCCATATAAAAAATAAATAAATAAACTTCCACTACTACAATCATCATCATCATTTCTGTAAACAAATTCAAAATTTTGAACAATATTTTGTCAGTTTAACATCACTACGGATGAAAATAGAACCTCGCCACCTATGAAACCTTTGCTGCCTGAGTTCCTTTACAGCGACGGATCGAGGGGGTGCAGGGCAGTGCAGGGCACACCCTCCTCTCCCCCACCAAATATCAAGGTCCATATCAATCAATGTTTTGAAACACTTAAAAAAATAATCTTTTTTAGAATTCAGTGTGGTTAGAAGACATCTTGGTTTTTAGCTAGGTATGCAGTACTTAAAAAATGCAAACTAATAATGGCCGAGAGTAAAGAGAAAAGCATAGTAGAGAATTTTAACCGTTGATATAAAATGTGTAGTAAAAGTTATTGTTGAAAAAACACAGACATAAGACACACAAAACTTAATTTTAAAAGTAAGGCTTAGAGAATTATTTCTACTAAGACAAGGTCAACGCGTTTTTTTTGCTATATAATGCAAAAATATGGTCATTTGGTCATTCTTAAACAACAAAGAAAAACAACAAAAGTAAAAAATGGCACGATATCATAATTGACAAAAAATTGAGTATAAAAACTATCCTGAAAATGAAATGACATTAAAAACAAGAAAATGCGTAAAAAACTAATATTTTTTGCAAAATGTTTTTTGATAACTAAACTAAAATTAAAGTTTGTTTTCTATACATAAAATTTGCATTTTTTTTTCAATTTTTGAAGTTTTAAATAATTTTATTCTTTAATTCGCTCAAATGTTGTCCAATCGATCTGAAAATTTAATTCAATGTAACATCCGCAGTCCACAAATAAACATTTCAACTCGATTCTGAAGATTAAAATATAAGCTATTTTTGGATCAATATGGAATAAACAAATGTTTTTTCATAAACTTTTGAAATTAAAAATTAAATATCGGTTTTTTTTTTAAACCAAAAATTAATGATTTGTTTTTCTGCATAACATTTTTTATTTTTTAGGTTTCAATTGCAAATGTTGTCAAATCAATTTAAAATTTAAAATAATGTAAAATCTCAAGCAAAATATTAACCCAATAAATTTCAATTTGATCATGAGGATTAAAAATATAAGCTATTTCGGAATCAATATGGAATAAACAAATAATTTATTTAAAAGATTTGAATTTAAAAATTGAATATCGTTTTTTTATAAAAGCCAAAAAATTATGTTTTGTTTTTCTACATAAAAATTTTAATATTTTTCAATTTTAACGGTTTTATTGATTTATTTTATAGGTCACTCATATTTTGTTTTATCAACCTGAAAATTCAAAAGAATTTAAAGTCCGTAGCGGTAAATAAACCCACCAAATTTCAACTTGATTAGAAAACGAAAAGTTAAGTTTTGTAAGTGGTATAGGGTCCAAACCTGCTTATGGCTCAAGCAAGCAAATACTCGCCTATATGTGCCAAGTATCAGCTCTGGCTCAATTTGACGATGGAACGTTGATTTGCCAGCCAGCTAGCCAAAAATTCACACGCTCGAAGATAATCGAAAAGATTTAAAAATTAACTTAGATTTATTTCATAGAACCTCGAATTTGTTTTGATCGAATAATTAATAAAATATAATTAAATTATTGGTCTTAAAAAATTTCCATTTTTACATGCGCATAATTTATGCATGCACAAATGCATACGCACGACTATAAACATGCATGAAACGCATAAATCTAAATTAAATATAGCATGCATACTTGCATACATACTAGCAAATTTAACTAAAACAGTACACACACAGATACAAATATGCACGTTACATATAATATACATAAACACACTCGTAAGTACACGCATAAAATACACGTAACACATAAACTCACACGAGAACACACATTAACGCACTAATAGACACATGCACACACACAACAGCAAAGTGGTGATTGGACGAAAGCTTACTTCCCATCCATCTCCTATACCCGGTACTGCCGGTACAGTTTCCAGAGCAGCTGTGCATCCGGCGAGGAGTATTCGCGTTACACCTTCCAGCTATCCTTCTTTTTCCATCATGAAAAAGTCGGCTTTCCGTAGTTCACAATAGCTGTGTGTTTGTGTGCGTGCGCGTGTGTGTGTGTGCTGTTGATGTTGTTGATATTGCTGCTGCAGTGCACACACTGGATATACACGGCTGCTTAAAGTAGAACTTTCTCGGGCTGTTCTTTGTATTATTAGTCAGTTCGTTTGTACTACATCCCGGTTTGTGTTTATCTCTCCGTTTGTTTCTTTGTTATTTTGTTTTGTAAACATTAGAAGTGTTTAAAAGTAACGTTTTGCCCGGGAAACTGGTTTGTTGACATGGCTGAAGGACGACGACTCGTGGAGCAGAATATTCGAGTCACGGTTGGTCGAGACGATTTGTATGCTCATCCGGAAAGACACGTGATTTTCATTTCATTTAATTTCAGTTCTTATTTTTATTTATTATTTTTTTTACAATTTTAATTTAAATAAATTTACAGTAAACATTACGTTGCGCTATTTTTTATATGTGTATCATCGTCATAACCATGCTCAATACTACCTCAATCAATCAATCATCATCATCGTCATCGTTATCGTTGTCGTCGTCGTCGTCATCATCATCGTCATCGTCATCATCGTCGTCGTCATCATCATCATCATCATCATCATCATCATCATCATCATTATCATCATCATCATCACTAGTTTAATCGTCTTCCCGAACAATACTCGATCAGCAGTTGCAGTGTGAGGCGAATTAATTATTATTATTATTGCACGGAATGATTGAACGAGCCACTGGAAGGAAAGATTGCATGAAATACATAACATGTAAAATTTCATAAATGTTATTATCGAAAGTGTGTGAAAATAAATGAATAAATAAAAATAAATAGTAGATCTAACAAAGCCTGAGAACTCCTTCGATCGATGTGGTGCTTGTTTGGATGACTACAAAGAATATGGTAAGATGGTGATGAATATGCTAATGATGATGATGGACGTACCGATTATTTATTTATTTTTTTTTTATTTTTTTTATTTATTTGTTTATTTGTCAACATATCTGCATAATAAAATGAAATGTCAACAGGGAGACTACTAATAAGCAATGCTTGTAGTGTAGCCACCCTTTACAAAAAGAAACAAAAATCACATATACACACAAAACAAATATAAACATAATGCTCAGTTTTTCATAGAAACGATTGTAAATTATGTTCACAAATAAATTTCTTGATAAGAATTTTAAAAATGTGAACTGAAGATGCACATCTGATGTCTTCTGGTAAAATGTTCCATAATTTTGGTCCAATGAGGTAAATACTTGTAGAAAGTATTTTCAATCTGCAGTAAGGTAAATGAAAGATACCTGTATGTCTTGTTTGTCTATTCTTTATATCTGATGATAACATAAAATTATCAAAGACAGGGCAATGCATAATATTATTAATTAGCTTAAACATGAAAACCAAGATGCTATAGCAGTGAACTTGTCTTGGTGTTAACATATTTAGTGTATTGATATATTTATCAACATTGTCCGTTCTTCCAAGTCCGTAGAGCATTCTAACAAAACGATTCTGGATTACTGAAAGGGTACGCATAGAGGAAACAGGACTGTTTCCCCAAATCAAATTACAATAAGTAATATGTGGGTAGATCAAAGAGTAATAAAGATGACATATAATATCATGATTCAAACGATTTCTGAACCTTGATAATAATCCAACAGATTTGCTCATTTTTCTTCTAACAGCATTTATATGATCTGTCCAAGACAGACTTTCCGTAATGGTAACACCAAGAAACTTTGTGAATCCCACTCTAGGTAGTGAAGTTCCACCATATTCAATACGAAATAGAGGAAGAGCATTCAATTTAATTTTTGGTCCAAATATCATGTAGTTTGTTTTGCTGATATTAATTTTGAGACGATTGGCAGAGAACCAATGAGAAAATTTCACTAATTCAATGTTCATCACAGCTGTAACTTCATCTATAGAATTTCCAGAATAAAACAAATTGGTGTCATCAGCATATAATATTGTAGAGAGCAGTTTAGAAGTTTCAAATATGTCATTAACAAAGATGTTGAAAAGTAGTGGGCCTAGGATTGAACCTTGTGGAACTCCTATGGATATGCCCCTCAAAGCAGAGTTTGTGTCGCCAAGAGAAACTAGTTGACTTCTATCTTTCAAATAGTTAACAAACCATAAATGTGCAGTCCCACGAATACCATAGTGTGAGATCTTATTCAGCAGAATGTCGTGATTGATAGTATCAAAAGCTTTGCTAAGATCAATGAAAACACCCACTGTGAGATGCTTGTTGTTCATTTGCTGTAGTAGTTGCTGGGTGAGATTAATGAGAGCAAGATCAGTGGAACTATTTGCTTTAAATCCAAATTGGTTGCTGTGAATGACGTGGTGCTTGTTGAAAAAAGACGTGATTCTATTGAACATAAGTTTTTCCAGGAGTTTTGAGATTGGAGACAAGAGTGATATAGGTCTGTAATTATCAAGGGATTCCTTGTCACCCTTTTTAAAAATTGGAATAACTTTTGATGTCTTTAATGGCTCGGGAAATATGCCTTTCTTGAATGAGAGATTAAAAATATGACAAAGAGGACTGGATATGGAGTTTATTATCGACTTGAGCAAAAAATTACTTAAATCATCTATTGCAGTACTTCTTGAATTTTTGAAACTGTTGACTGTTCTCACTATTTCAGTTTCAGTAATTTCTTCAAGAAAAATTGAATCTGAAACAGGTTTGACCAGGTAATCACTATAATTGTTAGTAGTTATAGATGGAATGGTGTTAGCCGTATTGGTACCAATAGATGTGAAATATTCATTGAAGAAATTGGATAATAATAATTTGTCTTCAACTAGCTGACCATTGTGAAAAATTCTTTCAATAGATTCAGGACGAGATTTATTTAAGGCTTTCCTAATAATTGTCCAAGTCTTTTTGATGTCATTCTTTGCCTGTTGAAACAATGTGTTGTAGTAGCTCTTTTCGGCCTCACGTTTGATCGATGTAAACATATTCCTAAATTTTTTGTATTTTTCTATATTTTCAGTTGTCGGATGCTTGATTGATTTCACGTAAAGTTTATGTTTGGTTTTAGATGATTTGAGAATTTCTTCCGTGATCCACTCCTGACGTCGTTCTTTACGATCGACAGTATGATAAGGACAGGTTGAGTTTAGCACCCTGGTAAGATGATCCTGGAAAATCCTAAAAGCCTCGTCAGTATCATTGCTGGACAAGATATTGGACCAATCTACTTGCTGAAGTCCGAGAGTCAAAGACAATACATTCATAGGTTTTAAGTTTCTTTTGGAAGCAATAGTTTTATCTAGATTTAACCTGCTTTGGAAAATAGTGAAGATAGGAAAGTGGTCGGATAAGTCATCCAGCAAGATGCCACTCACGTTGTTACTATACCTGTTTGTAAAAATGTTATCAATGAGTGTAGCTGAGTGTTTGGTCATTCTAGTAGGTCTAGTTATTGTAGGTAGTAAGTTGTGTTCCAGTAGTGTATTCTCAAAGTTTGTTCTTAATTGTCCACAATTTAGCAAATTGATATTAAAATCTCCTCCAATGTAGATGTCAGACTTGTGGTTTATTGATGCTAAAAATTCATTTAGATTGCCAAGAAAAACATCCGCATCAGAGTCAGGAGGTCTGTAGATGTTCAATATTATATTTTTTTTACCATTTTTATTTATCATTTCAATTGCCAGCCAGTCAAAAACAGGATTGGCAATACATAAATCATCTCTCACTCTGTAATGTATGTCATTTCTAATAAAAATAGCCACACCACCACCTTTACCACTTATTCTGTTTCTGTATACAAATGAGTATCCAGGGAGAATTATTAATGGAGCAGTATCTTCCGAAAGCCATGTTTCAGTTATCAGTAGCATTGAAAAAAAGTTTCTTGTGTTGTAACATAAAATTTCAAGGACTGGAACTTTATGAAACAGACTACGTGAATTTATATGTAAAATAGCAAATGAGTTATTGGGTGAAGTTTCAATTAATTTGGACAATTCTTTGTTATTATAATATTTGGAAGTAATCTTAAGAGATCTAAAAAAGTTGACATCAGGATCATGAGCTTCAAGAAAAAACTGGTTTTTGTTTTCTTTTTCAAATAAGTCAAAAATATTTACATCTGTGGCAGCCTCCATTATTGCTTGTTGTTTTGTTTAAAAGTCCATTCACGGACAACGACATAGCGAGGCCAGTTATCAGGGTTGAACATGTTGGTCGTTGCTTCAGATGTAATGCATAATCTGAAAGAAGAGCTCATATCGGTTGGTGAAAAGGCTTCATCTTTGTTCCTTGCTTTATCCATTGAGTCCGTTTTGACATTTTCATCATTGGGTTCCAAGTTAGTGTTAGAGTTGCCAGAGGATTTTGTTTTATTGAAAACTGGGTAGCAAGTTATGAAGTTGACATTTATTTTGCTTAGATGTTCTTTAATAGTGTCTACCGAGCAAGGAGAAATATTTCCCAGGTAGCAGACTTTCTTCTTAATAAATTCTTTTGAGGCTTTTATTAAAGTGTCTTTTTGTTCCATTTTACCTATTATTTTCTTTGTTATCTTTTCAGTTTTTTTCTTACGGGATTGTACAACTTCAAAATCAGGAACAATTTCATCCATGAATTCTTTTTTATTTTCTTTTACTCTATCAGCCCAGGAAACCTGGGGTTTGGTTTTCTGATTCGAGGTCCTATTGATTTTGTTCTGGTCTGGTATGGTAGCTTGCATACTTTCTAGTAAAAGATCTTCAGACAGAGTCTCAGTGGGTTCAAATTTGGTTCCATTAATTTCCAGATTTGTGTTTGCCTTTTTGGAGAGCATGTCAATTTTATCCAATAAAATTTTTTCTCTTGCATCTGCCTGCAGTTTGAATGCTTTTAATGCAGAGAAGAGAGCTGATTCTATCATTTGGCTCACAGGGGATCGGTAGGTGCTAACAAATGTTCCACTGGTGGAGGTACATTGGTTTACGGCATATAGTGCTGCATCTTTTGCTATTTGCTCAAGATTCTTACTATCCTCAGCTGATAGCATTTTTATCGCTTGTTAAAGTTAAAACCAAAAGATATAACTAACACGTGCAAGGATTAATCTAGTATCGTAATAGGATTAAGCAATAATCACTAGAGCAAAGTATAATGCTAAAAATTATTGTCTTATGTAATAGGATTAGTAATAAAGTATTGAAATAGGATTAAGTAAAAAACACTAGAAAAAAGTTATAGAGCTAAAAATTATTCTCTTATGTAATAGGATTAGTAATAATGAAACACGTGATAGTGTAGGCAATTAACCACGTGGTTTCGGACAAAAAAATCTACAAACCAGCAAAAAAAGTAACTATAATCAAGAGAGAGAAAACTTCTAGTGCAATAAGAAAACAAGAAGCAACTTAACTCAACTTTATCAAATGAAGTCCTCCTGAGAATATAACTTTTTAAGAAAATTATCAAAGAGTTTCTAAGTTGAACTTTTTAAGAAAATTATCAAAATTTTTCTAAGTTGAACTACGGAGCCGGCCACCTCCAACGCTTTGACTAATGTTTTATGGTGAGGAATATGTTAATACAAGGCAATGAGTTCGCTAATGACGCTGATGAATATGGTAAGATGGTGATGAATATGCTAATGACGATGATGGACATGGCGATTATGGTGAGGAATATGTTAATACAGGGCAATGAGTTTGTTAATGACGCTGTTGAATATGGTAATAATGATGACGATGAATATGGTAATGATGGTGATGGATATGGTTCTGCTCAACAATGTTTATTTGCGTTAATTTTTTCATGCAATTTAGTCTTTTATTCAACAAACTAAATAAATCGTAAGCAAAACGGAATCATAAAACAAGAAGACTGTAAAAAAATCTTTGTTTTTTAGAAATTATTTTTAATTGTGTTTTTCGGTGACAAAAAATGTTTTGCAAAATATTTTTTGATGATTGTAAGTCTATAAAATATGAAAACATTGACCACAGTCTTCTAAATACTTAATATGATGTGAAGTATGTGAAAATTGGAAATTTAAGAAATTTCGAATCAATATGGAATAAACATATTTTTTATTAGAAATTTTTAAATTTCAAAATTAAAATTTGTTTTTTTAAATAAACTAGAAATGTAAAGTTCGTTTATCTACGTAAAATGTAAAATTTTTAATTTTTTTTAAAGTTTTCAGTGATTTTATTCTATAATTCACTCAAATGCTGTCCAATCAATCTCAAAATTTAATAGAATGTAAAGTCCGCAGCAACTAATAAACCAATTAAATTTCAACTCGATTGTGGGGATTAAAATAATAAGCTATTTTCAAATCAATACGGAATAAACAAATATTTGTTATAAAATTTTTTAAATTAAAAGTTAAATATCGTTTATATATTGATTCGAAAAAAACTTAAATTTTCAATCTTTACAATCGAGTTGAAATTTAGTGGATATATTTGTTACAGCAGACTTTACATTTTTTTTTAATTTTTTGATCGATTTAACAACATTTGAGTAAATTGTAGAATAAAATCAATTAAAGTTTTAATTTTTTTTTAAATTTACTAGTTTAAGGTAGAGAAACAAACTTTAAATTTTTAATTTATTGTAAAAACGACTATAATTTTCAATTTTGAAATTTTTTAATAAAAAATTTGTTTATTCAATAGTAATTTGAAAATAGCTTTTATTTTCAATCTTCACAATCGAATTGAAATTTTGTGGATATATTCGCTGCTGCGGATTTAACATTTTGTCAAATTT
>OZ022244.1:29307843-29312843 GCA_963978895.1 Erpobdella octoculata
GCAGCACCAACGCACGTCACACCCACGCATGTCACATCCACGCACGTCGCGCCCACGCACTTTCTTCCCACGCACGTCACACCCACGCACGTTGAACCCACGCCCGTCACATGCCAAGCCGTCACGTACGAGGATGTCACGCGTACACGCGGGCGTACGTGCGTACGGATGAACGCTCGCACAGAATTTCAAATGTGCATAAAAATGGAACATTATATATATATATATATATACATCTGCCAAGCACCGGGATCCTCCGTAAGATTAATTGATTCGAGTCATCCCCACAACCGGTTCCGATAAAGATCCCCGGGATTTTCCGGATCCCATGAAAATATACGGCCTCGCCCTAGGATTCTCCCGTATCCGATAAACGACTGGTTGATATCCGATGTCTTCTGTGTCACATTAAAGGATAAATGTAAGCCCGGACTCGTCGGATTTCGAAAGATTCTTCCGGATCCAGCAAAGCAGTCATTATCGTCTCCCGGATTCTCAGTATCGCATGAAAAATGCTTACAGATTGGGCTTTTCTGATAACTCAAAAGGATAATAATTTTTTTAGAATTTTTTAGATTTTAGAAAAATAACATATTTCCAGATCTTCCTGAATGTTGGAATGTTTCTCCGGATTTTCCGGATTGTTTTTCATACAGGATGTTCGCATTTTATGAGTTCGAAAGTTACCAGCGATACCATCGTTCCTTCCTCCTCTCTACGGAAATTTGTAGTGGGCGTGACAGTAGAAGTAATAAATAAATAATAAGAATAAATAAATAAGAAATAAGAAATTATAATAAAAATAAGATGGCGACGACGTTGGAACTGGCCTCGAATTACGTTCAAGGTTTGACATTTAGTCGTGCAGACAGCTGATCACACGGTACTTTAGAACATTTTTTACTTTCTCTTTATTTCTTTCTCTTTTTCTTTCTCTTTTCTTTCTCTTTCTCTTTCTCTTTCTCTTTTTTTTCTCTCTCTTTCCCCTCTTTTCCCCGTTCTTTTGCCTCTCTTTCTATAATGACGCTCACACGCAAGAACACAAAGACGGATGCCTATAAATCACAGACGTACCGTAAGGTGAACACCTCACGTGCTACGCACACACACACACACACACACACACACACACACACACACACACACACACACACACACACACACGCACACGCATAAAAACACGCACGCATTCTACAAAATGACACAAGCCTCTGCAAAGGTTTCGTCGTCAGCCTCCAAGCAAGATCTCGACTGTGGCTATTTATAAACGAAAGCCGGCCAAGGCGGTTTTATTTTAAGAAGTATACCAGAGAAGTAAAACGCTATCAGTTTTTCACTCCTCGCCCAAGAAGTGAAGGAGTGAAGGAGTGCATTTCTATTTCAAAAGATCTAGAAATGCCGCAGTGTAGCGTTTCAGTCATTAATTCGATCGAAGATGTTTTCAGGAATGAATGAAGAAAAACAAATTACCATAATATTAATAAATGACTTCAATGATTTTGGTTTAAGATTGACTCTATTTCAATCGCTTTCCATTAAACACCTTAAACTTTAAACTGGTCAGACACTTAATCATCTTCATATATTTAACTTTTATTTAATATTTTTGTCGCCTAACAATAATAGTTTGTTTGTTGTTGTTTTTTATTCTGTTGTACAGGGTTTGAACGCTTGAAAAACAAACTGCGAAAATCCAGAAAAAAAGGAAAATGAGCCAAAATAAGTTGAACGAAAGAGCGAGCAATCTGGAGATGAAAAGATCGATTTCACCTGATGGCGATTCTGAACGCTGCTTCAGTCGGGTTTTTGCTGGAAGAAAAGCGGACTCTTGCCAGATGGAGGGCAGGAAATGGATGAGACAGTACTTGGTACTTTTCTGCGAGACCTGGATCGTTCTGTTTCTCGCTTCCATCATGTGCTGCACTGTGGCTCAAGTCAGTAAGATATTATTAATTTATTATTGAACCTCGTTTTCAACACTTTCTTTTTTTAAATTAATTTTCAATGAACATATTGCTGGAGCTTCTCTTTAAATATAATCGTTGGTAGAAATTTATTTTAGCCGTAATTGAAGCTGTGCGATAAAACAAAAATATATGACCTAAAATATTGAAAAAAAATTATTTACAAAAAAAACGTTTATTTTATTTTGATTAATGTGATGTAATAATTCAAAATATTAAAACAAAATTGTTGTAATTCTATAACGAAAATTTGGTTGTGGCACAATGAATTTTGTTTTCAAAACGAATGTACTTACTAAGGTGTCACAAGATGAATATATTATTTGTCGGTCACCTGATTTCGTGGCGGTTAGGTCGGCTCCGTCACAAGAACCAAGTTCGAGAACCTCAGTTCGGATGGTTATTTATGGATCACAATAGTTTTCTTTCTCTTTTTTTTAGAAACCATTCCTTTTGAAACGAAAATTAATTTGACGGTTGCTTGTTCAAATAACAAAGTTTTCACGCGTGAACGGCGTTTTCTCAACGGCATCATTTCAAAGCGACACAAAAGAAGAACTCTCGCATATCATGGTTAAATACAGTCTTCCCCTCTCCGTCTCCCACATATTGCAAGCATCACAAACTAACTGTACAGTTACACGACTAAGAGTAATGAGAGGCTCTGGTGCACTTTTACTTCTGATGCGACAAGTTGGTAGGGTTCTAGGACACAATGTCATCGAACAAAATGTCGCGGACAAAAATGTTGTAGACAAAATATCGCGAGGAAAAATTATTGTGGCCAAAATGTAGTGAACAAAAGTCACGGCCTTTGTAACTTTGTAACGCCCGTTGCCTGACTTTGCTAACGGCTAGAAATTTAACCCCCTCCCCCTGTTAGAGGTTTATGGCTAAGAGCTTGGTGATAAATTTAAACTTTGCAACCTCTCTTTCAGCACTGTAAGCATCGTGAAGGGTCTATCCACCCGCGCGCCCTATACCCTCCTGTTTATGATGTTCGGCTTTACGGCACCCCAGAGTGTTCTTGATAGCACGCTGGAACAACAAATGTTATACGGCGTCCGTCATAAAGAAAGAGATTACTGCGGTATAACTAAAGACCAGCCGTTGTGTATCATCTTTTGTTTGTAGGTATCTTGCTTTACAAGTTTGAAGTCGTTAGTGTTTTTTTTTATTTTGTTTACATTTGACTTTGTTTCATATTTTACTATTTTATTTTACTGTTTTATATTTGTTAACTTCAACGACATGGGCACCCGCAAGAATTTTTCAAGGGATTGGCAAGCTTCTTATTTTTTTTCTCTTCGCCTCTTCTCTTAACCAATGTTATCCGGCGTCAAAATAAATTTATATAGCGATTTTTTGTAATATATATTTATATATATATAACGTTAATTTATCGATTTATTTTTGCTGCATGGCTATTTATATCGCCGTATTCATTGCAGATGCATCATAAGGATGAGAAACACGACAGCTCTTTGTCTCTCCATCCATGTTCCTCCTACTATCGCGTTCATCGTCCAGACGTTAAGAAACTCCCGAGCCAAGTTCAAGGCTGGTCCGGTGGATCGCCGACTACTCTATTACCCTCGGTTAGGTCTAAAAAATGCTTTCCATCATCGCCGGGTAACAAGGCTGTCGGGGGAAGTTCGTGGAGGATTCGTTATTCGTATCACCTCCGTCGCCGAAGTTTCCGGTCAAAGTTTAACTATTCCAGTTCAGTAGGCCAATCCTATTTCAATTATAGCGCTCACAGACCGACCGTTGAAACGCCACTTCTTAAAAGATTCACTATAAACTCCTTCCTCAAAAGTTCGTTCAGCCAGAAGTTTGATCGCAAAACTTCTGCACAGGCGGGAGAAGTTGCAGACGATCGAACAAAAATGTTGCAGCCTGTCAAGGCAAACGCTGTTTTATCTCGTAAATTGAGGACACTGCATAGGGCTGCTGCCCTGAACCATTTCATTGACCAAGAGAAGCACTCCAGATCGACGGGCAGAGCACCCCAACTGCACTCAGGGGAGGACCATTCTTACCAGTACGACAACCCGGAACCGGCAGCCAACATGGATGACGACAGCGAGACCAGCCGTCCGTGCGTATACAGTGACCACCTCAAAACCGACCGCAACTGGTACGGCTACTTGGCTAACATATCCTTAGCTGGTGGCGAGGGCCGGCTGGCTTTTGAGTTCTCGTATAGGGCGGATAGCTGTTGCTTGAACATCTTGTTCTATCACGAAGACCAACTGGTCAACATGAAGCCTGGCATGAGTTGTTGGCTCAAAGAAAACCTGCTCAATTTTGAAGAGGATCGAATATTGAGGTAATACTTGTTGTTATTATTCTAATTTAATATTATATGATATGATGAGATGAGATGAGATGAGATGTCATGTCATGTCATGTCATGTCACGTGTCGTAGTGTGATTTGATGGAATGTGATGTATTGCATTATACTATTGATGTAATGCTAATGCTATGATGTTGTTCAAAGTGGCTCTTTATCACAAGGGACATTCGACTGTCACTGTTGCCTCAGTTCAACGATCATTATTGTTTTCCCTCCAGCATCTGGAAAATGACTTTTGCGTACAAGCCTACTTCAGAGCACAACAATGACATTATGTTCAATACAGAAAAGATTTTAATAGAAATAATATGCCGTTTGAAGTTAAATGGTTGTAAGTAAGAAAAAAACTTCCATTTAATGACGTTGTACGAACTAAAGTTCCAAACCTTATATTCTTTTCCTTCAAGAGTGTGAGATCAGAACTCCGGCCGACAAAAATTTGAGTCTCGAGGCCCAAAATTACACCGCCATACATAAAAATTACTTTTTTCACGATCAACAAGTTTGTTGTATACAAATCCGGACTCACTTTTATTCCACGATGTTCCTAATTTCTATTTTTTTTCGTCTTTGTATGCATCCCGCACTCATGCTTACTCAATACATTTTTAGCCGGCCATTGCAAACATCATGGTATGATTTTTTTTAAAGTTATCTTAATTATTTTTTTTTTTTT
>OZ022244.1:30063674-30113674 GCA_963978895.1 Erpobdella octoculata
AAACCAACACGCACTTATAAACACGCTCACACAGACACTGACCGACTCACTCGCTCACACAGACACTGCAATACCCCTCACGCACATCCCAAAGGACGACTCAAGACATCGGTGTCATCTTGAAAACAGTCACGGTCAACAAGCTGTGTTAAGCAAAAACCGAGTTAGTCATTTGAATTCGTGACATGACCCATCATCATGTCGGGGCTTTAAATTTGCTCCAAATACAATATGGAACCATCCTGTTTGGCCCAACGTACCCGAAAGATACTGACAGCCACGTGCAGTCACACACACACATATACACACAAACACACACACACACACTCAAGTATAAACACACACACGCACACACCCACACACACACACAAACAAACGTACACATACATACACGCACACATACGCACACACACACAGAGTGGACGTTGATTTACAGAGAGCGGAAAAGGTCCTCCTGTTCTTAAAGTAGCAGCAGGTGATGTAGCAGTTAAAGAATGAAGACGCATATATAACCACAATAAAGAACTACTCATCTGCCAGCCTCGTCCAAATTACTTCTACCTGGTCTCTCTGTTTCTCTCTGTTTCTGTTTTTTCTGGGTTTTTTCTCTTTCTCTCGTTCTTTTTTTGGCTCTATCTCTCTATTTCTCGTTCTTCTCTATTTGTTTGGTTTTGTTTGTTTGTCTCTTTCTATCTGTAGCTTGTTTGTCTTTTATATTTTTGGTCCAACCTGTTTCACGTAGATGGAATTGTTTATTTTATACATCTAACAACCGTGAAACAAAAAATAAACGAAAAAAAAACGAAATATAAACAAACCCAACTATAGAAAACACAAAATATTTGATAATTAGATAAAGAAGAAATGACAAAAAAATGGCACAAGGTTATTAAGAAAGGCATTTAACAAACAGCTAACAAGTAAGCAGCATCTTTTCTGGTTTTTATTGCCGGAGAGGCAGACTCGTGGTGGTTCGTGACCTCTCGAGCGAACCCAGAGGTCACGGTAAAGGTTCGCATTTAAATGAGGCAAACACCACCTAGCGAGCGAGTGGAAAAACGCAATGAAGGAAAACATTGATGCATAAATATGCAATGAATAAAGAATAAATGCAAAAACGTGCAATGAAAATGCTGTGGATGGAAAATAGATATGCAGTAAAAAGTAAATATGCAATGAACAAGACATAAATGCATAAATACGTACAAAATATAATGAGGCGCATAAGAACGTAAATGGAATAGTTTTGTGACTTCCTCTGCGATAGGAGTGTCATAAAGAGGTTATGGTTAGAACTGGAAAAGTAGATGAGTGATAATTATCACATTATAATGTGTCGGCCGAACCAGCAGTAATATCATATTATAATATGTCAGCTTTCAATATGCTCGTTCTGTCTATCATTTCTTCCGACTTATCTCTTTTCACAGGTTTTTAATTTTATTCGCTTGTCTGGTCTCTGATGTCTGTTTAGGTGGTATCTAGGAATCAATTTTTAGTCAACTTATCGATTTTTTAGACGCTTAAAACTTTCGAAATAAACGTATAATAGAGGAAAACACAATATTTAAAAATTAAGTTTTTTTTTGGTCTTCAAACGTTTTTCAATTTAATTGTTAATTTTTAGCAATACCAAACATACGTATTGTAGCATTTATAAAAGTTGTAAGATTGAACTGAAGAAACTCTTCGAACAGCACCAAAAATACAGTACCCACTTAAAAGTGCTTGCCCGAAATAAAGTCATGTGGACATATAAAAGGTCATTTAACCCCACTCTGGATGATCCGCTCTAGAACCCTTTCGCCTCTGGAAGGGGGGGGGGAACGAACCGTCTGATGGTCCAAAATAGGGCACGTGAATCACCTAGAATACATAGAACAGGTCCTACAACCAGTCATCCAGTACTAACAGACTGTCGGCAGTGACTAAAAACTATTTCGGAAATATTTAATGCATTAAATAATCCAACGTTTTGAACTGTTAATTTTGTTTTATTTTCTTTCCAATTTTTTTTCAAACTTAGCGGTAAATTTTTTTACTTTTTTTCGAGGTCATTTTTTTCTTAAAGGCTTCTCTGCACACCACCCAGTTGACAAGTTAATGACAGCTTTTGAACATCAGCAAAACCACTGGCTCATCGTTTTGTTCACCGTTCCACCAGGTGTATATGTGCCACCAGGTGTTTTTGTTCAACCAGGTGTATTTAGTATTTGTTCCCCCAGGTGTATCTGTATCTGTTCACTTATTTTCTTTCTTTGCTTGCATGGCAAGCTAAAACGTACTAGGAAATGGCGAGATTGTTCAGCTAAACGTGAAAACAGCGCCTCATAATCTAACGGAAATAGAATATAATAACTCCAAATTGAGCGCAAAAACCTTCAGTGTGGTTTCCAAGCAAATATTTGCCATTTCTTCCGGTGGAGATAATAATAAGTGAATTTTTTTCAAACAAGGTGCGTGTTTTGCTGAGCTTTATGTGCTGTGCATATGTTATGTAATGCGGGTTTTTAAGTAAGAGAATAATGCGGTTTTTTAAGTGACGTATAGAAATAAAAAAATAATTTTTTTAAATAAAGATTGAAAGATTGATAAATAAACAAGAAAACCGTAAAAACTTTGTTTTTTTTCGGAATCTCTTATAATTGTGTAATTTGGCTACTAAGAATGTTTTGCAAGTATATTTTTTGATGATTGGAAGTTTATATAAAATATGAAAACATTGACCACAGTCTTCTAAATACTTAATACGCAAAGTATGTGAGCAATGGAAATTTAAGAAATTTTCGAATCATTATGGAATAAACAAATTGTTTATTAAAAGTTTTTAAGTTTAAAAATTAAATGTCGCTTTCTTTTAATAAACTTAACAATTTGTAATTTAAAAATAAAGTAAAAGTTCTAATTGATTTTATTCTATAACTAGCGGGGTTACCCGGCGTTGCCCGGGGTTTTTAGAGGTTTTTCTAATGTTTGTCCCTCTCGCTCCCGTTTCCTTCTCCACTTTCCCGTTTTCGTCGCGTTCCCGGTCGCTTTTCCGCTTTCGGTCGTTTTCCAGCTCCCGGTCGCTTTCCCGCTCAGAAGTTTTGTTATCGATTTTCTCTCTTGCTCGCGTTTCCTTCCAAGCTTGCTCTCCCGATTCCAGTCGCTTTCCGCGTTCCCGGTCGCTTTCCGCGTTCCCGGTCGCTTTCCCGTTCCCGGTCGCTTTCCCGTTCCCGGTCGCTTTCCCGTTCCCGGTGGCTTTTCCGTTCCCGGTCGCTTTCCCGTTCCCGGTCGCTTTCCCGTTCCCGGTCGCTTTCCCGTTCCCGCTCACGCTTGCTCTCCCGTTCCCGGTCATGCTTGCTCTCCCATTCCCGGTCACGGTTGCTCTCCCGTTCACGCTCATTTTTTCTTTTCCATTCTTTCATAACTTCTGTTAGCCTATAAAACGTAAAATAGATTTGCTAAGACTATATATATATATATATATATGAATGTTTGTGGGTTAGTTTGTCTATTATAGAAACGGGAAAGCGACCCGGAACGGACAGCGAGCGGGAACGGAAAAGCAAGCGTGAGCGGGAATGGGAGAGCAAACGTGAGCGGGAAAGCGACCGGGAGTGGTAAAGCGACCGGGAGCGGAAAAGCGACCGGGAGCGGGAAAGCGACCGGGAGCGGGAAAGCGACCGGGAGCGGGAAAGCGACCGGGAGCGGGAAAGCGACCGGGAGCGGGAAAGCGACCGGGAGCGGGAAAGCGACCGGGAGCGGGGAAAACGACCGAAAACGGGAAAGCGAACGGGAGTGGGAAAGCAGGTGGGAAAGGAAACGGGAGAGAAAGAGACAAACCTCTAAAAAACCCGGGCAACGCCGGGTATCTCCGCTAGTACATACATAAACACACACACAGACACACATACATGCACATACACATACATACATACACACATACATACGCACATACATATATATAAAGTTCCCGCTCGCTCACCCGCTCCGCTCCGCTCATTTTGTGACGGATTTCAAATTTTTTTTTTTATTTGACTTTCCCCTTGACTCTCAAGGTTGTGTGAAAATTTCATTACGATCGGATGAATGGTGTAGCAATGCATAAAGTACATTAACATACATAAATACAAACATTCATTTTTATATATATAGATCACTCAAATGTTGTTCAATCGATTTGAAAATTTAATAGAATGTTAAATCCGTAGCAACAAATTACTCCACGAAATTTCAAAGTGATTTTGAAGACTGAATATATAAGGTATTTTTTGAATCAATATGGAATAAACAAATTTTTTATAAAACCTTTCAAACTTAAAAAATAAATGTCGCTTTTTTCAAGTTAACTAAAAATTTAAAGTTCGTCTCTTTACATAGAATTTTTAATTGTCAAAAAATGTTTAAGGGTTTAATTGATTTTATTTTATAATTCACTTACCTTTTGTCCAATCAATCTGAAAATTTGAAAAAATTTGAAACCCGCAGCGAAAAATAAACCCACTAAATTTCAACTCAATTGGATAACGGGAAATCGTTTTTCAAGTGGTATAGTGTCCCAACGTATGGCTCAAGCAAGTAAAGATTGTGAAGTTAATATAAAGGATTTAAAAATCTGGGCTGACACCGGGATGGAGTAGATGGAAGGACGGAAAAAAGATCGAAAGACGGTTTGACATATGGATGCAGGGATCAGTGTGTCAGAGAAATGTCATTGTGATTCTGATGAATCTGTCCATACAAAGGTTAATTAATTGACGTGAGTAGGAAAAATTCTTTCGTTCATCTGCAGACTCATTCGTCATCGAATTGCGATGTTCAGGAGTCGAACCATCGACTCGGAGCTCAGGACGCGGAGGACAACCAGATGAGCAAGTGAACCGAGGACCGTTCTTAAGACGTCAGCCATCAATCATTCAAGAAGGACTCGCAACTTTCTCATGTCGGTTGTTTCCCGAGTATGCCAACCGGCGTACCAGCTGCAGGAGTGGTCGAGTGAAGGAGTGAAAT
The DNA here is from genome assembly GCA_963978895.1 of Erpobdella octoculata. Classification (NCBI taxonomy): domain Eukaryota; kingdom Metazoa; phylum Annelida; class Clitellata; order Hirudinida; family Erpobdellidae; genus Erpobdella; species Erpobdella octoculata. Next base: position 30,068,667 of record OZ022244.1, read on the forward strand.
AGTGAGGCAGTGAGTGAGGAAGTGTGCGAGTGAATGAAGGAGAAAAAGAGTGAAGGAATGGGAGAAAGAATGAATGAATGAGAGATAGACTGATTGAATGAATGAGCCAAAGAGTGAATGAATGAGTCAAAGAGTAAATGAACGTGAGAGTTAATGAGTGAGATAATGAAAAGTGAAAAAGAGAATGAGTAATGAAGTGAACGATGAGTGGAAATCTGGGCGAACGAGTGAGAGAATGAATATAAATTTGTGTGCGGGATGGACAGACGCAAGATGGGGGAGGGGGTGGGGGGCCGTTGAAGCGACGTCCGAGTGATTAAACCGAGCGAACAGGTCCGTGAATAAATTGCAGGATGATTGATTGAAAGGTGATTGAATGAATGAATGAACAACAAGTGAGCCGGATGGAATCTGCACGAGACCTCTTAAGAATGGATGGCAGAACTTGTAGATTGCGCTTTCAAAGCAGAGATTTTTTTTTTAGAAGAAAAAAATAATCGTCTCGGTAAAACTAAAACCTACTATATTTTTTCAAGGTCGAAATGATTGAAGGCCGCTTTGTTTATTCGTACCGTAGTATAAAAAATACGCGGGCGCTATTCGTACCCGAATACAAAAAAAATTGATGACCATTACTTGCACCTTCTCAGTTTGTAATTTAACATTTATTGTCTTGAAGATAATGAAGATTTTAAAATTCTGACAAAACAACATCGACAAACCGTCAAAGTTCTCTACACAGCACGCAGTACCGAGCAACCAACATGGACGTCATTCTAGCAAAACCACGGGGTGCAAGATGCTGAAAAGGGACCACGCGTTGCAACATTTTATCTTCATAACTTTTTCTTTTAAAAAAAGTTGATGAGTTTCATTATTTCATATTTTCATATTTTTTTTCTGCCAAAAAACTGATCACCTGGGGGTTGTCGTAGCTACTTTTCCAAAAAATGTCCATACTTTTTTTTTACCAAAAAAGCTGATGGTCAGAGGTCGGGGGTTCCTTGCAAAAATTCTACTAGTTATACATCCGGTGGGTCCCACTTCAAAGTCATGGGAGGTACACTTCCACGTCAAGAAGGGTCTACTTCAACGTTAAGGAGGGCACACTTCAATGTCAGGGGCCCACTTCAAAATCAGGGAGCCCACTTTAATGTCAGGGTCCAACTTCAAAGTCAGGAAAGCAACGTTTTCTTCTGCTTCCATAAATGACGTCCCTGGCCTCCAATGCTACTCTCTGCTTCAACTCGCACAGCTTTGGCCAAACTGCTGCAGGGTCTAAAATCGTTGAAAGGCATCCGGAAATGCATACACCACACACTTTTGTGTTCATCGCCACTATTTTGAGCTTCTATTCAATTTTAACTTGCAGTACACTAAAAAAAAACGTAAAATACCGGATTTTTCAGCTATGTTTCCTTTCTCTGGATTTCTCTTCCACCTTCGCTCACTACGTCTTCACGTCTCATTTTTTTCCGTTTACGGGCTGACTGAAGATTTTTCTCTTCAGTCAATTCGTAGCCGAGCGCTCTTGCCCGACTCATCATAAAAAGCGCTATATTGGTTGATCGAACATGTGTTCTGTCGAAATTTTGGTAGTTTGACCGGTTTTTGTGACAGCATCGAAATAAAATCTGATTATTAATTAGCTCATGGTTGAAAACCTGTTAGCTGCATGGGACTTCATCAAACTGCATAAGACTGCATTATTCTATAGACATTTTACTGAATTTTTTTAACAAAATGGCTTATATAAAAGTAAAACATGCAAACCGTGACAACGAGGTTTTTCAAAAATCTTATGCAGAAATCACAAATGGGTGGTCTTTATCCTTATATAACTCCAGAACTAATGAAGTTATATGAAATTTGGCATATCAAATAATTTCTATAAACAAAAAAGTTAGACAAAATTTTTTTAAGTTTCAGAAAACCTCTCAAAAACCCGAGCAATGCCGGGTGACCCAGCTAGTCCCGAAAATTTTAAGATTTGGCGGTTTTTCATTTACATTTAATGCAAATTTATTTTCTAAGACGACATTGTTTCAATTTATGGATGTAAATATTTATATGTTTTTGTTTCAAAACATTGATAAACAGTTTTTGTAATTAAAAAGACTAAAACTTTTTAGAAACTTTAAAAATTTACTTGAATGCATCGTCATGGAAGACAAGCCTTTATCTATTTTTAATTTCAGGTCGATTGTATGACGGGAAGTTAATTAATTTTTACTTCCCAGCTTTGCAAGAAGACAAACAGGCAAGCAAGAGCAGCGGTAAAATTAATATGAAAAATTCAAATAAACGAAAATTATAAAAACTAGCAAAGCAAACGGAAACAGTTGGAAACGTTGAACAAAACCGCATTTGACAGTAAATTTGAAGTTATAACAGGAAGGGCATGCATTTGATACATACAATGCTTTGAAAATGAACTAAAACAGAGTATAAAAATTATTTTTTCAATTTTTATATTATTTTTCATTTGTTAGTGTTTAATTTTTTTTATAAATCTCAACTTCGTTGATCGGACGAGTAGCGTTGTTTTCAAAAACAACTCTTGCGCTGAAATAACAAACAAATTACAAGCAAACAACGTTGCAAGTACTACTATAAGCTAGTGTACGACCGAAAGTTCGGTTTCGGTTTCGTCCGAGTTTCGGCCAAAAATCAAGTTTCGGCGACAGTTTCGGTTTCGGCCAAAATTGACCGAAACTTTTGCCGAAACCGAAAGTGATTTCAGAAGTTATCGTGCACGCTCGCCTAACTTCGTCTCTCGCGGCAACGCTTTGGCGGACGCTGGCGGGCCTGTTCGGGAATTGTCGTGCGCCGTTCGGATAGCTCTGTAGCAACACAACAATCGGAGTTTGTAGATGTGATATAGCCGTCAATTAATAACTGATAAACCTTTTGCTATGAGGACCTAATTTTTAAAAAAATAATAAAAATATTATTAATATTTTTTATATTATATAAAATAAATGATTACAACTAAATTAATATACTGTGTTTCCTTTTCATGTTCTAATTAATGCAGAATAACGTCAACGTTTAAACCGTTTAGCAGCACACAAAAACTCCTAATTTTCACATGTTTATATATATATATATATATATATATATATATATATATATATATATATATATATATATATATATATATATATATATATATATATATATATATATATATATATATATATATATATATATATATATATATAAACGCTCAATTCTTATCTTCCAAACGTAAAGTTTAGTTCTAAAAATGTTAATATGTTCGCTTTATATTATTTTTAACCTTTCAGTACATTAGTCTGCGAGCGTTGTTTAAAAAAAATATTTTTAGAACTTTATATTATTTTTCATTTTTTAGTGTTCAATTTTTTTTTAAATCTAAAAACGGAATTATTGTATTTAATGTCACCCATCGAAGTACTAACCGAGCTCGACGTTGCTTAAATTCATTGATCGGAGGAGACGCGGTGTTTTCAAAAACAACGTTTGCGCTGAAATAACAAACAAACAAACAAACAAACAAACAACAAACAACGTTGTAAGTTAATATAAGCGTTGTAATAATAATAATAATAATAAATAGGTACCTGGCTACCATGGTTACGTACTTAAAAATGTTGAATTTGTCAAAAATAATCTAAAAAGGAAAAACCGATATTTAAATAATGTATTATTATTATTATTATTATTATTATTATTATTATTATTATTATTATTATTATTATTATTATTATTATTATTATTATTATTATTATTATTATTATTATTATTATTATTATTATTATTAATATTATTATTAGTAGTAGTAGTAGTAGTAGTAGTAGTAGTGAAGAAAAGTAAAAATAGATATTTCCAGAAATTACGATAAATTTAAAAATATATAAATAAATAAGTGAAACATTTATTAATTAGAATAAGTTATAGTAAATTATTATTACTACCTCGAAGGAACACGAACGGACGATCGCGACACTGAAGATTGTCCCTCCAACTACTGGGACGAGCCGTCGAAGAGATGCTCCAGGGGTCTCATAGCCAGGGTGGAATCCTTCCATCCCGACGACGACCTCTGGCTGACCCCGCACGTGGTCAACTCAACATGCCTGTGAGTTTTTCTTTTTTTTTGGGGGGGGGGGGGGGGGGTAATGTGGGTCCGGATTGCGTTTTTGTAAAAAAAAAGTAAACGTCTTGTATACGTTTGAATTTATGTGCTTGTTTGTTTGAGTGCTTATGTGTTTGAGTGCTTGTATTTTTGAGTGCTTGTATGTTTGATAGCTTTTATATTTGAGTGCTTGTATGTTTGAGTGCCTGTATGTTTCAGGTTTATTTACTGGTATGTTAGAAGGTGGTTCAAATTATATATTTTTTATATTTTTTTAATATTTGCTCTACAATGTTTTTATCGTAGGTTTTTTTTCTTTGTGTCTCAGGGTCATTTTCATTCCATGTTTTTCTCGTTGCACTCCTGTGTTTTTTAAACTCTAACTATTTTATTTATTCTCTTTTTCTTTCTTTCTTTCCCAATCGTTCTCTATTTTTTTCTTTTCTCGCCATGCAACTTTGAAACAGTGCTCCCGCTAGTGGACTTTCCTTAATTAATGGTTTCTCAAAATTGCTACGACGTGAGCCACGTATTTTATTTTCAAATTTTTTTTTACCCTGTTCTCATTTTTAAAACAATTCATGAATCAAAATTTAAAAATGATTAATCATGCATGCACCACATATGCTTCCATCCGTCCATCCGTGCATACACGCATCCGTCCATCCATCCGCCCATGCGCCCATCCATCCATTCATCCATCCGTCCGTCCGTCCGTCCGTCCGTCCGTCCGTCCGTCCGTCCGTCCTTCCATCCATCCATCCATCCATCCATCCATCCATCCATCCATCCATCCATCCATCCATCCATCCATCCATCCATCCATCCATCCATCCATCCATCCATCCATCCATCCATCCATCCATCCATCCATCCATCCATCCATCCATCCATCCATCCATCCATCCATCCATCCATCCATCCATCCATCCATCCATCCATCCATCCATCCATCCATCCATCCATCCATCCATCCATCCATCCATCCATCCATCCATCCATCCATCCATCCATCCATCCATCCATCCATCCATCCATCCATCCACTCACTCATTCATTTTTACATTCTTTCGTTCCGTTGATCCGTCCATCAGAAAACCAGTCCGTACGTCCGGCCGTCCGTCGATTCGATCCATACTTTTCTTTGTTTATTCTCAGCATGAAAGTCTATGTTCAATTTTTTTTTATTGGCCCTCCCACGTGATCTATGAAAATGAGTGTATATTCAAGGGCAAAGGGAACGCCTGACCCCCGTGGCCTCGACTTTCAATCACGGCCTCGAGCGCCATTTTCGGCCGGACTCATCTAGCGACGGAGGCGCGACTGGCAATATTTCCACAGCCTGATCCAATTTCAAAAGCATCCATCAGTTCTTGTGTCCACCTCTTCTTCTCTTGTATTCCACATGACCAACGTGGTCGTCCTGCTTGTGCCCATGGTGATTAGCATGGTGATGGTGGTGATGATGATAGTTATGATGGTTATAATGACAATGGTGGTGATGATGATGGTTATAATGGCAATGGTGGTGGTAATGGTATGATAGTAACGATGACAATGGTGGTGATGATAATGGTGATGATGTACAATGGTGGTAATGATTATGGTGATGGCTAATGTGCAGATTGAAAAAAGTGGCAGATAATGGAGATGGCGATGATGAAACAAAGAATAAAAATAAAATGGTGAAGACGACGTTGATGTTGATGAGGATATTAATGGTTATTAAGATGTTTAAGATGATGATGATGATGATATTAAAGATGTTAAAGACGGTGACTTTAAGTAGTGCAACCAATTAAAACAGTTGAAATTAGACGGAAAACCATCAATGATGAATTTCTTTTTACCGAACAATTCAGCAAGGGACGTTTTCTAATTGATAAATAAACTTTATCTCGATTGTGCTGTGCGAAAAACATCAAGCGTGAAGTTGTTCAAACATTTGAAGCTATTTTTTTTTAAATTTTCATTTTAAATTGAACGAAAAAACATAATATTAACTACAGTCGTAAAGTGAACATTTAAAAAAAATAGATTTTGACCTCGCTAGTGGATGTGCTGTAAAAATTGACGTGTTTACATTGCACTACAGCACATTGCACTACGATAACTTGCATAACTGTGGACTACAATACTACCAATACATAATATAACATTGCATGCACGACAGTGTCAAAGATATCTTAATATAACTACTGGATCCACAACTTTCTCTAGTAAGCCTAATGTTTTATTGCTAAATTACACCATGATTATGGATGAATTAATGTAACAAACTACAAAAGAATCAGTAATTATATTACACTTATGAAAATCTTGATGTAAATATGAAGTAACTAGAGATTGCCCGTCAAAAATGACGGATTTTTCCAAATGTCATCATATATTATAATAAGAAATAGCCCGTCAAAAATGACGGATTTTTCGAATTTCATTATATTATATAATAAGAAATAGCCCGTCAAAAATAACGGATTTTTTTAAATCTCATTATATAATATTTTTCGATTGCAGCGCCACTTCTTTTGATCTTTAGGACTGAGAGTGTATATAGGTACAATTGCATAATAACTTTTATTACAAGCCTTCGCGCAATAAATTCTTACGTGCACATCGATATCGTCTATACGACTAATTACGTGAGCGTGACAGAATCAGTGAGTGAGGGAGTGAGTGAGTGAGTGAGTGAGTGAGTGAGTGAGTGAGTGAGTGAGTGAGTGAGTGAGTGAGTGAGTGAGTGAGTGAGTGAGTGAGTGAGTGAGTGAGTGAGTGAGTGAGTGAGTGAGTGAGTGAGTGAGTGAGTGAGTGAGTGAGTGAGTGAGTGAGTGAGTGAGTGAGTGAGTGAGTGAGTGAGTGAGTGAGTGAGTGAGTGAGTGAGTGAGTGAGTGAGTGAGTGAGTGAGTGAGTGAGTGAGTGAGTGAGTGAGTGAGTGAGTGAGTGAGTGAGTGAGTGAGTGAGTGAGTGAGTGAGTGAGTGAGTGAGTGAGTGAGTGAGTGAGTGAGTGAGTGAGTGAGTGAGTGAGTGAGTGAGTGAGTGAGTGAGTGAGTGAGTGAGTGAGTGAGTGAGTGAGTGAGTGAGTGAGTGAGTGAGTGAGTGAGTGAGTGAGTGAGTGAGTGAGTGAGTGAGTGAGTGAGTGAGTGAGTGAGTGAGTGAGTGAGTGAGTGAGTGAGTGAGTGAGTGAGTGAGTGAGTGAGTGAGTGAGTGAGTGAGTGAGTGAGTGAGTGAGTGAGTGAGTGAGTGAGTGAGTGAGTGAGTGAGTGAGTGAGTGAGTGAGTGAGTGAGTGAGTGAGTGAGTGAGTGAGTGAGTGAGTGAGTGAGTGAGTGAGTGAGTGAGTGAGTGAGTGAGTGAGTGAGTGAGTGAGTGAGTGAGTGAGTGAGTGAGTGAGTGAGTGAGTGAGTGAGTGAGTGAGTGAGTGAGTGAGTGAGTGAGTGAGTGAGTGAGTGAGTGAGTGAGTGAGTGAGTGAGTGAGTGAGTGAGTGAGTGAGTGAGTGAGTGAGTGAGTGAGTGAGTGAGTGAGTGAGTGAGTGAGTGAGTGAGTGAGTGAGTGAGTGAGTGAGTGAGTGAGTGAGTGAGTGAGTGAGTGAGTGAGTGAGTGAGTGAGTGAGTGAGTGAGTGAGTGAGTGACGTGGGCTACTACAATATAGATTGGCTGCAATGTTTAGGCCTACTAGAATAGGTTGTGAGTCCAGTTGTCATATCAAGACGTGTACAGCACGTTGCATTACATGAACAACGTAACGTTACGTTAGATTAGTTATCCTAGATATTTCTGAATACTCCCTTTTAAACATATTAACACTCAGTGGCTATGCACAGCTTTTAAAGTATTAACATATTAATAGTAGTAGTTATGCATAGCTGTTAAAGCATTAACATATTAATAAAAGCTATGTATAGCTGTGTCGAATTTATATTTATTGATGTTCGTATTTTTCGGAGTTTATTGTGTCGATATTAAACGATATCGATTCGCTCATCCAGAAGTCGATTCATCCATCTATTTATTCGTTCGTCCGTCTATACGTCCGTCCGTCTATACTTTCGTCCGTCTATGCATCCGTCCGTCTATACGTCCGTCCGTCTATACGTCCGTCAGTCACTGACTGTGTGTGGCCATCTTATCGTCAGTGCGTTCATCTTCGAGACAACCACAGGAAGCAGCGGCAATAATTCAGTGTGCCCAAGAAGTCCACTCGACGCTCGAGATTGTAGCACGAGATGAATCTTAAACAGCTTCCCATCTCAGAGCTTCTTCTACCTCAGTTCAACTTCTATCTCATTTCTTCGCTACACAGGGAGTGACGAAACAGAACGCAACGTGACTTGAAATAAATTAAAAATAATAACATTGTTTCAAATTGTAAAAAGTTATTATAATGTAACAAATTAAAAGCATTCTTTTAAAATGTTGATAAAACTTCACAGCGACATCGTATCGTAAAAATATCAACCCGGTGAATAGTAAACAAAAAATGTTTGTAGTTACTATGACAATAAAAAATGTTGTCGTCATTATTAATAGGCTTCTTTAATTTACTTTTTGATAATTTATGCTTTTTAATTTTTTTAAGTTTCGTTTTTGTTAAATTAAACATAAACATTTTTTTAAATGAAGAAATTGTAAAACTTCCGCACGTACATCTCCTGGACATTCAGACAAGTGAAAGTCAAACAAAGCTTGTGTTCTATAATCATATTTTAATGCTGTAGGAAAATCATTAAATTCAAGTATATGACTATATATAAGTATATTTAGCAAAACTAATTAGTATTACTAAAACATAATAACAAGTTACTTGAACCATGTACATTAATTATAGGATGATTGCTAATGAATGCAAATGAGGTTCTCAGCAAACATTGCCTGGAGATGAACAGTGGGAATGTTCGTATCTGTGATATAATGACCGCTGTCTTCCATCGCTGATGTAGAATGTAAGGAGTGACTGGAAGCTGGAGTTGATGAAAGAAATAATTAGAAATAATAAGAAATAACAAGAAATAACAAGAAATAACAAGAAATAACAAGAATTAACAAGAAATAATAAGAAATAACAAGAAATAAAAAGAAATAATAAAATATAATAAGAAATAACAAGAAATAATAAGAAATAACAATAAATAATAAGAAATAATAAGAAATAATAAGAAATAATAAGAAATAAGAAATAACAAGAAATAACAAGAAATAATAAGAAATAACAAGAAATAATAAGAAATAATAAGAAATAACAAGAAATAATAAGAAATAGCAAGAAATAATAAGAAATAATAGGAAATAATAAAATATAATAAAAGATACAGAGAAATAATAAGAAATAACAAGAAATAATAAAAATAAATTAAAGTTAATAATAGAAAAATATAAATGAAAAAATGAACTGAACCAAAAAAATTGAACAAAGTGATAAATATAAAAAAAACAGAAAATATTAAGAAAAAAACCAAATAATACAAATAAATAAGAAAAATAACAGTTTTTTGGATGAAATGTGTGCATGTGTGTGCGTGTTTTTACATGTATGTGTGTGTGTAAGTATGTATGTGTTTATGACCGATGAAAAGAAATAGATGATGAAGATGAGGATGAAGATGAGGATGAGAATGAGGATGAATATAAAGTGATGATGATGAGGAGGATGAGGATAATGATGATGATGATGATGATGAGGAGGAGGAAAATGATGAAGAAGATGATGATGATGACGATGATGGTGATGGTGATGATGATGGTGCTGGTGATGGTGCTGGTGATGGTGATGGTGCTGGTGATGGTGCTGGTGATGATTATGATGATGATGATGGTGGTGGTGATGATGATTAATGAACTCCATTAATATCAGTATTACAAGATACAAACAAAAAATGTTAGATTTTAGTGAAATGTAATTTAATTGTTAAAGTAGAAAAACATGCATAAGCCAGCATCGGAGAACTCGAGTTTGGTTCAGGCAGAATGAAAACAAATTGCTGTTTTTTTTTTCAATAATTTTTTTAAACTTTTTATTAAAATAAGTTTAATATAATAGATGAATTTAATTGTTTAATAATATATAAATATTTTTTCAAAATCGAAAGAAATTTCTGTAAACAAAATGAGTTTTTTTTGAAAATTCGACGGATAAAAAAAATGAATGAAAAATAAATCTTTCACGCAGAATTGGAGCGTCAAGAAATTTGCCGGCACTTTTTTTTGCCGCCATTGTACTTTAATCTCATTTGTCAGCCATGATCACGTGATTGGTGGGGCGCGAAAGGGGCGTATAAAGGGCATGTACCATGGGGGGGGGGGTGTGGTTTTGGGCTTTTGATTTAATAGGGGTTTAATTGTTTAAAAGTCCTTGGGGTAAGTTCAAATTAGGTTGGAAGTGGTAAATATAAAATAACAAAAACAGTTTAAGGATTATTCTTATTGTAACCGTAACGAGGTTTAATAACTGATTGTCAATTACTTAAATGAGAGCTTTAATGGAATGTTAAAAAACTATAACTTTTTCTCATCATGTTAATTCAGCTGGCTGGCTAGTTGGTTGGACCACTCTGCGTTATTGAAAATTAATATTTTTTTTTGTCTAGAGTCTTTTCTGAGTGGCAAAGGCTCACCGTGCTGAGTTTGGTTATTGGTTATATCCCTTTATTGGTTTTGGAGTTACTAAAGTACAAACACTGCCCACGTGCGATGTGTGTATTACATCAAATTTTGAGCGTCAATTCTGACTAAACATTATTATTGCTTCCAAGGGTAGGTAAGACACATATATATAGAATAGATATATCGGCCCGCCTGTTGTTTAGGAAGGCTTTTAGCAAGGCAGCCTAGTAGACCATCTTGGCATCTCACTCAAAACCTGCTCATCTCCGATATATTTATTCTATATATATGGGTAAGACATACATCTGGATGGCTACCAAATAATTAAAAGATTGAATTGCCATAAACATTATTATAAATATATTCTCTGGAGAACTGCCAGACATTGACCGCATCGTGCGAGTGATAAAAAAGAACTTAAGTTTCTTTTTATTTTTTAATAGCGCTCTATAATGTTTTAATTGAAGCCGAACGTTTCAAGGTAATAATAATTTGATTTAAATTATTTTTAATTATACTGATAGTTATGCTATAGCGATGTTGATGGTTATCACTTAACGCTATCCCTATCTAATCTGCGACGCGATCTTTCAAACAAGAAACGATTGAACGCCTGCGAAATCAAAGAAATTCGCAAACATATTGATCGATTGCTTGACTATAAAATAAACACCAAAACGCATGATTGATTGATTTTAAAACCAAAAACAAAAAATAATAAAATAATAAATAACAAATATTAAAAGAATAAAATAACAAATAATAAAATAATAAAATAACAAATAATAAAATAATAAAATAACAAATAATAAAATAATAAAATAATAAAATAACAAATAATAAAATAACAAAAAAATAACAAAAAATAAAATAACAAAAAAAAATAAAATGAGTGATTGCCTGGTTCGCAGGTTGAATCGAGTTTGGAAACAATTTGAAGAGGAGCGAGTGGCCGCACGCACCGGACGGCCGGACGCGCGCGAAACGCCGGTAAACGTAATGTTCCACGGTCCGCTGGAGCGCGTCAGTTCCGTTGCGCCTGAGCGGAGAGGCGTTTCGCTGGGGTTAAGTTATTTATAGTTTGCTTGCTTCACCCCAATTCAACAACCGCCGTGGTTCGTTCTTTTCTGTCTAGATGTCTTTCTCTCTTTCTCTGTTTTTCTTTTCCTGTTTTTCTCTTTTTTTCTTTCATTTTCTTTTTTTTCTTTTTTCTCTTTTCCTTTTTTCCTCTTTTTTTTCCTTTTCTCTTTTTTTCTTTTTTTTTCTCTCTTTCTCTCTTTCTCTCTTTTTTTCTTTCTTTTTTCTTTCTTTCTTTTTTTTTCTTTTCTTTTCTCTTTCCTTTTCTTTCTCTCTTTCTATATTTTTCTCTTGTTTTTTTTCAAAGTTTTTCTTTTTCTCTTTTTTTCTCTTTATTTTTCTTTATTGCCTCACCGCACGCACTCAAGTCTCTCGTTTTTATTTACTTGTTAAACACAATAAACTTGTTTTTAATATTTTTTCTGTATTTATTGCTCACAAGTGTTTGCTAATTTTCTTGACTTCGTATAATCTTTTCTCAGAAAACCTTTTCGGTGTGTTGCGCAACAAGCCAATAAAGGGTTTCTTTTCCATAAAGGTTTTCTTTTTCAATATGGGTTCTCTTTTCTATTTCGACCGAATAGCACGCTCGTTTCGAAATCTTCAAAATACTTAAATTAGATCCGATGTTGATTTTTCTACACAAGAGCTTTTCACGTTAGTACAGATATAATTATTCCATGATGGAAAGGGTAATTTATGTCAGTTTGTCAAAGTCTTCTTCAGTGACTGCGGGTTTTGATCATGAAATCGCACTGAGAGATTGTGATGGAGCGATCTGTTCGTACTGAACAAACGTGACGGAGACATTTATGAGCATGTTCATTCTCCAGATTACACGACCGATTACGTTTACCATCCAGGCGGCTATAATTTGACGCTGAACGCATTAAAAACTTACATGTAACTCGTGTAACTGTAATTTGTAATTTGTGTACATTTTAATTTTAGTAAATTAGTATACGAGCGTTATTTTTCTTAAATTTTTTTTTTATTTTATGTTATTTTTATATCTCTTATATATTTACGCTCATCACAGACTTACTTACTCACTGATTCACCGATTCACTCTGGAACGCTACTTGAATACAAATATATAATTTAAAATAATGCCTATATACCTGCTCTTGCTGCATAACATTGACGTTAAATTTGTACACTACCATTTATATCTAAAAAACCATATAGAACATAAAAAAACATTTATAAAAACTAATGCGCCCAACGTTTTTTGTTGCATGTGAATTAAAATCTATTATAAAGTATGTTACCATAATGTGACCAAGTTATTCAGAAATTTTTCAAGGCTCATAGGAATGTTATTTTATACTTTTTAGGACGCAAGAGAAACGTTGTTTTTTTAAAAATGTATTTTGTATGTAAAAATTATTTTTTCTCTTATCAAGTTCGATAATAGGAATTTCGTATAAACATAAATAAATATTCGGCCTTACTGCATACATTTTTGAATTCGTATAAAGAATTAACAGTCAAGCTAAAATTTTTAAAGATATTAGCTGATTGCTCTTCAAATATAGTACACATTAGGCCAAATGTATATGATACAATCAAAAATTGTTAAATCAATCAAAAAAATTATTTTGATACAGAAAAATATATTTTGAATCATCAGAATTACAATCTGTTGTATAAAAAAATTAGAACAAATACACTAATATACAATTTTTTAGAACAAATAAACTAATATAAAATTTTTTAGAACAAATAAACTAATATACAATTTTTTAGAACAAATAAACTAATTGAAAACTGTTTTAATAATAAATTATTGTTTTGGATAAGAGGAACTGTCTCTAAATAATGAATAATATTTTTTTAAAATTGTCTTGGAAACAATTCAAGGATCCATGTCAATTTCACACATTACACAGTATTTTCGATTACAATAATCATCATAAATTCCTTGATAAAAAATGCATGCCATGCAGTAAAAATTTCCAATATTTCCAGTTGAAGACAGTTTTGGCTGGCCACTGATCCAAGGTACATCTGAGCCAATAGCCGTTTTCACATCTGAAGGCAAGCTCCACACAAAAAGGCTTCTGACATTGCTAGAGAAATGAGTGAAGCCACCTGTCCAAAATTTTCCATTTCCTGAACATGTCGCTGAGAAATATTAAAATTATAATGTTGATAGAAGAAGGTTCTAAAAAAAGAATCTGTGTTACTTTTGGCTATCAAACAAAAAGATAAAAATTTGCAAGCTTTCAATTTTTTACTCTTTATTATAAATATATATAACTGAATATACTAAAATTTATCTTATAAATAAATATAAATCTTCAATTTCAAAGAATTTTTAAACGTATCATAATAACACATCGATTACTTGAAAGCATAGATGTATAACTATATATTTATTTTTTTATATATTACGATATCTATGCTTACAAGAATTTGTGGCAAAAGCAAAAAATTGAGACGTGAGATTGAGATCTTTTTGTTTCTCCATTGCAATCCCATGAGCCAATGAATTTTGATTATTGCAAACAAACCATGCAGTATTCCAGTTCCACGACCCAACGGCCAATTTATAGCATTTGTTGCCTTCCAGCAAAAACGTGTAATCAGGTGGACATGCAACTAACAATAATAAACAAATAAATAAATAATTTAAATAATTAAATTTATACCATTTTTACTTAAATTTATTTATTAAGTTTTTAGTTTTTTTTTATAAAATGCTAATTGACCAAACAAAATTACCATTCACTTCTTGATATCCAAAACAACTGTCGTCAGTAATTTCATAGTAATCATACGAAATAACTTTATCATAAAAAACGCAAGATTTGTTTTCTTTATGAAATTTATTACTTCTACATTTATTTCTTAGCCTGATGCGACACTTGACCATGCAATCCAGACTTGATCGTGACTTCATTTCATACAACGATGCGTTGTTCTTGCACAGATATTTGCCAGAGAAGCTCTTTTGTCGTCTGAACATTACCTGAGAACATACGCTGGTCACTGCGCAAACAAAAATGTAAAATTTACTGGCTAACATTTTAACATAAAGTCTATACGCCGGCTGAAAGCAACATGAAACTGTTTTTTATACCTCCATAGAACAAAAAAAAACATTATATTTGATTTCCGCTTGTTAAACATGTTTTATTTTTACTTATTATTGTTTTATTAAAAGAACAAAAGCTTCAAAACGCACTCAAAAATAGAATAAACACAAAACGAACTAAAATTTAAAACCAGTCATCGCGGATTTGTGCGTTTATTTTTTTTTTTTTGCTAAATGAAATTTTGTTCAAATAAACAAGAAACAGTAACGCTCACAACAACAATTTCAAATTTTAGCACGATTTATTTTTGTTTTAGTTTTGAGTGTGTTTTAACTTCACAAATGTTTATAGAAAAATAATTTGCTAACTATTGTTTATAGAAAAATAATTTGCAAACTATTGTTTATAGAAAAATAATTTGCTAACTATTGTTTATAGAAAAATAATTTGCTAACGATGGTTTTTAGAAAAATAATTTGCTAACAAATGTTTATAGAAAGATAATTTACTAACTAATATGCTTTAATTTGAATGTACTAGATGATTAAATTACCAGTATTGGTTTTTTAAACTGTAAGTAATATTGGCTCTGTTTACAATGTTAAATATTTTTTTCCAATATAGCTTTATGTGTGTTGGAGAAAATAAATGAACAAAAGCAAAACTGAAACTGAAACTTACAAATATTTATTAGCCTATAGAAAATGTTTTAAAGCTGTCCTTGATTGGCTGCGTTAAAATCTTCTTTTTAGATTTTTGCCCAAGGCGATGGTATTTGGTTGAAGAAGGGTTACCGAAGCAAATAGCCGTTATAGCTTCAGAAAATCTGTGCTGACTGGATTTTTTAGATTTCATCATACATGGGAAAAAGTTAAGAAGGTTTAGACATCCTAATCCAATGAAACATTTTTCAATTATTAAAAATTATTAAGAAATAGATGGAAGAAAAAATTACAATTTTGTAACACGTATTACTTACCAAATGGGAACGGGAATAAGAGTGAAAGCGGGAACAGGAGATCGAGTAGGAGCGGGAACGGGAGTGCAAGCGAGAGCGAAAAAAGAAAAGAAGCGAGATAACGAGAAGATCAAGTGGAAATGGGAAAGCAAATGGGGAAGAAACTGAGAACAAGAAAGAGAGAGAGAAAGGAATAAAAAAAGACAGAGAAAAGGCGAGAGAGAGAAAAACGATAGAAGAACTTCTAAAAACTCCGGGCAACGCCGGGCAAACCTGCTAGTATATAAAAAATTGTATAACACAATTTTAAACTCTCACCAGGCAGCGTATATAATTATTTGCACAAATTGTACATTAAAAACAATTTTTCCACACAAAAAAAACATTAACCTGGAAATATTTGGTTCAAATTAGGTTTATAAATCTAAAAAAAATAAAATTCTACTTTCACATGCTAACGTGATGTAACAGATGAGAGTGAAATTCTGACGCAAAAGTATCGTTGAGTGCTTAGAAAAGTAGATCTGCATGGGCATTATGGATCGGTTGGCACGCGAAGATAATAAGCTGAATGACGTCTGCAAGGCTATGTGGTTTTGCGTGATTTTTTCTTCAACATATGTTTGTTTATTAATTTATTTATTTGTTATTTTTTTCAGTTTATTGTTGTTGGCTGGGATTTATTACATATGTACGGTGTAAAGACAATGGTCGTTAAAATTATCAAAATATTTTTATTTGAGCACAGAGAGATGTGTTTTGGATGTGCAAACAAACCAAAAAAGCAACTAAATAAAATGTTTTAAAAATAACTAATTATTTTGAAATACAAATTGTTTCAGTAATTTAGATATTATTTTTTGTACACATTTACATAATAATTTGAACAGCTGCCAACAAATTTGAAAAAGTTTCAAAAAAAATCTTATCTAAAAAATGTTTTGAAAACAACTAAAAGGGCATATCGATTTCACACCTAACGCAGTATTGGAAATTACAATAATCATCATAAACGCCTTCATAAGGAATGCTTGCCATGCAGTAATAATCTCCAATATTTCCATTAGGAGACAGCTTCGGCTGGCCGCTGATCCAGGGGACGTCTAAACCGATTTGCATATTTACTCCAAAAGGCAAGCTCCACACAAAAAAACCTTTGACATTGCTTGTGATATGAGTGAAGCCCCCTGTCCAAAACTTGTAATTTCCTGAACATGTTGCTGAAGAAACAAAAATTGATTGTTAATAAGTGAAAACAGAATTCTGCAAAATATATCTTTCTGTGCTAAAGTAATTTTTTTGCAGTTTAAACGACCATATTGGTTAACTACCAGACCAGCTGATTTATTTTGAAAACTTTCAATTTTTTACAGTTATATAGTTTTGCAAATAAATTTATTTGAGCCATTTTAAGTTTTTATATTAACACGTCGATTACTTACAGGATTTTGTGGCAAACGCAAAAATTGAGAAGTGAGATTCAGATCTTTTTGTTTTTCCATTGTAACCCCATTGGCCAATACATTTTGATTATTACATACAAACCATGCAGTATTCCAGTCCCACGATCCAACGGCCAATTTAAAGCATTTGTTGCCTTCCAATAGAAAAGTGTAATCAGATGGACACGCAACTAGCAATAATAAATAAATAATTTAAACATTTTTATGTGAATTTGTTATATACATTTATGCGTTTTTTAAATTTCTATTATTAAGTTCGCCGGTCTTGCTTGCTTTATTGTTTGTTTACCTGCTGACTAACTTGCTTGTTTGAATGTTTGCAACTTTTAAAAGTAAAAATTAACTGACTTCCTGTCATCCAATCAAGCTGGAATTTAAAATAAAGGTTTGTTCTTTATGGTTATACATTCTAATTGAGCTATAAAAAAATTGAATTTTTTTGGATTAGTTGTTTTAAAACAAAAACAAATCCAATATAATTAAATTAAAGTTTGCATTTATAAATTCAAAAAATGTAGTTTAAAAAAAATTGCTTGAATGAAAAGATGGCGAATCTTGAAATATAAAGAATTTGTAAAAAAAAATCTAATTTATTACGGCTTACTTGATTTTTATAAAATATTGATTGATTAACAAAATTACCATTCACTTCTTGATATCCAAAACAACTGTCGTCAGTAATTTCATAGTAATCATACGAAATAACTTTATCGTAAAAAACGCAAGATTTATTTTCTTTATGAAATTTATTACTTCTACAATTATTTCTCAGCTTGATGCGACACTTGACCATGCAATCCAGACTTGATCGTGATTTCATTTCATACAACGATGCGTTGTTCTTACACAGATATTTGCCAGAGAAGCTCTTTTGTCGTCTGAACATTACCTGAGAGCAAACGCTGGTTACTGCGCAAACAAAAATGTAAAATTTACTGGTTAACATTCTAGCATAACGTCTATACGATGGCTAAAAACAACATAAAATTCTTGATTTTACCTTCATAGAACAAACCCTTTTTCAGCAACGTAATTTAAAATAAAAAAATTTTTTTTTTCTTCATCTATAGAAAAGTTAATCATGCCTAAACAAAATATAATTATTACTGTTTTCCGCTTGTTAAGTATATTTTCTTCATACTTATTATTGTTTTAGAAAAGAACACAAGCTTGATAATAAACTAAAACGCACCCAAAACTACACTAAAAGCTAAACAAACTTAAATTTAAAACCAGCCAATGCAGTTTTGTGCGTTAATTATTTTTCGCTGAATAAAAATTTTGTTCAAATAAACAAGAAACGACAACGTTCTAATTATAAATTTCAACTCGTGTTGTTATTGTTTTAGTTTTGAGTGCGTTTTAATTTCGCAAATATTTAAAAAAAAAAGATGTTTTGTTAACTAATATGCCTTAATTTAAATGTACAAGGGAAAGCGACCGGGGAGCGGAAGAGCAAGCGGGGAAGAAAAAGGGGGAAAGAGAGAAAAAAGATAAAAAAATCTATACAAACCCCGGGCAATGCCGAGTAACCCGCTAGTCTTAAATAAACATTTGAAAATGTGTTTGAATGTTTTTAATTTTTTAGTTTTTAAACAAATACTACTAAACACAGAAACCGGCAAAAAAGTAA
The DNA here is from genome assembly GCA_963978895.1 of Erpobdella octoculata. Taxonomy (NCBI): domain Eukaryota; kingdom Metazoa; phylum Annelida; class Clitellata; order Hirudinida; family Erpobdellidae; genus Erpobdella; species Erpobdella octoculata. Next base: position 30,087,555 of record OZ022244.1, read on the forward strand.
GCATATCTAAAGAAAACCGCTTCTTTGAAGTAAGATATTGAATAAAAATATGCCCGATTGACTTTGAAAAATTAAAATGAAAAAGTAATTGTTTAAACTGGTCCCACGATTAGACGAGTTTTAAAACCACTGAATATTACTTATGCCTAACGTATTTGGGAAAACAAGTTTTTTTTCTGATTTAGCAAGCTTAATTGCTAACGGAAGGTTATTTCATGTCTTTGGATCAATGACTCCAAACATCTATCGCCAAATGATGCTCAGCTTGAAGCGGACATGACGGTATGTCCATAAGACTAATAAGATCTAAGTCGCATATGTTCGGCAACATAGTTCATCGGTTGAAGATACAGGCTGAGGTATGGTGGACGTTTTTCAAGCAGACAGTTAAAAACGAGTAACGCTGCTTCATAGACTATTTTTTTCGGGCTAGACATAGCCCGTCAAAAATGATGGATTTTTTTAAATTTCATAATTTAATATTTGTTGATTGCAGCGCCACTTTTTTATCTTTAGGGCTGACAGTGTACACTTGCGAAATAAATCTTAATATTTAAATAAATTAAAAACTATTGACCCTAATTAAATTATATAAACAATTTAATTAAAATATTATTTACTATTATTATATAGATATTAATTTGCAATTGATAGCTAGTTGTCACGCAAAAACGTCTTACACAGACGTGAGCTATTATATAATATATGCTGTGAAGGCTAATGAGGTGTGAGATTGGTACACTGATAAGTGTGGAGTTGCAACATTCATTTCTTTGCAGAAGGAGATATGTAACAAACGTCTATTTCCAAGAATTTTTCTACCAATAAACATCAATATGGAAATATCTGCTTGAAATATTCAAATTAGGTTTATATATTGTTTTAAAATAAAATTCTACTTTCACATGCTAGCCTGATGCAAGCGATGAGAATTGGATTTGGACGCAAAAGTATCGTTGAGTGCTTAGAAAAGTAGATCTGCATTGGCATTATGGATCGGTTGGCACGCGAAGATAATAAGCTGAATAACGTCTGCGAGGCTATGTGATTTTGCGTGATTTTTTCTTCAACATCTGTTTGTTTATTAATTAAATAATTTATTTATTTGTTATTTTCTTTTAGTTTATTGTTATTGGGATTTAATACATTTTTACGGTGTTTTGAATGAGCAAGCAAACAAAAAAAAACCGTTGAATAAAAATATTGAAAAAAATAATTATTTTGAAATACAAATTGTTTCAGTAATTTGCATAATATTGTTTTGTACACATTCACATAATAATCTGAATAGCTGCCAGCAATTTTTGAAAAGTTTTCAAAATAAAATTCTAATCTAAAAAATGTTTTGGAAACAATTAAACGGGCATGACAATTTCACACATAACGCAGTATTGCGAATTACAATAATCATCATAAACGCCTTGATGAGGAATGCTTGCCATGCAGTAAAAATCTCCAATATTTCCATTAGGAGACAGCTTCGGTTGGCCGCTGATCCAGGGGACGTCTAAGCCGATTTGCGTTTTTACTCCAAAGGGCAAGCTCCACACAAAAGGACCTTTGACATTGCTAGTGATATAAATGTAACCCCCCGTCCAAAATTTGTTAACTCCTGAACATGTTGCTGAAAAAATATAAATTTATTGTTAATAATTGAAAACAAATTCTAACAAATTCTAACAAAAAATATTTTTCTGTGACAAAATAGTTTTTTTTAGCAGTTTACAAGACCATATTACAATCGGCTACCAAAGTAGCTGATTTGATTTTGAGAATTTTCAATTTTTCACTTTTATATAGTTGAGCAAATTTATTTATTTGAGTTATTTTTAGTTTTAGTAGTTTTTTGCAAACATATTGTATTAACACATCGATTACTTACAGGATTTTGTGGCAAACGCAAAAAATTGAGACGTAAGATTAAGATCTTTTTGTTTCTCCATTGCAATCCCATGAGCCAATGAATTTTGATTATTACATACAAACCATGCAGTATTCCAGCCCCACGATCCAACGGCCAATTTATAGCATCTGTTGCCTTCCAGCAGAAAAGTGTAATCAGATGGACACACAACTAGCAATAATAGTAAAACAAGTTGTCATTAATAATATTTTAAACTGTTTCTATGTAAAATTGTTAAATAAATGTAAACGTTTTTTAAATTTTTTATATTAACTTCACCGTCGGTTTTGCCTGCTTGCTTTTTTTTTTTTTTTATAATAGTTTATAGTCCTTTACACAATGTGTTTTAGGACTCTAATGGCGGTATGTAGGAAGCACTTAAGTATTTCCTGTCGTGAATCAGAATTTGATCCTTTTTACTTTTCCCTCCTCCTTTCTCCAGGCTTGGGACTGGCTCGCAATTAGCGAGGCGGAGTTGCCTGCTTGCTTGTCTGTTTGCTTGCTTAATAGCTTGCTTGCTTGAATGTTTGCAAGCATTGAAAGTGAAAATTAACTAACTTTCTGTCATCCAATCAAACTGAAATTTGAAATAAAGGGTTGTTCTTCATGGTGAATGCATTCTAATTAAGTTAAAAAGATGAAAATGTTTTGGAATTAGGACTAATACTTATTTGTTTTTAAACCAAAACAAATCAAATACAATTAAATAAATGTTTGCATTTATAAATTCAAAAAACTTAAAATCAAAGTTTGCTTAAATGACAAGACGGCAAATCATAAATTAATTATAAACAATTTGTGAAAAAACCTCATTTTTCACGGCTTACTTGTTTTATAAAAAATATTAATTGACTAACAAAATTACCGTTCACTTCTTGATATCCAAAACAACTGTCGTCAGTAATTTCATAGTAATCATACAAAATAACTTTATCATAAAAAACGCAAGATTTATTTTCTTTATGAAATTTATTACTTCTACAATTATTTCTCAGCCTGATGCGACACTTGACCAAGCAATCCAGACTTGATCGTGACTTAATTTCATACAACGATGCGTTGTTCTTGCACAGATATTTGCCAGAGAAGCTCCTTTGTCGTCTGAACATTACCTGAGAACATACGCTGGTCACTGCGCAAACAAAAACGTAAATTTTACTGGCTAACATTTTAACATAATGTCTATACGCCGGCTGAAATCCACAAATTTGCTTATTTTATAGCCAACTTAACAACATTTTTTTGCCTATCCAAATATATTCTATATAAATATTCTACACATAATTGCATTGGTCTTGGAGATTACGAATAACTGCTTTTCGTTTGTTGAGTGCTTCTGACAACTGGTTTGTTTAGTGATTAATTGTATCTTTTCAAAGTTGATGTTGAGCATCAAGCAATGCATTTATGAACTGTAACTTTTGGTTTAATAAATGACTTGCAATTTCAGAAACAACAATTGAAAGTTAATTTAAAAAATTAAAAACATATTTTTAGGATTGCTGAAAAATTTCATGGCGACATCGTATCGCAAAAATGTTACCCCGATGAACAGTAAACAAAAAATGTTTGTAGTTACTATGACGATACAAATTTTGTCTTCATTGCTTTTTTAATTTTTTTGGAAATAAATTTTGATTTTTAAATTTTTTCATTGTTAATTTTGTTAAATTAAAGTTTATATATTTGTGAACTTGGTTAAATTTATAATGATCTTTCTTTCTTCTAAGCGACCGCGCACATCCAATGGACATCCGGACAAGTGAAAGTTAATAAAATCATTTCAAAAAAGAGTTGCAACAAATGCATAGAAGAGATAATTTGTTAAGTGATATGTGGCTGATCAGTTCTAGAGATGATGATATCACCATTTCATTTCTGTTTTGTTGTTCCAGGCAAACGACAAGTCTGTTAATTATACTCATTCAAATATATAAATAGACGAAACGGAAACGACAGCGTTTCCTTCAATGCGGAAAGCTCCGAAATTGGCACGATCAATTTTGCAAGTAAATTTGACAACTCAAAAAGAACCCTTTGAAAAGTTTTTTTTTGAAAACTCTTTGAAACCATCGCAGTTTTGTGCGTTGTTTTGTTGAATAACATTTTTTTCAAACAAGAAACAATGACGCTCACAACAACAATGACTAGTTACATATTTTGGCTCGGGCTGTTTTAGTTTTGAGTGCGTTTTAATTTCACAAATATTTAAAGAAAGATGTTTTGTTAACTAATATGCCTTGATTTAAATGTACCGGGGAAAGCGACCGGGGAGCGGGAGAGTAAGCCAGGAAGGAAAAGGGTGCGAGAGACAAAAAAAATAGAAAAACCTCTAAAAACTCCGGGCAATGCCGAGTACCCCGTTAGTCTTAAATAAACAATTGAAAATGCGTTTAAGTGTTTTTAATTTTTAGTTTTTAAATAAATAATAGCGAATTTGAAAATATATTCATAAACTCAGAAACTATTAAAAAAGTAAGCATTTTTAATAAAGACCGCTTCTTTGAAGTAAATTGTTAAATAAAAATATGCCGACTTACCGTAAAACGGGGTGACTTTGCCCGTGCGGGTGACTTTGGCCCAACTTTTAAACGCATAAAAATATATTAAAAAAATTTTTTTTTTAAACTTTCGCTAGGTCACGCCATACATCACTACTATGCACACCTTTTTAGCATAATTGTTCATAGAAATATAATTTGTACTTTAAAATATAGGTTGATTTATTTTGGGCCAAAGTCACCCGCACGGGCAAAGTCACCCCGTTTTACGGTACTTTGAAAGTTGAAAAATGATTGTTTAAAGTGGTTCCACGATCGGACGAGTTTCAAAACCGCACTGAATATTACTATTGCTTAAAGGAATTTTGAAAAAAAAAGAAAAGTTTTTTTGATTTAGCAAGCTTAATTGCTAACGGAAGGTTATTTCATGTCTTTGGATCAATGACTCCAAACATCTATCGCCAAATGATGCTCAGCTTGAAGCGGACATGACGGTATGTCCATAAGACTAATAAGATCTAAGTCGCATATGTTCGGTGACATAGTTCATCGGTTGAAGATACAGGCTGAGGTATGGTGGACGTTTTTCAAGCAGACAGTTAAAAACGAGTAACGCTACTTTATAGACTATTTTTTTCGGGCTAGACATAGCCCGTCAAAAATGATGGATTTTTTTTAAATTTCATTATTTAATATTTTACGATTGCAGCGCCACTTTTTTATCTTTAGGGCTGACAGTGTACACTTGCAAAATAAATCTTAATATTTAAATAAATTAATTAATATTGACCCTACTTAAATTATATAAAAAATGTAATTAAAATATTATTTACTTTTATTATATAGATATTAATTTGCAATTGATTGCAAATTGTCACGCAAAAACGTCTTACACAGACGTGAGCTATTATATAATATATGCTGTGAAGGCTAATGAGGTGTGAGATTGGTACACCGATAAGTGTGGAGTTGCATTTCTTGGCAGAAGGAGATATGTAACGCACGTCTATTTCCAAGAATTTTTTTACTAATAAAAATCAATCTGGAAATATCTGCTTGAAATATTCAAATTAGGTTTATATATTTTTTAAAAATAAAATTCTACTTTCACATGTTAGCCTGATGCAAGCGATGAGAATTGGATTTGGACGCAAAAGTATCGTTGAGTGCTTAGAAAAGTAGATCTGCATAGGCATTATGGATCGGTTGGCACGCGAAGATAATAAGCTGAATAACGTCTGCGAGGCTATGTGATTTTGCGTGATATTTTTTCAACATTGGTTTGTATATTAGTTAATCAATTTATTTAGTAAATAATTTCTTTTAGTTGGTTGTTGTTGGTATTTATTACATATGTACGGTGTAAAGTCAATGGTCGTTTAAATTACAAAAATATTATTATTGGGCACAGAGAAATAAATATGTTTTGGATTAGCAAACAAACCAAAAACAGGTGAATAAAAGTATTTTAAAAAATAAATAATTATTTTTAGATGTAAAATATTTAAGTAATTTGCATAATATCTTTTGAACACATTTACATAATAACCTGAATAGCTGCCAGCAAACTTGAAAAAGTTTTCAAAACAATATTTCATCAAAAAATGATTTGGAAACAATTAAACGGGCATGTCAATTTCACACATTACGCAGTATTGCAAATCACAATGATCATCATAAACTCCTTGATAAGGAGTGCTAGCCATGCAGTAATAAGCCCCAATATATCCAGTAAGATACAGCTTCGGCTGGCCGCTGATCCAGGGGACGTCTAAGCCGATTTGCCTTTTTACTCCAAAGGGCAAACTCCACACAAAAGGATCTTTGACATTGCTAGTGATATAAATGTAACCCCCTGTCCAAAATTTGTTAACTCCTGAACATGTTGCTGAAAAAAGAAAATTTTATTGTGAATAATTAAAAACAAATTCCCACAAAATAAATCTTTCTGTGTCAAAATAGTTTCTGATTTGAATTTGGAAACCTTTAATTTTTTACTGTTATATAGTTTAGCAAATATATATAATTGAGTTATTTTTAGTTTTTCTCGTAAAAGTCAACACATTGTTGACACATGTGTTAACACATTTTTTTTGCACATCGATTACTTACATGATTTTGTGGCAAACACAAAAAGTTCAGAAGTGAGATTGAGATCTTCTTGTTTCTCCATTGCAACCCCATGGGCCAATGAATTTTGATTATTGCATACAAGCCATGCAGTATTCCAGTCCCACGATCCAACGGCCAATTTATAGCATTTGTTGCCTTCCATCAGAAAAGTGTAATCGGATGGACACACAACTAACCACAATAAATGAATAATTTTGTCATTAATAACAATTTAAACAGTTTTTTTGTGAATTTTTTAAATAAATTTTTACGTTTTTAAATTCCTTATATTGAGTTCACCGCCGGTCTTGCCTGCTTGCTTGTCTGTTTGCTTGCTTACTAGCTTGCTTGCTTGAATGTTTGCAAACCTTGAAAGTTAAAATTAACTTACTTCCCGTCATTTAATCAAGCTGAAATTTGAAATAAAAACTTTTTCTCCATGTAATGCATTCTAATTGAATTTAAAAAATTATGAGAAGATTCTTTTTTTAATTAAAAATAATATTTATCTCTGTTTTAAAACAGAAACAAATCAAATACAATAAAATAAATGTTTGCATATTTAAATTCAACAAAACTTGCATAGCTGAAAATGGCGATTCTTAAAATATAAGAAACTTGTGAAAAATATTCGTTTTCACGGCTTACTTGTTTTTTTTATTAAATACTAGCGGGGTTACCCGGCGTTGCCCGGGGGTTTTAGAGGTTTTTCTAATGTTTGTCCATCTCGCTCCCGTTTCCTTCTCTACTTTCCCGTTTTCGTCGCGTTCCCGGTCGCTTTTCCGCTCTCGGTCGTTTTCCAGCTCCTGGTCGCTTTCCCGCTCAGAAGTTTTGTAATCGATTTTCTCTCTTGCTCGCGTTTCCTTCCAAGCTTGCTCTCCCGATTCCAGTCGCTTTCCGCGTTCCCGGTCGCTTTCCGCGTTCCCGGTCGCTTTCCCGTTCCCGGTCGCTTTCCCGTTCCCGGTCGCTTTCCCGTTCCCGGTGGCTTTTCCGTTCCCGGTCGCTTTCCCGTTCCCGGTCGCTTTCCCGTTCCCGGTCGCTTTCCCGTTCCCGGTCGCTTTCCCGTTCCCGGTCGCTTTCCCGTTCCCGCTCACGCTTGCTCTCCCGTTCCCGGTCGTGCTTGCTCTCCCATTCCCGGTCACGGTTGCTCTCCCGTTCACGCTCATTTTTTCTTTTCCATTCTTTCATAACTTCTGTTAGCCTATAAAACGTAAAATAGATTTGCTAAGACTATATATATATATATATGAATGTTTGTGGGTTAGTTTGTCTATTATAGAAACGGGAAAGCGACCCGGAACGGACAGCGAGCGGGAACGGAAAAGCAAGCGTGAGCGGGAATGGGAGAGCAAACGTGAGCGGGAAGCGACCGGGAGTGGTAAAGCGACCGGGAGCGGGAAAGCGACCGGGAGCGGGAAAGCGACCGGGAGCGGGAAAGCGACCGGGAGCGGGAAAGCGACCGGGAGCGGGAAAACGACCGAAAACGGGAAAGCGAACGGGAGTGGGAAAGCAGGTGGGAAAGGAAACGGGAGAGAAAGAGACAAACATTAGAAAAACCTCTAAAAAACCCGGGCAACGCCGGGTATCTCCGCTAGTACATACATAAACACACACACAGACACACATACATGCACATACACATACATACATACACACATACATACGCACATACATATATATATAGTTCCCGCTCGCTCACCCGCTCCGCTCCGCTCATTTTGTGACGGATTTCAAATTTATTTTTTTATTTGACTTTCCCCTTGACTCTCAAGGTTGTGTGAAAATTTCATTCCGATCGGATGAATGGTGTAGCAATGCCTAAAGGACATTAACATACATAAATACAAACATTCATTTTTATATATATAGACTAGGGGGACACCCGGCGTTGCCCGGGGTTTTTAGAGGTTTTTCTAATGTTTTTCTCTCTCGCTCCCGTTTCCTTCTCCGCTTTCCCGTTCCCGTCGCGTTTCCGGTCGCTTTTCCGCTCCCGGTCGCTTTCCTGCTTTCAGTCGTTTCCCAGCTCCCGGTCGCTTTCCCGATCCCGGTTGCTTTCCCGTTCTTGGTCGCTTTTCTTTTCCCGCTCTATCTTTCGCTCTCAGTTGGCTTTCCGTTCCCGTTTATGCTCATTTATGTATGTATATGTATGTGTATATATATATATATGTACTAGCGGAGATACCCGGCGTTGCCCGGGTTTTTTAGAGGTTTTTCTAATGTTTGTCTCTTTCTCTCCCGTTTCCTTTCCCACCTGCTTTCCCACTCCTGTTCGCTTTCCCGTTTTCGGTCGTTTTCCCGCTGCCGGTCGCTTTCCCGCTCCCGGTCGCTTTCCCGCTCCCGGTCGCTTTCCCGCTCCCGGTCGCTTTCCCGCTCCCGGTCGCTTTCCCGCTCCCGGTCGCTTTCCCGCTCCCGGTCACTTTCCCGCTCTCGGTCGCTTTCCCGCTCCCGGTCGTTTTCTCGTTCCCGGTCGCTGTCCCGTTCCCGCTCACGTTTGCTCTCCCATTCCCGCTCACGCTTGCTTTTCCGTTCCCGCTCGCTGTCCGTTCCGGGTCGCTTTCCCGTTTCTATAATAGACAAACTAACCCACAAACATTCATATATATATATATATATATATATATATATATATATATATATATATATATATATATATATATATATATATATATATATATATATATATATGTATATATATATATATATATATATTTATATGAGTTTTGAGTTTTGTTTATTATCAGAACCAAAAATATATAAAAAAAAAAAGTCTATAGAATCAAGCCATAAAAAAATTAATGTCTGAAAGTTATATTTTTGATGAAGAGGAGCTACATCAGGCTCCTCTATACTGACAGAAGCTGGAGGACTCGCGACTCCTAAGAGATGCGGTCCTTGAAAGCGTTTACTGTCGGGGCGTCAATTGTGTATTGCGTAAGCGCATTCCATGGAGCGACAATCCGGTTTGTGAAAAAATTGTATCGCTCTTCGCAACCTCTGACATACTGGCGCTCTAATTTGCAGTTGTGGCCACGCAGGTGGTATGCCGTGTGGCCGGCTGCTCGAGTTTGCGGAACGGAAAAGCTGACGTCGTCGATGTTGTGGGCGATTTTGAACTGCTCGATCAGGTCACCTCTCGAACGGCGGTCTTGTAGCGTTGTGATCCTAAGCTGTTGCAGACGATGTTCATAGGGCTGATGTTTTAGTGTTGCAATGATTTTTGTTGCCCGACGTTGGACCTGCTCAAGAAGGTTAATATCGCCCTTTTGATAAGGCGACCAAGATTGAACAGCAAATTCAAGATGTGGGCGGACGTAGGAGAGGTAAAGTGTACGCCACAGTATGAGGCTGCGGCTGCGGAAAGCTTTTCTGAGTCGGCTGAGCATATGATTGGCTGATGACGCTGCTTTTTCGACCTGTGCTCGGACCTTTAGATCATCTGAGACGAGAACACCAAGATCACGTTCGACTTTTGTGACTTCGAGTGGTCGCCGCGTGCGTCAATATGTCTCATAGAGTATTGGTGGGTTATTCTGTGTGAGCGACCGACATGCATGATTTTGCATTTCTCGACATTGAAGTGCATTAGCCAAGTGAATGACCACTCAACTGCACGGTCAATGTCAGCCTGGAGGGATAAAATGTCGGAAGCTGACTTGATGATGCCAATGATTTTGCTGTCGTCCGCGTACATTTTGATTTGGTGTGTGATAGTGTCCGGTAAGTCGTTAATATATAACACAAAAAGTAGTGGACCAAGAACAGAGCCTTGAGGAACGCCACTTGTCACATTCTTTCACTCGGACTCGCAGCCTTCAATCAAAACGCGCTGCTTCCTATCATTCAGCCACGCTTCGATCCATGTGAGTAGCATACCACGGATGCCGTAAGCTTTTAGTTTATGCAGTAGGCGTTTGTGAGGTACTCTGTCGAATGCTTTGGCAAAATCTGTATATACTACGTCAGCCACATAGCCGCAATGAACAGCTTCAGTGAGTATGTCGCGAGTTTCAAGTAGATTTGTCAAGCAGCTTTTTTTCTTGAGAAAACCATGTTGATGTTTGCTGATTAAGCCGTTGACGACGCAGTGCTGCATGATGTGTTCATGTAGAATGCCTTCCATTACTTTACAGGGCACAGGAGTGAGAGAGACAGGCCTGTAGTTAGAAGGCTTGAGCTTGCTGCCTTTTTTGAAGATAGGGAAAACATTTGATTTTCTCCATGTGTCCGGTATAACTCCGGACATGAAGGAGCGCTTGTAGATGAGAGCCAAGGGTGTGGCAAAGGCAGCTGCGCAATTGCTGAGAACGCGTGGGTGCAAACCGTCAAGACCCATCGATTTAGTTTTGTCTAAGCTGTGGAGTCTTTTTTGAAGAATAGCTGCAGAAAAACAACTTTCATTTACATCGCAGATTGATTCGGTGCAATCTGTAAAAGCAGGCATGTAACCGAATATATTGCGAATAAACTGTGGAATCAATAGCTTTTCGTTAAGTTGGCATAATTAATTCGATAGAAAGATTTGAAATTTGAAATTGTATTTTTTCAGCCAATTTTCAATATATGACGATGTTTTAAAAGAAATAGTTTTGTACTTTATATATATATATATATATATATATATATATATATATATATATATATATATATATATATATATATATATATATATATATATATATATATATATATATATATATGTGTGTGTGTGTGTGTGTGTGTGTGTGTACTTCCCGCTCGCTCACCCGCTCCGCTCCGCTCATTTTGTGACGGATTTCAAATTTTTTTTTTATATTTGATTCCCCTTGACTCTCAAGGTTGTGTGAAAATTTCATTACGATCGGATGAATGGTGTAGCAATGCATAAAGACCATTAACATACAAACATTCATTTTTATATATATAGATATAGTTTCCAGTTTCCGCTCACTCACCCGCTCCGCTCCACACATTTTGTGACGGATTTCAATTTTTTTTCTCTATATTTGATTACCCTTGACTCTCAAGGTTGTGTGAAAATTTCATTACGATCGGATGAATGGTGTAGCAATGCATAACGGATATACATATATACATACAAACATCTATATATATAAAAGAACATGTCCTGACTGACTGACAGATGACTGACTGATAATCAACGCCGAGCTCAAACGCCTCATCCTAGGAACGTGAAATTTGGAAATTATATTACTTTTATAGCGTAAACATCTGCTAAAAAAGGATTTTTGAAAATTTTGCTCCTGAGGGGAAAAAACTGGAAAACAAACTTTTTTCTAAACAATTTTTCTAAAAATTTGTTCTGAAATTTGGTATATAGATTCTTTTTGAAAAATAAAAAGATACGTGTTTCACCATTTTTTGAAAATTCGGTTTCCCGGACCTCAAATGTGGGTTGGAAAATTGGGTTCTTTGGTTTTTAAAGTAGCTTCTACTCAAAAACTGTTAATGTTACAAAAGTAAAAATTAGTATTTATTTTCTACTCTAAAAATAATGATATACGGGTTTCACAATTTATTGAAAATTTGGTTTCCAGGACTTCAAATGTGGGGTGGAAAATAGGGTTATTTGGTTTTTAAAGTAACTGCTACTCAACAACTGTAATTGCTACAGATGTAAAAATTAATACTTAGTATCTACTCAAAAAAAAAAGATATACGTGTTTCATCATTTTTTAGGGTTATTTGGTTTTTAAAGTAGCTGCTACTCAAAAACTGTTAATGCTACAGAAGTAAAAATTAGTATTTAGTTTCTACTCCAAAAATAATGAAATACGTGTTTTAGCATTTTTTGAAAATTTGGTTTCCAGGACCTCAAATGTGGGGTGGAAATAAGGGTTATTTGATTTCAAAATAACTACTACTCACAAACTGTAAGTGCTACAAATGTAAAAATTAGTATTTTGAAGTTTTGTGCCGGTTAAAAGTAGCTAAGTCCAGTTTATCATCGGCCGGGCCAAGCCGTTATTTTAGAGTCTTCACACGGGCCAGGCCAAACCTTAAATCAAAGTGGGACGGGCCGAGGCTTTTCACTAAGTATATATATATTTTAGTGATTTTAGGGTCTCCAGTTTGGCCGGGCCAAACCTGAGGTCAAGGTGGGACGGGCCGAAGTTTATCATCAAGTATATAGAACTTTTAGGCCTGTAAAAATGGGCCGGGCCTAATTCAGACGGGCTGTGCCGGGCCAGGAGTTTGGGGTTTTAAAACGGGCTGGTCTAATTTGTCGACGGGCCGAGCCGAGACCTAAAAAAATAATCTCTACTATGGATGCACGGTTCAAACTCTCTAATTTCATGCGAGCGAAGCCGCTACGGGCACTGCTAGTTCATTTATATAAATATATATAGATTAATTGACTAAAAAAATTACCATTCACTTCTTGATATCCAAAACAACTGTCGTCAGTAATTTCATAGTAATCATACAAAATAACTTTATCATAAAAAACGCAAGATTTATTTTCTTTATGAAATTTAATACTTCTACAATTATTTCTCAGCTTGATGCGACACTTGACCAAGCAATCCAGACTTGATCGTGACTTAATTTCATACAACGATGCGCTGTTCTTGCATAGATATTTGCCAGAGAAGCTCCTTTGTCTTCTGAACATTACCTGAGAACATACGCTGGTTACTGCGCAAAGAAAAACGTAAAATTCAATTGCAAACATTCTAACATAACGTCTATCCGCCGGCTAAAATCCACAAATTTGCTTATTTTATAGCCAACTTAACAACATTTTTTTGCCTATCCAAATATATGCAATATAAATATTCTACACATAATTGCTTTGGTCTTGCGAGATCACGAATAACTGCTTTTTGTTTGTTGAGTGCTTCTGACAACTTGTTTGTTTATTGATTAATTGCATCTTTACAGAGTTGATGCCAAGCATTACGCAATCCATTTATGGAATGTATATCTTGGTTTTATAAATGACTGGCAATTGCAGAAACAACAATTGAAAGTCGATATAAAAAATTAAAGACATGTTTTTTAGGATAGCCGAAAAATTAGCTTATCGTTAAAATATTATCCCGGTGAACAGTAAACAAAAGATGTTTGTAGTTACTATGACGATACAAATTTTGTCTTCATTGCTTTTTTAATTTTTTTGGAAATAAATTTTGTTTTTTAAATTTTTTCATTGTTAATTTTGTTAAATTAAAGTTTATATATTTGTGAACTTGGTTAAATTTATAATGATCTTTCCTCTTTCTAAGCGACCGCGCACATCCAATGGACATCCGGACAAGTGAAAGTTAATAAAATCATTTCAAAAAAGAGTTGCAACAAATGCATAGAAGAGATAATTTGTTAAGTGATATGTGGCTGATCAGTTCTAGAGATGATGAAATCACCATTTCATTTCTGTTTTGTTGTTCCAGGCAAACGACAAGTCTGTTAATTATACTCATTCAAATATATAAATAGACGAAACGGAAACGTCAGCGTTTCCTTCAATGCGGACAGCTCCGAAATTGGCACGATCAATTTTGCAAGTAGATTTGACAACTCACAAAAAACCCTTTTAAAAGTTTTTTTTTGAAAACTCTTTGAAAAAATACGTTTAAAAATGAAAAAAGAAACTTTTTTTAGACAAAGTCTTTCTTACGTTTTTCGTTTTTTTTTAAATTTAGCTAATTTGAATTCGAGCACCTTGCTTCCGTTCATTCAGTCTTCTCCCGAGAACTAATCACCACCAAGAAAATTGCTTTTTCCGGATAGCCCCAGCCGGAAAAGAAAGATGATTCCGATTGATTCTTGGTGGATAACTTTACTGTGAACAACGTGTTACCAGCTACACTGAACGAAATTGTAGCACAAGAGCCGAGTGTTGATGAAAACGTTGAGCTCATTGAATCAATTCAAAAATTACGGAAGAATTTTGTCGACTGGAACAACAGCATGTATAATCAAATTCAATGAAAAAAACAATAGAAAATAACTAAATTTAAACCCAAAACAATTAGCACAAGTATATAATAAAATAACTTTATAAATATATATATAGATTTATTTTATATTTTGTTTTATACCGAAATAAGTTTTTCCAGCGGATCAATAAAAAAATCGAAGCAGTCCTAAATTATCTCAAACTGTTATAATTCCTTCTTTATTTTTTTATGGGCGGTGACGTCATTTCCGGTTTCCGGCCATAATGCTGGATTGCTTGTATAAATAAGAAAATGGCGATCACTTTGTAGAGGAATAAAGCTTCCTTTCAAAGCACGTCTGATAATAATTTTATTTCTTTTGTTATTTTATTATTTTAAAATTTGTTGTTAGTATTTTTATTGTTGAACGTTTTTTTTAGTAATCTCTTTTTTTATTTCTTTCTCCCATCGGAATAATCTTCTATCAAAATTTGATGTGCGATTTATTTCGTTCGTATTTCTTTTTTGAAGTTTAAAAACTTCAAGTTTTCTATTTTTGTATGTTTTTTTTTCAATTTTTCTCGTTTTTTTTTCTTTTTCTTTTTTTCTTTTTCTTTTTTTTGTTTGTTAATATTGTCTATTTCTTTCTCTATGAAATCCGATAAAAAAAGGCCCAAAATATTATGGCAAATGAAGCAAGGTTGTATGTCAAGAGAAAAAAAGATTTGCAAAGCCTGAGAGGAGAGAGTTGCGACGCCCCAAACAAGTCTTAATGGTCAAATTGTACCGTTTTAACTTTCCAAATATTGTCAAACACTTGTTTGAAATTCTTTATTTTTATAAAAAGTATTTTATTATTTTTAATCGGCAGAATTCATTGTTAAATATTATTTTCGCAGACTATTTTGCTCGGCTTTTTTCTGTCAACTAACTCTGCGTTCGCAAGCCCGCACAAACGCTGCTTCTTAAGGGGTGAGGAGGGAGACAAGCTCCCTGTGGCCGATGTCGATAAAAATATTTCGCCCTCTTCCCCTCGGCATCGTTTTAACAGTGTCAAATAAACAAACATACAAATAGATGAAAATTATAAACATGTTTTAAGGTTAAGTCATTCGAATGTTTCGATGTTTGCTGTAACCATCGGTTTATTAAAAATACGATTAAATTTGTTACATAGGTGGAACGCAACATCTTGTTTGTATGTATGTATGTATGTATGTATGTATGTATGTATGTATGTATGTATGTATGTATGTATGTATGTATGTATGTATGTATGTATGTATGTATGTATGTATGTATGTATGTATGTATGTATGTATGTATGTATGTATGTATGTATGTATGTATGTATGTATGTATGTATGCATGCATGCATTTCTTTGTAAATGTATGCATGTATGTGTGTTTTCCCTAATTTGAAAAACTGAATAAACATCTTTTTATTCTAAGAACTACTTTCAATGTTACTAGACAAGTAAGCGAGCTTTTCCAGGAAGTTCTCAACAAGTCTGCGCATGTAAACACGGAGCTGTGGAAATAATTTTCCGACAGCATGAAACATGAAACCGGCCCTGACAAGTGACACGCAAGTTTTCCCGATGCCGGCTCCGCCCGGAACCCCTGGCGACGAAGTAGAAAAGCGTGTCTTCTGCATGAGAGATGGAGAAGGAAGTATCTCTAATGACATGTGAAATTGTCTTCAACTCCTTGCGGATTGCAGTTGAAAAGCGGTTCCATCCGTGCGTATTCTTCGCGAAACATATATAATAACGTGTGTATGTCTATGTCTGTTTGCAATTGTGTGAGTGTGTGTGTGTGTCACTCTCTGTGAGTGTGTGGGTGTGTTACTCTGTGTGTGTGTCACTCTCTGTGTGTGAGTGTGTCACTCTGTGTGTGTGTCACTCTCTGTGTGTGTGTCACTCTGTGTGTGTATCACTCTGTGTGTGTCACTCTTTCAGTATGTCACGCTCTGTGTGTGAGTGTCTGTGTGTATGTCACTCTCTGTGTGTGAATGTGTGTGTGTCACTCTTTGTGTGTGAGTGTGTGTGTTTCACTCTTTGTGTGTGTGTCACTCTCTGTGGGTATGTGTCACTCTCTATGTGTGAGTTTGTGTCTGTTACTCTATGTGTGTGAGTGTGTGCTTATATGCATGTGGATGGGTGAGTGGATGTGCGCGCGGCGGTTGTCCGGTAAGACGAATGGCATTCATTTTTATGGAATGATTGCCCTAATAAATTTCTTGAAAAGAAAGTAAAGATTTAAACTTAGTTTTAAAAAAGTTAATTCATTGTTGAAAAAATAATTAAAATAAATCAGTAAGCTTTATTAGATTTTAATTGAAAAGTTTAATTTAGAAAATTCTATCAAAACGAAAAATTGAAAAATAATTTTCAAACAAACATAAAAATACTTTCACAACCTCTTTTAAATCCAAATGCTAGTTTGAATTTCATATAAATAATTTTTGTTTCTTCTATTTTCGTCTTTTTCGTCATCTTTTCAGGTTTTATTAACATTTCCCAGTTCTTCTTGCGTAACTATGTATGATGAAACACCGCCATGGAACAAGTTTCCATCGCACGATGACGATTACAACACGGCTGACAGAAATAGTTCTCCGCAGGAGGCATCGTAGAATTAAAAAAGTTCATTTAAAATAGGAGATGAGACTGTGCCTTGAGAAATTAATACGCACGAAAAGAGGCTAGTTGTGCCCTGAGAAATGTTCCCTGAGAAATTAATACGCACGAACAGAGGTGAGTTGATACCCCGGAATGAAGGGCAGATGATTGTACCTGAAAGTGGATGGATAGAAAGACACATTGGAGATATTGAAATTTTTTTGGAAAGCTATTTAAAACGAAAAAAATATCAGAACCTTAGATAAAAAATAATAACTGAATAATGTTGTGGAATAATGATTGTATTTCTAGTTAGATAATGTACGATATATATGTTTATGTTAGAATTGATCCAGAAGTACTACAATATCGTACAAGTTCAAACCGTTGAGATGCCGCAGAGAAGCGGAAAAAACTTGTTTGTCGATGGTTCGAATTTTTCCAAACCTCTGAGCAATCTGTAGCATCTTGGCTTTTCTTTTTAAAATTTTTCAATTATTAAATAAACATAATAAACAATGGATATAGATGATTTGATAGACGGGTGGATGGGTTGTTGGACGGATGGATGGGTTGTTGGACGGATGGATGGGTTGTTGGACGTATAGATGGGTTGTTGGACGTATAGATGGGTTGTTGGACGTATAGATGAATAGTTTAGAGGTTAAAACGAGTAAAATAAAAATTAGAAAAAACAAGTTTTAAAAGAATGTTTATTAATTTTAAAATTTTCCTTGTGAAAAATTTTGAAATGGAAAATAAACTTAAACTTAAAAGCTTTTCAAGAACAGAAAACCGACAGCGTGTCACGCGATCATAGAATATGAAAACACTTTCAACTCAACTCAACTCAACCGACTCACAACGTTTTATATTATTTTCAACTTTTTTTTTGAATAATTTTTCATGGTAACCGTGAATAAAATTAATTGAATAATTATTATCAGTTTTAAATCAATACGTTTCTTGATTGTACATCTTAAAGTTAAGCTCCGTTGTGGTTAGAATACAAATATTGACATGATTCTACGGATATAATTTTATACCATCATAATTTTCCAGAATTTAAGGTTGAAAGAATAATTTTTTCGTCAAATAACCGGTGCAAAATAATTTCCCAGTGATCTTTTTATCATAATACGACCACGATTCAACAAGGCTATCTCTGAAATAATTTGAATTTAGATGTTACCCTATACTCACCCATCCGTCTATCCATCCATCCATCTTTTTATCCATCAGTGCATATCCATCTATCTGTCCGTTCGTCCGTCCGACCGCCCACCCATCCATCCATCCATCAGTCCGTCCGTCTACCCATCCGTCCGTCCGTTCGTCCGTCCATCCGTCCGTCCGTCTATCAGTCCATCCACCCATCCGTCCGTCTATCAGTCCATCCACCCATCCGTCCATCCATCCATCTATCACTAAAACATTTCCAAGGGACAGGAAATTGCGTACAAGGCAGCGTACACTAAGGCCGTAAAAACAGAATTTTAATTTGTTGAGCCAATAAGAGGGCATTTATTCCTCTCAGCTGCCTTGCGATTTATGTCCCGCTCCAGGCGTCTGATCCGGTGTGAAATATTTGTATAGCGCTTTATTTTATGGGCGGCAGAATAAATAGAGGCTATGTAAGTTTTATATTGAGAAGTTGTTTGAAGTTTGAGTGTTGATGAGCTGTTTGAAGGAATAACTTACGAATAAGTTCATTGAGAGGTCAATTTGTTAGGTCAATTAATTTTTTTCAGTCTGTATCGTTTTTTGACATATTCGCAGTTTGAATGACCTTTCTATGACCTCTCGTTCTCTTTTTCTCTCTTTCTTTGTTCCTTTTCTTTCACTCTTTCTCTCTCATTTTCTTTTTTCTCTCTTCGTTTATGATTGGTCGTCCGCTTTGAATGAAATTTTAAGTTTTGTGTTTCGACTCCCCCGTTGTAATGTTTACAATAAGCAGTTTTATTGATTAAATAAGAAGATCGTAGAAAGTTGAGAATGTATTAAAAAAGATTAAAATCTAAAAAAATATTCTGTGATTATGTCCATGAGGCATTGATGATGATGATGATGATGATGATAATGATGATGATGATGATAATGATATGATGCTGTTGATAATGACGATGATGATGCTGATAATGACGATGATGATGCTGATAGTGATGATGAGGATGCTGATAGTAGTGGTGATAATGCTGCTGATCATGACGATGATAATGTTGATAGTGGCGATGCCGATGATGCCGCAGATGACGATGCTTATAACTCATAGGCTTTACGAAGCGAAAAAAGGCGATAACAGATAACGGATAACAGAAATTGATGACGTAACTCTCAGGTGGTTCAAATATTAGACTTCGTGAAAAATGGAGATCTTCATAATGGCGATTTTTGGGATTTTCAATTTTTTTTTAAACCTTATTATTTCTATTAAAAAGTTGAAAAATTTAATTTCTTTATAAAATTAATAAAAATTCATTCTTAGGAGAGATAGAAAATTAAAAAAAGTTAATCATCATCATCATCATCATCATCATCATCATCATCATCATCACTATCACCATCATTATCACCATCACCATCACCATCATCATCACCACCATCACCACCACCACCACCATCGTCGTCATCGTCATGGTCATCTTTGTCGTTATAAGATCTTACAAAAAACCGGGTTCAGTTTTATAAATAATTCAAATTTATTTAAAAAATTGAATTATGTATAAAAGACAATAAATGTAAAAACAACCACAAAACACCAAAACATTGCTGTCGATTGTGGCCTAGCGCGGATTTAATTTAAACTAAAATTGTTTTTCAAAATGAATGCTATTTATTGATGATAAAACAAACTTTTGTTTAAAAAGTAAATCAAATCTCTTGTTATTCAAACGGTTGATTATAGACGGTGTGTGGTATTATACGTACAGTTTACATTCTTGATGTGGTATTAAACATCTAAGAATTTTCTTTCTCAAGGTGTCCAAAAAACATTTTAACATTTTTGATTTCAAAGAATCAAAAAATTTCGTATTAAAAAGACAAAAAATCGTTTCGGAAGAAATGCAAATAGAAAGACCTCTAACACAGCAGAAGTCTACAAATCGATTAAAAAACGATTTTCTTTCTTGCAAACTTACATATTGTGGAGACCATATTGGTCGAGACATTTTCGGAAGAATTGTTTACCACTAGAAGTTATAGAACAGTTTTATCAAATATGTATGAGCTATTGTAAATAAGTGTGTGTGTGTTGATAAATGCTAGTGTTTCTTCATGTATGTGTGTACATATGTGTGTGTATATGTGAATGGTCGTATTTGCAGTATTCCCGCAATGTTTGTATAGATTTATGTGGATCTCTATATTTTGCGTAGGTATGTGTTTTGCTTACAAATGTCATGTGTTTGTTTTTTTATTAGTCTCATGTTAGCTTGCTTTGTCAGGTTGATCGGACCCATAATCGGACTATTTCTAATTTTCCAATTTTGAATCCCTTCCAGTTACCCAATCATTCTGAAATTTTGCACACACGTTCAATGAATGTTGTCGATTTATAGTGAAAATAAATAAATAAATTTAATTAAATATTTTCGATTTATAGTGAAAATATATAAACATATATTAAGACTAGTTTGAAAAAAGTGTTTTTACTGCTTACTTGTTATTTGAGTTTATAATAGTATTCAATATTGGGTTATGTTTCTTAAAACTTTAAGTTCAAATATAAAACATTTTGCAATTTCAATTTAAAAAAAAAAGATTTTTCAAAGGTTTTTTATTTATCTTTATTAAATATTTTTAATTTAAATGAAACAAATTACGAAATTACATCCCAAACTTGCATGGTACTCCAGCGATCCCACACATAGTAAAAACCCTTCGGTAGGTTTCTAAAGGGTTTTTTTTAAAGCCTCCATTATGTAAAGCAAATTGCCGAGAAACTCACCAGAGAATGCCCCAAACGAGACGCATAAAGAGAATTTACAAACTTGTTATAACTTCATTGTGCTCTCTTCATAGTCTGAGCTGCAGACGCAAAAATTGAAGAAAATTGTTTTGTCTCTGTGATACTTTGAGGGAGATTTCATGTTCACATTTAAGGGATGAAGTTGGTGAAATTATGAGAAGGGAATATGGACAATATTTAAAGCGTACGGTAGAGATATTACAAGAGGGGGTTGAAAAAGTAGGTAATAAGAGGAACAAACAAGAAAAAAAAGAAAGAAATTACAAAATGAAAGCTGAAAATAATAAAGGGGAAAAAAAGTTATAAAATGAAGAAAGCTATGCAAAATAAAAATAAAAAACATTTTTTAGTTGTTATTACTTGTATATTTTTTTAAATCAGAACTGTCAGTAATTTTGGCTGGTGGGTGAAAATGAGCCAAGACAAGATGGCCGTAAAATGCGAATGATTTTGCTCTAAGGAAGGCTCGAAACATATTATAAAATCATTAATGGTATGTGTTTTGCTTTTACACAAATCTGTTCATATATCTGTTGATAGATAAAAACAGTTGCTTAAAACTATGCGATGTTGAAACTTCAAAATTAAATTGAATAAAAAAATGGATTTAATAACCGTAAAAAATTTAAATAATTTCAAATTTGGCAGAAAATAAATTGTTTCTTGTTACTCGCTCAACAATTTCTTTATTTTTCTGTCCATCCGTTCTTATTTTTGCTTCTTTATCTATGCACGCCGTCAATTCATTTATCTATCCATATAACCACACACATCCATCTGATCACACTCATCCATCTGACCACACAGCCATCTAACCACACAGCCATCTAACCACACAGAACCATCTAACCGCACAGCCATCTAACCACACATCTGTACCATACCTACCCACACAACTACTTAAGCATCTACCCAAATACCCATACACTCAACTATTTACTTATCTACCGAAATACCTATACATTCATCGCGACTGGGGTTAATTTATAGGGTTCAGCACATCCCGATTTTGGATACACGCACGGGTAGCAGGTAAAACTGTGATCCCATTAGTAACCAGTGTAATTGACGCCAGTTTACTCCCCTATGCACGAGCCGTTCCCGGCGCTGATGAGGCGCATTTTACGAAGTGACCCCCTAATGTCACGACCTTCAATTACACATCTATTCAAATACCCATCCACTCTACTACTTAAACATCTACCCAGTTACCTATAAACGTATCTATTTATACATATGCCCAAATACCCATACACTCATCTACTTATACATATATGCCCAAATATCCATACAGTCATCTACTTATACTCATGCCCAAATACCCATACATTCATCTACTTAAACTCATGCCCAAATACCCATACACTCATCGACTTATACTCATGCCCAAATACCCATACACTCATCTACTTATACTCTTACACTCAGCTACTTGCACATCTACCTAGCCATCCCATCAATCTATTCAGAGCGTAGACCGCAGTTTATTATTTCCTTCCATATTTCGCAGCATCGTCAACAGGAGAGGGCACGAGGGGATAATTTTAATTTCAACTAAAAAAAAACTCAGATTCGCCCGAAGACGGATCAACAGATCCACTGATGCTCGTCAGCGGTCAAATTGAAAACTCCACAGTGCTCGATTCATTAATCGGGTTTGATAATGAATAAATTGAGAGATGGATGGATAGATGGATGGATGGATGGATGGATGGATGGATGGATGGATGGATGGATGGATGGATGGATGGATGGATGGATGGATGGATGGATGGATGGATGGATGGATGGATGGATGGATGGATGGATGGATGGATGGATGGATGGATGGATGGATGGATGGATGGATGGATGGATGGATGGATGGATGGATGGATGGATGGATGGATGGATGGATGGATGGATGGATGGATGGATGGATGGATGGATGGATGGATGGATGGATGGATGGATGGATGGATGGATGGATGGATGGATGGATGGATGGATGGATGGATGGATGGATGGATGGATGGATGGATGGATGGATGGATGGATGGATGGATGGATGGATGGATGGATGGATGGATGGATGGATGGATGGATGGATGGATGGATGGATGGATGGATGGATGGATGGATGGATGGATGGATGGATGGATGGATGGATGGATGGATGGATGGATGGATGGATGGATGGATGGATGGATGGATGGATGGATGGATGGATGGATGGATGGATGGATGGATGGATGGATGGATGGATGGATGGATGGATGGATGGATGGATGGATGGATGGATGGATGGATGGATGGATGGATGGATGGATGGATGGATGGATGGATGGATGGATGGATGGATGGATGGATGGATGGATGGATGGATGGATGGATGGATGGATGGATGGATGGATGGATGGATGGATGGATGGATGGATGGATGGATGGATGGATGGATGGATGGATGGATGGATGGATGGATGGATGGATGGATGAATGGATGGATGGATGGACGGACGGACGGACGGACGGATGGATGGATGGATGGACGGAGGGACGGACGGACGGACGGACGGACGGACGGATGGACGGATGGATGGATAGATAATTATGCGGATGGACGGATGGATGAATGGATAAGTATGCGGATGGACGGATGGATGCATGGATAAATATGCGGATGGACATGCATACCGACGGATGGATGGATTGACTCTGAACAAACGAAACGACAAGTGCGAAAAAAGCTTTCGATCTCAAAAAAGCACCAAAACATCTATGAATCTCAAATTTCAATATCTCTGTTTAGACAAACGTCTCTCCTCCGTTTTTGATTTTTCTTCCGGAATACAAGTGGAAAACACGATAAATGCGTCCGTGCAAAGAGCGCGGTAACATTTCTGCAAATGTTTTTCTATTTTTATTTCCCCCCTCTTTCCCTCTTTTTCTTGTCCCACGCGGACGACAACTTGTCAACAAAAACATTTGCAAATGTCTCTGGTTCAAAGGTCAGACGCTTCCTTGGCGCGAGTTCGAGGAAAATGTGACATCTTGCAGCGTTGGCAGTTTTTTCTTATTTCCTTGAGCTAAGAAAAAAATTTTCGCGTCGAGTTTTTCTGTTTAAATTTAAATATTTGAATACTTTTGTTTGCATTAAATGATAAATAATTGAATTTATAAGATAAATTAGATTAAATGGAAATTAAACTTTTTTTTAAATAGCTATAGTCCTTTATACCAGGTGTTTTAAGACTGATGAATCAGTATGCTGGAAATACCAAAGTATTTCATGTCGTGGAACACAACTTGATCCTTTTAACTTTTCCCCTTCTCGTTTTTCCAGGCTTGGGACTGGCTTGCAAATGTAAGGCGGAGTTTGCAAATTAAACGAGTTAATAGGAACCAATTAAAGTATTTAAATTAATAAAAAAATAATAAATAGTTAAATGAATAAATAAATAAATAAAAAGACATATACATACATATTTTTTAATAATAGTTCATAGTCTTCTACACCAGGTGTCCCAATAAATAAACCTAATTACCTATGAAATCAACACTGGAAATCAACACTTTTCTATCTTGGAACTTTCCAGACTGCGGTGTTCAGGGCAAAGATCATCGTATTATGTCAGTTATTTTGTGCTTTCGATTGCTTTATTAGTCAAATAGCAGTACAAAAATATAAATAAAAGTTCTATAAAATACTAAAATAACAATTTGTAGTTGTGGTTTTTATTAGCGACGTTATACTGCTGATTGCACATATAAATGTATCTTTTCAATCACAAATTGTCTCTACTAAATTTTTGTCTAATCACGGGATCCTCAATCCAGACCTGCTATTATTAGTTTTGTTTTTGCTCCACGCATCACGTTGCATCATCATTTTTCCATGTCGCGGAGATTTCTGGAAGGAAGGTCAACCATGTTTATTTGATCATCTGGAAGTGCCCAAACAGTTGTCCACCATTACTCCTGCGCCAAAGTAGCTCTAAAGAAATCTTCCTAATTCATTCTTTTTTTAACTCGTGAACTGTTTTATTTTATGATGTTCTGCAACGTTCAGTTTATACACATCTTCTCTTTCTTTTTCTTTTTCAAAAAGCTCAATCATTAAAACATTAATTGCCCGACCAGCGTTTTTGACAAACAGCACATTGTATGTAGGCAACACAATGATTCTGAATAAAATATCCATTCAGTGCTCCAACGGTTAAAACTCCATCTGGCGAATTCTTTTTTTAGATAAACCTGAATTATCTACTATAATTTTCATAGCATATGCACACAATTTTTTTATACATTATATTAGGTATTCATAATGCATCACAATATCGCATACAATATGCACTTCGTGTATTATATATGAGACATTACATATTTATACGCATTGAGCATGTCATACGCATTATTGATCGTACCCATCATGTATGATTATGTTACGTATGCCTTAAACTTGTATAAGACCTACATTATATATTTTATACATTACTAGCGGGGTACCCGGTATGGCCGGGATTTTAGAGGTTTTTCTATCGCCTTTCTCTCTCGCTCTCGTTTTTACCCGCTTGCTCTCCCATTTCGCGATTCCACTTGGTTTCGTTGCTCCTTCTTGCTCTCTCGCTTCCTCTCCCTTTCCCGCTCGCTCTTCCGCTCCCGGTTGCCTTTCCGTTCTCGCTTGCTTTCCCGTTCCCGTTTCCCGTCTTGCTCATTCTCCAGTTCCCGCACACTCTCCCGCTCCCGTTTCCACTCACTTTGTGACCGATCTCAATTTTTTCACACAAAACCTTCCTCTATTGACTTTCAATGTTGTGTGACATTTTTTTAAACTACCTGAAACCTTCAAATTTGTATACTGCAAGAAAACCTCTGAAAAGCCGACACTCTCGGGGAAGAGCAAAAGTGTCCGCTCCTCGTGTTTTCCGCCCCTCGGGGACAAGCTACTAAAGGCCAAATACAGATTTAAGAATTCCGTGCTGAACAAAAGTGTCCGTTGCTCTTAGCAGCCGCTCTTCAGGGTACCGCTATAGAGGACTTTTCACAATATTTGCAGAAGCACATAACTCTCTAGAAAGAAACTGTCGTATATCAATCTTTCTCTGCGAACGTGCCTCACACACATTCCACACTCAGCTTACTTAGTAGCTA
>OZ022244.1:30116174-30148674 GCA_963978895.1 Erpobdella octoculata
CTTTTTTTTTTCTTTTTTGTTTGTTTTTTCTTTTTGTCTCTCTTTCCCCTTAATTCTCTCTCAATCTCTGTTTCATTTTTTCTTTTTTTTCTCTTTTTTTCTGATTTACTCTCTGTTTCTGTCTCTTATCATTATCATCATCATCATCATCATCATCATTTTTATTAACTCCATCATCGCTCCGTTTGTTTTCCACTCCCAACAGTGCCTGGCAAAAAACAGATGCCTGCTACAAGCACCTCATGAAAAGATGCCAAAGAAACGACATGGCCACCAAGGAACTGGAAATGCACGCGGCCAGGTACTGGGTATTCTCCCTGACCTGCATCAACCACGCATCAAAACGTAAGCTCGCTTTCTTCACTCTTCATTTTCGCTGTATTTTTTCGCACATTACCCGCATCTACGAAAAGCCTGGAGAGGGGTTAAGAAAAGACGTGGCTTTATAAATAAACACAATTTTTTCACTAACATTTAGCACACGCCTTTTACAAGACAAGTCTTGTTCAAAAGCGAGAAAGGGTCCTCGCAAAGGCAACCATTTATAGGCAGGCGCATACGCCGCTTATAGCAGTGCGAGTAAACTCCTTGCTTAAGGGAGTTACGCTGGTGACGCCGGTGAGGCTCGAACTGCCAACCTAACGATCGACAGGCGAACGCTCTACCGCTCTTCCACCAGCGGTGATATGTATTATATATATATTATCAAAAATGCTTTTAAGATATTTACCTTTTCTGATTAATAAAGCAAAATTCTTTTTGATGACCTTTTCATTCACGTCGGAGTACGCGTTATATGCTTATAAATAAAATAGTTTCGTTGTTTTCCTACTCGTTAACCAATGAAACGAAAGTGACGGAAAACGTTTTCAGCTTGCTTCCCCGGATTAGTTCTTCCGTGTTAGAATTGTGTTCACGTCCGTTTGCAGGCATTATGATGATGATTATTTATTTTTTATTTATAAAAACGGATTACGTTTTTTTTTTTGCTGTTGTATATATAGTTATTATTTTTGTTTTTCTGCGTAGTTAAATTTTCGAAAACAATATCGTTTTTATTTTGTTTCGTTTTTGATTTAGAAAACAAAATGGTGTTTAATTCAAGAACTGAAATTTTTTTTCTCTTGTAAACTTCTAAATAAAACAGCAGTTTTAAAGTGAGAAAATACCGATATCGTTCGTACTGGGAAAAGAATAAAAAAATGTCTTGTTTTCGTAGGAAAAACGTTATTTCACGGGAATAAAAGAGTGTTCTGAGAATGTCGCCGTGGTTATGTGGTTAAAGAATTTTTTTTGAAGCAGTGTTTTATCCAGATCCCTCGAGGGACAAGTTTTCCCTCCCAAAAGTTTTACATTTTCCTCCAAAAATTGTTAATTTTTCAAAAAACCAATTTTGGGGAAAAAAATATTATTTTAATTTTAGTGAAAAAAAAAGTTTAGGAAAATATTCAGAAAAAGAACCTACGATTACCCCCCCCCCCCTCCTCTCTCCCGGTCTTTAGGTGTTTTGGGGAGAAAAAGTGTCTACGATATAGGAGAAATTTCAAAACGTGTGGGTTTTTAAAACATGTTTTTCTCCCAACATTTTGTTGAAATGATGCTCATGCCTCTTTCCTTAGTTTTCAAATTCACTCACTCAGCCCATTGTCCAATGGTGTGAGTGAGTGAAGCACTGTTTTGACGGGAATGAGGTATCATCGTGAGAATATAGAATAACCATATACATATTTTAATACTGTACTGACTTTGATTGAGCCAAATGAACGGTTAAAATTTTCAACTGGAATGGGAATCTATGAGACTTTGCGGGAGAAACACATTTCTTGGTGATAATGATGATTAATGATTAACGGTTTAACATCCCGTTGAATATTGATTTAAAGTGCATATCGTCTATTTAAAGTGTTGTTGTTGATGTTGTTGTTGTTGTTGTTGTTGTTGTTGTTGTTGTTGTTGTTGTTGTTGTTGTCGTCGTTGTTGTTGTTGTTGTTGTTGTTGTTGTTGTTGTTGTTGTTGTTGTTGTTGTTGTTGTTGTTTGTTTGTTTGTTTTTTGCCGTTTTTAGAGTTGCAGCAGCTTCATGGTAGCAGCGGCAGCAATGACAGAAGTTAGATGAGGAAGTAGGTGGAAGACGTTGACGACTGCTAATGATGTTGATTGTAGTGTTTCAACCCCAATCTGTCTTGCTTGATGGCACTCATTTACGAGTGCGATTTCTTGGTGCCTGGATGTCTTTCTTCGTCTGTCTACCTCTGTCTGTTTCTGTATGTTTCTGTATGTCTCAGTCTGTCTCTCTACGTTTCTTTCTTTCTACTTCTCTCTATTTTTTCTTTCTTTCCTTATCTATTACTTTTTTAATTAATTTATCTATTTATTTATTTGTTTATTTGTTTATTTGTTTGTTTATTTATTTATTTATTTATTTATTTATTTATTTATTTATTTATTTATTTATTTATTTATTTATTTATTTATTTATTTATTTATTTATTTATTTATTTATTTATTTATTTATTTATTTATTTATTTATTTATTTATTTATTTATTTATTTATTTATTTATTTATTTATTTATTTATTTATTTATTTATTTATTTATTTATTTATTTATTTATTTATTTATTTATTTATTTATTTATTTATTTATTTATTTATTTATTTATTTATTTATTTATTTATTTATTTATTTATTTATTTATTTATTTATTTATTTATTTATTTATTTATTTATTTATTTATTTATTTATTTATTTATTTATTTATTTATTTATTTATTTATTTATTTATTTATTTATTTATTTATTTATTTATTTATTTATTTATTTATTTATTTATTTATTTATTTATTTATTTATTTATTTATTTATTTATTTATTTATTTATTTATTTATTTATTTATTTATTTATTTATTTATTTATTTATTTATACGATGATGACGATGAAAAACAACAACTTTGATGAAAATGAAAACATTTGGAATAATTATGAGTAACTAAATAAAAAAAAAAAGAACATAAAAGAAAAAAAAGTGAAAAATAAAAAACAAGAAAAAGGAGAAAATGTTATCATTGCGGAAGGACGTAACAGCTTATTATAGAAGACATCCATCTCCACTAATGAGTGCCTTTCGCACAATACAAGCAAGTTCGTTTTGTGCGGAAAAAATGTAATGCAAGAAAGTGAATTTGTATTTTTTGATATATTTTATTATTTAAATATCATTAAATATATATATATATATATATATATATATATATATATATATATATATATATATATTTATATATATACATAGCTACGAAAAGTAAAGTAGTGTGTGTGGGTATGTATGTGTGCATGTATGTATGAATGTATGTGTGTGTGTGATATATTACTCTTATCTTTTATGTAATGCTTTATATCTGTTTTGCTCGTTTCCTCTCTCATCTGTCTACTTGTCTGTTTCACCTTTATATATTTTTATTTCAAATTACCTACATAAACGAGATACAGGTTTATTGCTTTTCATAACCTTCTGTGACATTCGGCGTCATAACACTTGTCGTCTCCTGGGACTCGGGAATGCCTCCAGGTCCTCCAGTGGACATTGAACATAACTAGCCACTTAATAATGTCTCTCTAGATACTCGTTTGGAGTCAGAGCATATTATTTTTAGAATTTGTATTGCTATTATTGTTAAATAAATAAATAAATAAATAAATAATTTATCTTTTTTTTACTTCATCATAAGTGTAAATATTATTAGCTGCGATTTATTTGCAGCATTTTACGAAAATTCCTTCATTTTGCTAAAACTTGCCTGGCAGATCACTCTTTTTTTTTCACTCTCTTTTTTTTCTCTTTCTTTCACTCTCTCTCTCTCTCTCTCTTTCTCTCTTTCTTTCTCTCTTTCTCTCTACAACACTCTACCCGCATCCTCCATTATATCCCCTATCAACCAAACAGCACCCTAAACATTTCTTCGCTTTTTTCTCAACCGGCTAGCCAAAGAGCCACCACCCCCTCCCCATCATCTTATTATAATTCACATTCTTCTTCACACCAGGCCCGATTGCTCGGTTTGCCTCATAGCTGTAAATTTAACGCTGTGGATATTGAAAAGCAATCCCCAACGGCGGTTTCAATCTAGCGGGCGCGATGGATGATGAAGATAGGAGAGGCCAGAATTATGTCTTTCGGAGATAAGAGACGACCCCTTCTGAATATCTTCGTCGTCGTACTTCATTTTCTTTCCCATGCTTATTTTTTTATTGGGTTTCTTGATATATTTTTTTGGAGTTTTTTAATCTCCGATCAATGTTTCTTTCTGGTTCATAACTTATTTGACAAACCAACGATTCTTCGCACCTACAATATTTTCTAAATTACTTCAACGCTTTTTAACATTTCTCAATAACCGATGTTTAAAAATTAGAAAGAATCAAAACTATCTAAATAAGGAAAATGAAAACCGTTTTTATTTTCCAAACAAGCTACATATATCGGAAAATCTAAAAAAAATCGAAATTATCTCAGGGAAACTGTGGGTTATAAAAGATCCATAAATTACCCACCATTTTAAGAAAAAATAAGTGTTTTTTTAAACTTTGCGCCATAAATGGGTCACAAGAAATTTTTTTTCTCTTCTTCGTTTCATCTCATTTCGTCACTTTTTTCATACTTTTCAGTGGACCGCTGTCCTTAGAAACGGTATAGTGTACCTTTTCCCTGGAACGATAAACAAAGATCAAGTGAGATAGATCGAGACGTTATCTATTTTTTATAGTGGATGAAAAAACACCGAAGATTATAAATGTGCATAAATTATGTTTATGTAAATAAATATAAACATGGACTTCTGGCTACATGCTTGAGGCTAGCAGAAAGCACTTAAACAAACGTATTATTATAGGCCTTTTTACACACTTTTACTTAACTTGACTTTTCTGTCTGTCTATCTGTCTTTTTGTCAAATTTTGCAATCGATTTTAAACTAACTTCTCGATGAGCTAGAAACTTCCAAATTTAAACATACCTTTGAACTAATTAATAATGCATTCTGTCAAATTTTCGGATCGATTGGACAAAATTTAATTAAATAATTGGTTGTGATATTTTCGTCAAACTATTTATTGTCTATGCTAATATGTTTGTTGTTTTTCTAGTAAAAAAATGTAAAAGTGTGTTTTTAAAAAAACTTTGGTTTTTGCTTTACTTGTTGTATTATACAAATCGCATCGCAACACTATGTAAATTATTTCTTCGTTAATAATTACGTCAAAAGATAAATTATTCCAATTAACTTTGAAAACTAATAACGATCATATTTTTTATTACTGCTTATAAATATCAGCTGTTCTTTGAAAAACATTGAGTTTCTGAAGATATAAGTCTCTGTCATCTGCGCCAATTTGAATGGAATGAATTGCAGCTTCCAGATGCTGGCTGTTTTTTCCACCTACTAAATTATTCAACCTTGACACACTGCCTGCCACGTCGGTTCAATTTATTTATTT
Organism: Erpobdella octoculata; assembly: GCA_963978895.1. Lineage (NCBI taxonomy): Eukaryota > Metazoa > Annelida > Clitellata > Hirudinida > Erpobdellidae > Erpobdella > Erpobdella octoculata. Next base: position 30,121,670 of record OZ022244.1, read on the forward strand.
ACATCTTTGACGACATCATTTCAATGTGAGTGCGCGCGCGCAAAAAGTATACATCCGGTAATTAGTTGTAAACAATTCGTCTTCAATAATGACAATCGAGGCTGCTGAGGCTGAGGAAGTTGTAGCTGTGGTGGAAGCAGCCGTGGTAGTACTTGTTGCTGGTGCTGCAGATGTTGCAAAGAATAATTCAGATATTGTTAGTAATACTAAATTTAAATTTTGACGGTGATTTCTATCAAGTCATTTCCAGTAAACTCTACTAACTGAGTTTTTCTTAATATTTTTCTCAGTATTCGGATCCAGAGAAGTTTAAAAAAAAATAAAGTTCAATTTTTAGCTAGATCGCAATTTTATTTTGTTCGTTGGTAGCTTGATGTTTTATCTTTACTGAACTCACTTCTTGACGATAGAAAAAGAAAAGGTTACTGTGTTAATATTGTTATAAAAAACCAAAACAAAATGCAGAAAAAGAGAGAAAAATGGAGAAAGAAAAAAGAAAAAATTAGAGAAAAAGAAAAAAACAAAAAAGGTCAAGCAACACCAAATAACTCATTTGATTTTTTATTCGCACTTGGAGTTTTTCAGTTAGAGTTTAGAAGAATTTCACTAAAACTGCACTGGACAGTTCAATGCAATACTTGCCACCTCCATCTAGTGTTTCAAGCAGGTGACTCTTCAATATTGCAAGAGATGTTCACACATGCAATTGAAGTCGGTTATTGCCAAAGAAGTCTGAGCAGCTTAGAATTTCTTAGAACCCATATGTCATTGCTTTATTTTATATATTAATCATATGAATAACTTTGGTTATGGGCAAACTGTTTATAAATGTGGATTGTCTATAAATAATTGTTATTAACACTGCTTTCGGGTTGCATTGATCTACTAATTTGTTTTGCCATGACACAAGTTACGAACTAAATTTTATTATCTAAAATTCGGTAAATAACTCTGGTATCCGGCATCCGATGTTCGACCAAATCCGGTTATATCCGGGTACATCTAGTATCCGATATCTGATGAGGTTTGCTATCCGGTGCATGCCTAGTAAATACAAAAATACTTTCTTAGCAAGATAATATTTTACGATACGATTTTGCTATGAAATTTTGCCTCTTTTAGAGCATTTTAAAAAACATGATTTAAATTTTTCAATTAATATTTTTTTCTTTACCCAACTTTTATTTTTAAGGCTATGTTTTTTAAAACTGATTTTATGCTATTATAATCCACTTTACAATTCCAGACTTAAAAAGTTTTTTTTTCATTTTGCAATTAGAAAATGATAGTTTATCCGCATCTTAAATCCTAAAAAATTATACTTTTAAAACAATGAAGTTTATCGATTTTATCTGTTTTTTCTAAATTACGAAAAACTCACCTAATTTGTCACTAATCCATACCGAACCAGCTAAATTCGATAAAAAACAAAGATAAAACGCTCAAAGTGCTGCAAAGCATGTCTACGAAAAACAAGAAGATGTAACTAACTAATTAAATAACAGAATATTCTAACAGAATAACTAACTAATTAAATAACATAATATTCTCACGATAGCTCTAACAATAATCAGGCATTAGTTCGAATAGCTGTATTGCTAAGAAGGATGGCCTCTCCATGTATGCGCTAATTTATTTAATTATTAATTTTAACGTTCAGATATATATCCAGCAGTAATGCAAGTGTGTGAAAATCAAATTGAAGTGAATTTTAAAAAATATAGACATGCAAAAGAACACAAATAACTAGTATGTTATGGTATATAAACTATGTTTATTAGAGTTTTTTTAAATTCAAGTTTCTGGTTGGGTTGGGTCCAGACTTTTGACAAATGCGTGGTTTAAATTAATATAAAAAAATAATTTTAAAAAATATTTTAACTGTGGGTTGGTTGCGTTAAAAAATTTAGTTTTTCAGACGGACCAGATTGGGTTGGGATGAGTAAGTGAAAATGAACCCATGTACACCTCTGGTTCCCATTCTCATGGCTTTTTTTACTCTCATCCCATTCCAATCCAATGTTTTTTTAATTCGATCCATGGGAGTTCAATTCCATCTACATTCAACACACGTTTAGCACGCAGGACTGAATTTTGTGCTTTCATTCTCACAGATTCCCATTACATTTTTTTTATTCCCATCTCGATTTTATTACTTTGACTTGATTCCAGTTTTTGGAGTTCCTAAAGGATTTTGTGGGAATTTCATTGGAATGAAACCATGTTTGTTAAGTTACGCAAATTAGGTACGTGTAAATGTGTGTAAACTAGGTTGATGCTAATGTGCATGTAAGCACCATATATGTAAATGTTTATAAACATCATGCATGTTAACATGTAGTATATTACGCATTTGTAAAAGATACAATTGTATATGCTGGCCGTGGAGAAAAAAATGAAGAGAATATCATACGAGAAATGCTTAGAAAAAAGTGAGTCGGTAGATGGAAAATTTGTCGTAAAGGAATCTACTCATGTAAACCCCTTCTGTTTAATTAGGACTTTGCGTGATAAGTAACAGGTGGGCTGTTGGGAAAAAGAGTACAAGTAGATACGGATAGAAGAACCAGGAAAGGAAGAAGAAGAAGAGGAGGATGAGGATGAGGATGAAGAAAAAAATCTGGCAGAGTTTGGATTGAAAGATGGAAAATAGCAATCGATGAAGCCCCCGAGATTCTGCCTGTGTCCTCGTCACCAGCAATGACTGTCATCACAACCTATGCAATCATCATCATTGCTACCAATATCATCATCAGCAGTATCCTCATCAACATCATCAACATCAACAACTAAATAATGACTATTATTATCATTATCGTTATTGCCAAGAGTAGCAACGACACCATCCACTATCACTGCAGGGAGCTACAATGATTGTTATCACCACCAACGCCCAGTCCCTGCCATTTTATAACCACCATCGCAGACTGGCTGTCGACGGTTCGTTAATTTTGCACGTTGCGTGAAACACGGCACATACCGGAACACATACACGGCATATACCGGGACACATACAAGGTACATACTGGGACACATACCGGAACCCATACATGGTATATACCGGTACACATGAACGGCATATACGGAACCCATACATGGTATATACCTGGACACATGAACGGCACATACGGAACCCATACATGGTATATACCTGGACACATACACGGCACATACCGGGACACATGCACGGCACATACGGAACCCATACATGGTATATACCTGGACACATACACGGCACATACCGGGACACACACATGGCACATACCGGGACACATACACGGCACATGCCGAGACACATACACGGCACATACCTGGACACATACACGGCACATACAGGGATATATCTTATGCGAACGCAGTGGATTATTTAGCAAAACATTTTCTGTCTTCTTGAGTTCTTCAAAGTTTTATTTACTTTTTAAGCCAAAAAATGTTTATTTCATGCATCTGAAAGACAAATAATTTTTCAACTTTACTTCTATTTCTTAGGAATATTTTTTTGAATTTTTATTTATAGAATAAAATTACTTAATATAATAATTATAATTTATTCAAAATTCTGTTAAACATTGTTTTTTATATATATTTATTTATTTATTTATACGTTTATACAATTTATTTTTTGCTGAGTTGGCATAGATGCGTGACAAAATTGGCTCACTCAAGGAAAAGTGCTGAAGGACAAATGTACAGACGACTCTTCCACACTAATTGATGTTATAAAAAAATTTTCCCATCTTCACGTTTTATTTTTCTTTTCAATCATTTTCTCTCTGAGTTGTCAGAAAACTGCAGAAGGCTTTCGTTTGTTTTGGGTTTTCGTTGTTATTTATTTATTTATTTATTTATTTATTTATTTATTTATTTATTTATTTATTTATTTATTTATTTATTTATTTATTTATTTATTTATTTATTTATTTATTTATTTATTTATTTATTTATTTATTTATTTATTTATTTATTTATTTATTTATTTATTTATTTATTTATTTATTTATTTATTTATTTATTTATTTATTTATTTATTTATTTATTTATTTATTTATTTATTTATTTATTTATTTATTTATTTATTTATTTATTTATTTATTTATTTATTTATTTATTTATTTATTTATTTATTTATTTATTTATTTATTTATTTATTTATTTATTTATTTATTTATTTATTTATTTATTTATTTATTTATTTATTTATTTATTTATTTATTTATTTATTTATTTATTTATTTATTTATTTATTTATTTATTTATTTATTTATTTATTTATTTATTTATTTATTTATTTATTTATTTATTTATTTATTTATTTATTTATTTATTTATTTATTTATTTATTTATTTATTTATTTATTTATTTATTTATTTATTTATTTATTTATTTATTTATTTATTTATTTATTTATTTATTTATTTATTTATTTATTTATTTATTTATTTATTTATTTATTTATTTATTTATTTATTTATTTATTTATTTATTTATTTATTTATTTATTTATTTATTTATTTATTTATTTATTTATTTATTTATTTATTTATTTATTTATTTATTTATTTATTTATTTATTTATTTATTTATTTATTTATTTATTTATTTATTTATTTATTTATTTATTTATTTATTTATTTATTTATTTATTTATTTATTTATTTATTTATTTATTTATTTATTTATTTATTTATTTATTTATTTATTTATTTATTTATTTATTTATTTATTTATTTATTTATTTATTTATTTATTTATTTATTTATTTATTTATTTATTTATTTATTTATTTATTTATTTATTTATTATTTTTATGAAATTTTGCGTCATTTTCTGACACTCTATTTCCAAAATCTTTTCTGCGAGCTGTTTGGATATTAAGCGAGTGATTGAATGCGATGAGGAAGTGAGCCAGTGTGAAAAATCAGGTGACTGATTGTGATTGAATGAATGAATGTTACTGAGTGAATACGAGTGTGGCAGAATGTATGAATGTGACAGAATGTATGAGTGTGACAGAATGTATGAGTGTGACAGAATGTATGAGTGTGACAGAATGTATGAGTGTGACAGAATGTATGAGTGTGACAGAATGTATGAGTGTGACATAATTTATGAGTGTAACACAATTTATGAGTGTGACAAAATGTTTGAGTGTGACGGAATGAGCAAATTTGAAAAATTATCAGAATGTGATTCTTTTTTTTTGGTTATATTTTAACATGTGCATTTGCAATAACTGCTAAAGTCCGCTATAAAATGCTATGAAAATATTTTATTTTATTTTCAAAATGTTTATATTTCCAGTGCTAAAAAAAAGCTGTGCAAAGTGTTTTATTGAATTAGTAAATTCTCGGACATTAAAAAAATGGCACTAATTCGTCTCATCAATGAATGAAACGGTGAATCGTGAAAAGAAAGAAATGAGGAAACGCTGAAAACGTGGTCAAACACGGTCGTCACGTAGAAGTTTATGTTTGTTCACGTCATTCACATTCTGTGCCGCTATTTTATGGAAGTAAACAGTAGCGCGTTGTATATGGTGGAAAAAAAGAGAGAAACAAAAAGACAGAGAGAGAGACAGAAAGAGAAAAAGAGAGAGAGAGAAAAATAAAAAGAGAGAAAGAAAGAGAGAAAAAGAGAGAAAAATAAAAAAAGACAGAGAGAGAGAGAGAGGTATATGGTGAAAAAAACGGATAGAAAGAGAAAGAGAGAGAGGGAAAGAGAAAGAGAAAGTAAAAAAGAGAGAAAAAGGATGGGAAGATAGAAGAGTGAGAGGAAGAAAAAAGAATGAGGAAAGGTCAAGAAATGGACCGAGAGGAACAGAGAGAAAAATAAAAATGAAAGTGGAAAAAGAAAATTTTGGGGAAAAAATTGAAAGAACGTTGTGTTAATGAAGACACGTACAAAAAAAGATAGCGTGACCGGTAATATCATCAAAAAGATGGCTCCATAATCATCTCAGCTACCAATCCATCGTTTTACCTTTGACATATTAACAATATTACGCGGTCGTATACTTATTTAACGCAATGTAAGATTGAATCCAAATGGAACTACTATAAGCTTTAATCATGTAGTCCTTTACACCAGCTGTTTTAAGACCCTAATGGCTGTATGTAGGAAGCACTTAATTACTTCCTGTCGTGGATCAGAATTGGATCCTTTATACTTTTTCCCCAGGCTTGGGACTGGCTCGCAATTAGCGAGGCGGAATTATCATGTAGCTCTAGAACTGCATCACGGCTTTAATGTAGCGCAACACGCAGTCCGCTGATTCAGCTTGCTTTTATTTCCAAGCACTGCGCCAGTCGGAGGTGTTTCTTTGCAGTACAGTCGAACCTCTCTTATTCGACTTCTCACTTGCCACAAAAATTGATCGCTTGAGAAGAAGAGTTACATAAAAGAAAAAGTTGCATTTTTTCAGAAATACATATAAATAACAACAGCTGTGTTTTTTAAATCAACTAACAATCATATAAAAAATGATTTAAAATATATAAAGATGGATTGTTGTTTATAAGTATTTAATAATATATATATATATATATATATATATATATATATATATATATATATATATATATAGATATATATATATATATATATATATATATATATATATATATATATATATATATATATATATATATATATATATCTTTTTATCTATATAAAAATCTCGTGTTATAGTGTTTGACTTCAAACTCCTCGGCAACGGCACAATCGATTTTTATGAAATTTTTTGTGTACATTTGGTAGGTCTGAGGCTATTTAAAAAAAATTTAATTATTTTAAAAAGTAACTTTGGAAAAACAATAAGGTGCAATTATGTCTTTTTTTATAGGAAAATGCGGCAGACAGAGAGACATATATATATATATATATATATATATATATATATATATATATATATATATATATATATATATATATATATATATATATATATATATATATATATCTATATATATATATATATATATATATATATATATATATATATATATATATATATATATATATATATATATATATATATATATATATATATATATATATATATATATATATATATATATATATAGTTTAATCAATAATTTACATTTATACTGTTTCCTATGAAAGAGTAGTTAAAATTGAAAATGATCATCTTCTTGCATTTTGAGGTCAAAAACATGGCAGATTCCTTTCAGGTGAGCTGCGGTACAATACTGTAGAAATGAACAAACAATAATTTACGGCCGCATTATACTGGCAGTTTTGAGAGGAAAAGGTGTATTATTTTTTTAGGATACACCAGATAAAATTTGGAAAAAATTTCTCATTTCTCTAATTCTCGCCGAAATACTGTCAAATAATGGCCGTTGCATCGTCTGGCATTGCAGCAACTTTATTGGATGAAGGCAGAACAGCTCATTTAGCACTTAAGCTGCCACTGAATATTAAAAATAACCCAGATGCAATGTGCCACATAAACAAGTAAAGATAAAAATAAATTTTAAAAAAATGCTTTTATTTGCCTCTAAGCAAATTACATGTTTAGATTAGTAATCGTTTATGCAAATTCGGACTTAGATGCAAAATATCGATCGCCAGAGCTTTGTGGCCGGTTGTCAAACGATTTTATTAGTCGCTAGAGGGCAGGAATTAAATTGATTTGACTAATTTTAATTGATGTAAGACCTAATTCATGTCGGAAACATTAAATTAATGTATTGTCCTCCAGAATAAAGCTTTCCTGAAAGTTTTAGAGCTCTAGGTGGTCGAAAAGTGAGTGAATGTTTGTTTCTAAGATTTGATCACCACAGACAAACAAACAGAGAGACGAGTGAAGTTAAATAAAATCATTTACAAAAGCAATCATCCATGGCCACAGTGCTGAAACAATGCAAAATTATCATCTGAGATGAATGCACTATGGCACACAAACATTCGCTTGAGGCGTTGAACAGGACACTAAAAGATATAAAAAACAATGACGAACTATTTTGGCGGCACTCTGTTACTTTTTTCAGGGGATTTCAGACAAACACTTCCCGTCATTCCCCGTTCAACTTACGCCGATGAAATCAATGCTTGCTTGAAATCATCGGCACTGTGGGGTTATGTTGAAAAAGTACAGCTAAAAGTAGACATGCGTGTTCAAATGCCTCAAGAGTGAAAAACGATAGAAATACTTTCAAAAACCCCGGCATTGTACACTCGATTGCTGTTCGAGATTGATTTTTTTAAATTGACATAATTTTTACATTAAACTTTTAATAAAAAACAAAAATAATTTATAAAGCAAAACAACGTTTGCTGGGTCAGCTAGTATATATATAAAATGATTGCTAATGCAATAATTTTATATATAATGCAATAAGCAAAGAAACATTAGGATCGGACATTGAAATGACATAAATAACAGAAATGCTCCAAATAAATCATAATAAAATTTCATCAGAGAAAAAAATGGGGAGCAATAAATAGTCCCTGTTCATCCCTATTTGAGATGCTTGTGAGGAAGATTATTACTGTGTGACAGGTAAGGTATCCAATGAGTTTTTTGGTGGATATGGTGGAGTCGAGAGGAGAGGAGAGGAGAGGAGAGGAGAGGAGAGGAGAGGAGAGGAGAGGAGAGGAGAGGAGAGGAGAGGAGAGGAGAGGAGAGGAGAGGAGAGGAGAGGAGAGGAGAGGAGAGGAGAGGAGAGGAGAGGAGAGGAGAGGAGAGGAGAGGAGAGGAGAGGAGAGGAGAGGAGAGGAGAGGAGAGGAGAGGAGAGGAGAGGAGAGGAGAGGAGAGGAGAGGAGAGGAGAGGAGAGGAGAGGAGAGGAGAGGAGAGGAGAGGAGAGGAGAGGAGAGGAGAGGAGAGGAGAGGAGAGGAGAGGAGAGGAGAGGAGAGGAGAGGAGAGGAGAGGAGAGGAGAGGAGAGGAGAGGAGAGGAGAGGAGAGGAGAGGAGAGGAGAGGAGAGGAGAGGAGAGGAGAGGAGAGGAGAGGAGAGGAGAGGAGAGGAGAGGAGAGGAGAGGAGAGGAGAGGAGAGGAGAGGAGAGGAGAGGAGAGGAGAGGAGAGGAGAGGAGAGGAGAGGAGAGGAGAGGAGAGGAGAGGAGAGGAGAAGAGAGGAGAGGAGAGGAGAGGAGAGGTGAGGAGAAGAGAGGAGAGCTGCTGATAGACGGCTGGAAAAAAAGAGATTAAAAAAAAATATCCGTCAAAATTAAAATATTAGAAATATTAGAATAGAAATAGAAGGAGTGAGACGAAGAGAAAAGAAAGTGAGTGTCCCAGATGTCAAGCTTAAGGAGAAGCATTAATCTTTGTGGAAAGGTAATCTCTGCATAAATCAATCCTCCCCTTACTCAAAACTCGGAGAGGTTTATGAGAATAGAAATGTGGGTTTTTTAAAATGAGGGTTTTTTGAAATGAGGGTTTTTGAAATGAGGGTTTTCATTTTCCGGTACAGTTATTTTAGTGAGAATTTTAATATAAAGGTTTTTTTACAAATGTCAGTCAGGATTAACTGTTATTTTCTAATGAAAAACTCTAAAAAAATTTAATAAATAATTAAAACTTTCAGTTCTCTACCTCCTAAAAACATAGAAACAGTTTGAAAATTAATGAACAAAATATATCTTAAATTATAGCATCGATGCTTTGATGTAAATAATAATAGATGTAATGTAATTAATAAATAGTAAAGTAACTAGATGTAATGTAATCAATAAATAGTAAAGACATCATCAGAAAAATAATGACCGCAGAAAATGTCAAATTCTTGAAAAACATCAAAAGAAAAATAAAATTAAAAACTCGACATGAATAAATAGAGACTTTCTGAAAATAACCTTGAACGTTTCTGTGATGTTAATAAATCATTTCTTGCTTTTATCGATGGGAAATTCGAGTCCGCTGAATTCGTTCATACGTCTATAATAATTTTTGTTCGTCTGCTTGTATGTCTGTTTGTTTGTTTGTTTGTTTGTTTGTTTGTTTGTTTGTTTGTTTGTTTGTTTGTTTGTTTGTTTGTTTGTTTGTTTGTTTGTTTGTTTGTTTGTTTGTTTGTTTGTTTGTTTGTTTGTTTGTTTGTTTGTTTGTCTGTTTCTCTGTCTGTCTGTCTGTTTGTTTGGTTATTTGGTTGTTTGGCTTGTTGGTCGGTCGGCTGGTTGGATTGTTGGATGTTTGTTTGTTTGACTGTTTGTTGGTTTTATTTATTAAGATTTTATTTTTCTATTTTCAGAAGAATCAGTTCATTTCTTATTTTCGTACTTGTCAACTTTGCCAGTATAGCTTTCAACACGTCAAAGCGTGTGTCGTCACCATAAAATTTCTACTTCCGTCATTTTTCGACCAATACCATCAAGCGGCACCATGGCAACCATTATCGTCCGTCGCTACTCTTTCTTTCAGTGTCAATATTAAAGAATTTTAGCAGTTCTGTTGAATTTTCTATAAACACATATAGCTTACCACTCCCAAACAGTCTCATCGTCATAATCATACCGACTATCACAACCACTACCACCGGCAGCGCCACAACCACCACCATCATCATCATCACCATCATCATCATCATCATCATCATCATCATCATCATCATCTTCTTCTTCTTCTTCTTCTTCACCATCATCCTCATCATCATCATCATCATCATCATCGCAATAACCTTTAACACCACCGAGACCGCCATCATTGCCACTATCATCCTCTCCTCCTTCATCTCTGCAATAATCCCTCAGACTCAATCCATCATTACATCGCTCAGCCCTGCCTCCTCTCACGTGACCATACAGCACATGCTCGAGCGACATCTTGCGAACGATAGCGCGTTCCTGTGTGGAAACAACCGCGACTTTTGTTTTCCATTTAGAGGTTCTTCTTCTTATTTTCTGTTTAATTTAAGCAGCGAACAACTTTTTGGTTTTCGGTTCACACACACACGGATATATATGTGTGTGTGCGTGTGTTGGTGTATGTGTATGTGGATTTGTGTGTGCTTGTATGTGTGTGTTGATGTATGTGTGTTTTGTGTTTTTGTGTGGGTGTTTGTGTGGGTGTGTTTGTATGTGTTTGTGTGTGGGTGTCACCAGTTAGTGCATCTTTTGAACATATTTTAATTCAATGATTTAATTTTTTATTGCATTTTTAAACAAAACACTGTCCGCATATCTCAATCATGTTTCTTGCGTTAAATTAAAAGTTTAAAATATATTATTTTTAAAGTACATTTCAAGCAAAAAAAATTTTTAACTTTAAAATTGAATTTTGAAATAACTTTAAAAACCGACGATACTAATATTTAATTAATCAATCGTCAGCTTTTTGCATGCAAACGTATAAACATAACTTCTCTCGCAAAATTTTATGAAAACAAAACAAGTGAAATTTAAGAAAACTTCTTTTTTTTAAATCCTTTTTAATTTTTAATTTTTTTAATTTCTTAAATTTTTTTGGAGTGTGAATATCTCAAAATTAATTTTGAATCCTAACCAATTCATGGACCAAGTTTCAGATCGATTGAATGACGGAAAAGAGGTTTGTGTTCAATCAGACAGACAGACAGACATAGGATATGTGTTAATATAATAAATTTGAAATTACTCACATCATGGACAACTTCATTTTGTTCAACAAAGCCGCTATCCTACCCAGAGATGAAAAATACTTTCAATGAACCATGACCTCTCATGGTAAAGTTCATTGAAGCTTGACCTTTCATGGTAAAGTTCATTAAAGCTTGACCTCTCGTAGCAAATGCAAACCGAATAAAAAACTTTCTTTCGGTTTTTGTTTTCAGTTTGTCCATCTCTTCCTGGTTTTCTTTGCAAACAGATCGAAATAAAAAACCGGTTGGCAAACGGAAACGGAAAACAACTCGGATCTCCTGCTTGAAGTGGAGAATAAAACAGGAGAAGGAAAAACGTTAAAAAAAACAAAAAAAAACAATTTAAGAAGAAAAAAAACAAATAAAATGTAATGAAAATATAAAATAACAAAAACATAAAATAAAAAATAATAAAAAAAAAGATAGAGAACAAAAAAAGCCCTGTTTTGAAGATATTTTAATAAGCCAATTTATTTCTTAAACATTTATAAAAATTTATTAACTCAACTAGTTTGTGAGGTTTTTCAAATTTTTTTTTATTTTTCACTTTTTTGTTATGTTTTTTATTTTTTGTTATTTTTTCCTTATTTTTTTCTATATAAAATTTTCAGCGTATTATATTCTTCCGTAAATATTCTAAACAGGTGACCTACTTAATTCCTCATGCAAACTATAAACACAATCTCTATTTTCGTTTAGTTTTAATTATTTATTCACTGTCATATTTTTTCATATATTTATTTCGATCCGAAAATTTATGCAAGATGGCCCAAAAAAATTATTCAATCATAGAACTTAAAAAAATGAGCAAAATTTGTTCTAACTTTACATATGTTTTTTCCTCTATAAGGGCCAAATTTCCTCATCATGCCAAATTACGTTCAGACATCTTCAGTGGTTCAGATTTGTATAAAAGACAAACAAAGAGAGAATTAATTTTTAAATAGACTACTAGCTGACCCAGCAAACGTTGTTTTACCTTTCAAATTATTTTGTTTTTTTTTTTATTAAAAGTTTATTGTACAAAATTATGACAATTTAAATAATTTTAAAAAATATTCTAAATAGCCGTGGACCTATCCTCAGACCTACCAAATGTACACAAAAAATTTCATAAAGATCGGTTCAGCCGTTTCGGAGGAGTTCAATTTCAAACACTATGACAAGAGATTTATATATATATATAGACTATTATTTAGTATTTCTCTACAATTTTTTCATCTCAGAGTTTTTTTTCTTACTCCTGTACATGTTTTTCTTTAACTTTTTTTTTCCTCCACCACCTTTTCAGAGCGTGCACAAAACCCCTTGCCCAGGGACGAAGACGTATGTGACCGAACTTCTTCTTCTTCTTCTCTCGCTGAGATTTATCCAACGCAGTGATAAATCGCCGGCAAGTTTGCATAAATTCATCCCACTTCTCGCACCGTTCTCTCTCTTGTTTACTTTCCCCCTTTTTCTGGACGCCGATGGTGGAAAGAGATGAGGGGGTAGATGAGGGTGTGGAAATGAGGGGGAGAGATGGAGGTGGAGATGAGGGAGTTACTGCGCAGAGGGAGTTGACGATGGCGAGCAATGCCAAGGCACGAATAGCAAACACCCGACTCGGGTTGATCGAGTTCGAGAAATAAAATAAATAATTGATTTTATGCATATAAATTCTCTTAAACTAATTATATTAATTTTATTCAAATTTATCTTAGTTAATTTATTTTAAAATATATTAATACTTAATTAAATTCATATATATATTTATAAATATTTACTGAAATTCATTCATATTCTTATAAATTTATTTTTATTTGTATGAATTTATTTTAAGTTACTATATTTTTATTATCTGAAGTTTATTTTCAAATTTATTTTTTTATATCTATTTATTTTTTTTCATTTTTTGAACGTATCAAGTTAACATCAATTTACATTTTTTTGAAGTATTCTTATTTTATTTCAATCTCACTCAAACATTTTTATTTATGCTTATTTTGTATTATTAAACTTATCAATTTTTGTTTTTAATCTACTTATTTAATTACAAAATTTTTGTTTTATAGAATCAGTTTTTCTTTTTGTAATTATTTTGATGTGATTTGAGTATTTTAAATTTAAATTACCATGGTTACCAGGCGTTGCCCGAATGTTTTTTTAATTGTTTAGTTTTTTCATCTTTTGCTGATCGAAAGTGAAACAAGTGAATCAAAAAACTAAGTTTTTTAAAAACGCACTTTTATATAATCGATTGTGATATATCAAGTAATTTCTATCAAGTATTTTCTCTCAAGTAACCTCGTATTCATTACCAATAATGATACAATGTTAGTTTAGAATCTATTGCACAATTTGACGACAGACAGACAGATAGACAGACAGACAAACAGACAGACAGACAGAGAAGTCAAGTTAAATAAAAGTGTTTAATAAAAAAACAGGTTTCCTTAAGTTTTTTTTTAAAACATTTTTTTAATGAATTCTACAAAAATTTCTCCAGTTGTTTGGATGTTAATCCCATACATACACGCATCTTCGCTGGCTAGAGTTTTATTCAGTTTGTTAATTGACGTGTAACAAGTAAGCCGTGAAAAAAAACGAGTTTTTTCACGAATCTTTTATATTTCTGGATTTGACGGTTTTTCATTTATTATAAAACAATATTTTTTAAAACGAATTTTTTTGAATTTATATGTATGTAAACATTTGGCTAATTGTATTTGATTTGTTTCTGTTAAAACCTAAATAATTATTATTTTTTATTACAAAACCTTTTTTGAAATTTTTAAAAAATGCATTGTCATGAGGAGCGAGCCAACATTTCAAATTTCAGCTCGATTGGGTGACGGGAAGTTAGTTAATTTTCACTTTCAGGGTTTGCAAACATTCAAGCAAGCAAGCAAGACCGGCGCGGTTAAGTTAATACAAGAGATTGAAAAAAAAAGAATCTTTGATGTAGCTCTTATGACAAGAATTAATCGACATGGCTTTCAACCAACTGCAGGACTCATGCATGTGCGCATCGGGGACGTCATATCAGCAAAACCGTAGGGGGGGGCAAAATGATAAAAAAACCCGAACAATTTTATCTTTGTAATGTTTACCTTTTTCTCCAAAATTAGTTGATTGTTGAAAAGAGGAAGTTTTCTTTGGTAATTGTTCTCAGTTTTTTTCTATTTCTATATACTTTTTTTTTCGAAATAGCTAATAACCGGAGAAGAGTAGTTTTAAGTACTTCTTCCAAACAAATTTCAAAATATATTCCGCTACTTATAATTATTTTAAAAAAATTTTTTTAATAATTTTGGTCGGTTAATTGCCCTTCCTGTTCCATATCTTATGACAACCCTTATGCCCAAAAACTGCAAACATATCAATTAACTTTTCAATTATTTTTTTAAAATCCTTTATACTTTTAAATCTTTTTGCACTTGAAAAAACAAACTTCTCGTTATTCAATTAAATTAAAATTTGATGGGTTTATTTGTCGCTGCGGACTTTACATTCTACTAAATTTTTGGATAGATTAGATCAAGTTTTGAGTAAATTCTTGAATAAAATTAATTAAATCTTTAACAAAATTTTAAAATTTTAAATTTTATGTAGAAAAACAAACAATTAATTTTTAGTTTATTTAAAAAAACGATATTAGATTTATGAATTTAAAAATTTATAATTTAAAAATTTATGATAAAAAATTTGATTATTCCATATTGATTCGATCCACTTTTTCGGACAAAAGCAATAACGTTCAGTAGAACGAGTGCCGAACAACTGGATCTTACCAACTGATTCCTTCGTTATTTGGATAATTTTTAATGCTGACCCAAATGCAATAGCTGTGTTTCTTATTAACCTCAATTGCAAATTTTTTTCTGCTTTTGCTCTTAAATTGCTTGATCAGAATCACGATATTAGTTTTTTTATTATATTTGGTTGTATATTTGAAGTCCTAGGATATTTCCCGGTAGTAAAAACTATCGCAATTATTGAATAAATTTGATTTGTTTGTCTTGCTTAATAACGAGCACAAACTTGCATATAAACAGATATTTATACAATAAACATATACACACGAGCCTACAAACAAACAAGTAATATAAATACATATATTAACCCATAATGCAAACATACATAGTAAACCACAATACAAACATACATACTAACCTGCATAGAAACACGGACATTTATAATTCAAAATTGAGAAATTAGTTTCTTGCACACGCAACAAATCAAGTTGTTTTCACAGTGTTGTGCATTTTTGCACTTTTTCTGAGTTTTGTTTCATTTTTTCCTATATATCTTGATAAAAATAAATAAACTGCAGCGTTTGTAAATATTTAATAATACAATCCGCAATCCATAAGGCTATATATGTAAATATAATAGTGACCTTCTGCAAATAAATCATCCGTATTTAGATGACTCAAGTTTCTACTTCATTGCCAGCTCATTCAAGCAAATAATATTTTTATTTTCTCATACGTAATTAACACAATTTTTTCTGATATATTAAAAGCCAACTTTGAACTTTGAAAACTCAGTAATCCATTTTTTATTTGTTTATGTTTATATATATATATATATATATACGAGGGGTTGTCCATTTAAAAAAATTCCTCGTAAACCCTTGGAATTTACGCAAAAATTCTAATTAATGCAAAAATTCCCAAAATTCCAGATTACGCAAAAATTTAAAAAAAGTTTTTTTTAATTGAATCATTTATTGTCATCATGTGTTGTTCGAAAAAAAATGTTTTAATTTATTTGTTTTTGTGTGCATAAGAATTTTGTGTATTATTATTTGTGTAGACTTTTTAAAAGTGTTTTCTTCTGTTTCACATCCTGAGAAACAGTATTTTTACAAACTTTTACTTAGGTTACAATCTCTGTTTGTGTGTGTGTTTGCGTATGTGTGTGTGTGTGGCTTTCTCTGTACGCAAATCTTGCAAGTATAATTTAACCAGCTTTTTGACTAGCTAGGAAGCTGAAACTTTCAACATAGCTTTATATTGGATGACAATACATAATTCAATTAAAAAAACTCAATTTGAACATCTTTTGCATTTCTAAATCGAGTGTATTTGAAATCAAAGTCTGTGTTGAAAACTCGTTTTTCCTTTACCTGTTAAACAAATTTTCTTTTTGTGTTACCGTTATGAAAATAACTTCACATCTCTAGCTTAAGTGGTTTTTGATGGGCATTGATTGCAGGCAGTCAGGGAATGTAATCAGCAGGCCCAGACTGGGCCACCTGGCTTACTGGCTATCGCCAGGTAGGCCAAAATGCTTGATAGGCTAAAATATTTAAATTATTATTTTAACATTGGTATTGACACTTTTTATTTCTATTGCTCATAACACTGAAATGTTAACATTAATTCGTGAAATTTTACATCGGTCCACCGTATCGACTTGTCGATCTGCCTAAAAGTGGATTTTTTTTATTTACGAACGCTGTGATCACGTGAATAACGGGTTTTCAAAACGTCCTCGCTACTTACTATAGGCATATGTAGGTAAGTAGGGCGCTGGATATCTAGTGTATATAGTATATATCTATATGTATAAAAGAACATGCCCTAACTGACTGACTGACTGACTGACTGACTGACTGACTGACCGACCGACCGACCGACCGACCGACCGACCGACCAACTGACTGACTGACTGACTGACTGACTGACTGACTGACTGACAGACTGATAATCAACGTTGAGCTAAAACACCTCATCCTAAAAACGTGAAATTTGGAATTTATATTACTTTATACTTTAACTAGCAGTGCCCGTAGCGGCTTCGCTCGCATCAAATTAGAGAATTTGAACCGTGCATACATAGTAGAGTACTGCACGGATCAATTTTTTAGGTCTCGGCTCGGCCCGTCGACAACTTGGCCCAGCCCGTTTCAAAAACCGAATATCCTGGCCCGGCACGGCCCGTCTAATATGGGCCCGGCCCGTTTTTACAGGCCTAGAAGTTCTATATACTTGATGAAAAACTTCGGCCCGTCCCACCTTGACTTCAGGTTTAGCCCGGCCCGTCTGAACACCCTAAAATCACTAAAATGTTTATATACTTGGTTAAAAATCTCGGCCCGTCCCACCTTGATTTAAGGTTTAGGCAGGGCCTTATGAACACCCTAAAATAACGGCTTGGCCCGTCCGTCCGGTGATAAACTGAACTCATCTACTTTTGACCGGCACAAAACCTCAAAATACCAATTTTCACATCTGTAGCACTTACAGTTTTTGAGTAGCAGTTATTTTAAAATCAAATAACCCTTTTTCCACTTCACATTTGAGGTCCTGGAAACCAAATTTTCAAAAAATGGTGAAACACGTATATCATTATTTTTAGAGTAGAAACTAAATACTAATTTTACTTTTGTAGCATTTACAGTTTTTGAGTAGCAGTTACTTTAAAAACCAAGTAATCCTATTTTCCACCAAATAAACTGAACTCATCTACTTTTGACCGGCACAAAACCTCAAAATACCAATTTTCACATCTGTAGCACTTACAGTTTTTGAGTAGCAGTTATTTTAAAATCAAATAACCCTTTTTCCACTTCACATTTGAGGTCCTGGAAACCAAATTTTCAGAAAATGGTAAAACACGTATATCATTATTTCTGGAGTAGAAACCAAATACTAATTTTTACTCCTGCAGCATCTACAGTTTTCGAGTAGCAGTTAGATTAAAAACCAAATAACATTATTTTCCATCCCACATTTGAGGTCCTGGAAACCAAATTTTAAAAAAATGGTAAAACACGTATATCTTTATTTTTAGAATAGAAACTAAATACTAATTTTTACATCTGTGGTATTTACAGTTTTTGAGTAGCAGTTAGTTTGAAAAACAAATAACCCTATTTTCCACCCCACATTTGAAGTCCTGGAAACCAAATTTTCAGAAAATGCTAAAACACCTATTTCATTATTTTGGGAGTAGAAACAAAATACTAATTTTTACTCCTGTAGCATTCACAGTTTTTGAGTAGCAGCTACTTTAAAAACCAAATAACCCAATTTTCCAACCAACATTTGAGGTGCGGGAAACCGAATTTTCAAAAAATGGTGAAACACGTATCTTTTTATTTTTTAAGTAAAATCCATATACCAAATTTCAAAATTTCCTCATTTTTGGTTTTCGAGATATACATTGTTTTAGAAAAAAGTTTGTTTTCCAGTATTTTCCCCTCAGGAGCAAAATTTTCAAAAATCCTTTCTTAGTGGATGTTTACGCTATAAAAGTAATATAAGTTCCAAATTTCACGTTCCTAGGATGAGGCGTGTGAGCTCGGTGTTGATTATCAGTCAGTCAGTCAGTCAGTCAGTCAGTCAGTCAGGACATGTTCTTTTATATATATAGATAGCGTATGCACCCACTAAGAAAGGGTTTTTGAAAATTTTGCTCCTGATGGGATGAAATAGGAAAACAAACTTTTATCTAAAACAAAGCATATCTCAAAAACTAAAAATGAAAAAGTTTTGAAATTTGGTATCTAAATTTTTCTTTTAAAAAAATGCTTATTTTACCATTTTTTGAAAATTTGATTTCCAGGACTGCTAGTCATAAACTGTAACTGCTACATATGTAAAAATTAGTATTTAGTATCTACTTGGTTTGCAGGACTTCAATAATGGGATGGAAAATAGGGTTATATTTTTCTTAGAATAACCGTAGCTCTGAAACTGAAGATACTATAGATATAAAACTAAAGGAACGAGATTTTCAATTCGACTATGAGAAAATCATTGACGACATTGCTCTAGTTCTAAAGAATTTCGCGTTACCTTAAATTGTAATCGTATCTGGTAATTATGTTTATTTTTGCATGTAATTGTTGTAAATAAAGTTTTAATATTTGTTTGATATAATTGACATGTGGTTATTACGTGGATAGTGGATTGATTTATCTAAAAGAACAATTTTTTACTTGAAAATAATTTAGAATTTATTAGTTTTTTCTGCAAAATGTTCTATAACACAAAGAACCGGAAAAAATTGGGAAATGCTAAAGAAATTCCTGTTTTCGTGAACCAAAATTTTTCTTTGCCAGGTAGGCCAAGTCAAAGTGGTTGCCATTTCGGCCCTGGTAATCAGTATTACATAGGTACAACAAAAGACAAAAAACCCAACGCAATGAGATGAATGCTTTTAATGTTTTTCCTACATGCATATAAACACAGTTTTTTTTTATATTATTCAATAAACATTTAGCATATTTACAAAATATACTTTTCGAGATTTCTATTCACAAATTTAATTGTAAGTTGTTTTGTTGATCTCAAAACGCACCCTCGTGACGTCACTAGCGTCCTTTTTTGAAATTTTCATTGCACTTCCTCCGAGTCGTCTGAAAGTTGCGAGACCGAAGTTGAACTTGATTTGAAAAAAGTTTTGAAAGATTGATTGCATTTGTAAAGAGAAGATGCGTTATCTTCTATTTCTTTTCATCATCTGTTTTGTCTTACGTGACTCGGTGGAATCTTGCCAAGTTGAAGAAGAGGTGTTATCATGTACCAAAACCGATGGCGGGCTTCCTGAACCCAGCGTAGATTGGAGTGAGATAAAATTGTTTAAAGTAGTATGCGGAGATAAATGTAAAAAGCTGAATGAATACATGAAAATGATAAACAAAGAAGAACTTCAGGTTTTTAGGATTGATGATAGTACAATTACAGTAGAAGAATCAGAAGTTGAAATTAGAAACAGAAGAGTAAACTGGTTTACCATAGTTAACAGCAGTATCAACATTCTGACCAATAATATGCTGCAGGGAACGTCTTGTGAGGGTGTTATTTTTAGATCAGTAACGATTGGTGCAAGCAGATCAGGTGCTTTTAATGGTGTTGCTGTTAACGGGTTGCTGTTTGAGGGGGTAACTTTTGAACAATCTCCAGAGGAAATATTTAAAGGGAGTCAGATTGAGAAAATAATTATAACTAATTCAACTGGATTGAAGATGGAAACTTTTGATTTTCTTGGTTCGGCAACTAAATATCTAAGTTTGACTGATGTGAAGCCGACTTTCTCTTTCGATGAAATGAAGGTTAACTGTGATTTTATTGATTAATTATTTTTAAATGTAATACAATCCAATGTTGACTTTTTATTAGATTGGATTTAAAGAGAACTGTTGGTTTTGACGCGATCATGTTTATCACTGTTCTTCCAATAACTATTTTTTATTGATTATTGATTATATTATAATGAATTCTAATGATGATTATTATATAATGGAAAGTAATACAATTACAAATAACAATTGCAGACGAACGAAAAGTTAAGCTTTGATTATTTGGAATTTAGTGGAAGCATCGACTCGTTCAATTTCTTAGAGAATGACAACATAACTGTTAAAGAACTTGTTATTTCTCGAATGTATGGGCATGCATGGAATTTCAGTAATTTCAAACAATTGAAGAACCACTTAAAAATATTAAGACTGCCAAATAATGAAATTGCTGATCCAATAATTGATTTAGATGAATTTCTTGTATTAGAGGAATTAGACCTCCACCAAAATAACTTACCGGAATTTCCCATTTTAACAAACTTACTGCGAGGACTCCAGAAAATCGATTTATCAGATAATCCTTTCAAATGCGACTGCACAACCATGTCTTATGTGGGAATGAACGAAGGGAGTCTTGTTGATGTTTTGAATTCCATTACTTGTAACAGCTATGGAAAAAGATTTAAAATTAAAGATTTTCTTAACCGATATTGTTTTACATCTGTGCCGATCACAACACATTCAGAAGGGCCTAATGATGATTCTATGGATGGTACTACAGTAACCAAATTGGATTCAGACAAGACCAACAGCGCTGAGTTGAGCGAAAATGTTAGTTCAACGGTTTCGAAAAGGATCAAAGTTTCCAACTTGACTTGGCTCATGACCAACGATAAAGGTATACGAATCATTTGCGAGGCACATGGCCGACCCCCGCCATATGTGATCATAGTAATGCCACGAGGCTCTGCTGCCATCTATTCAAACAAGAAGAATCTGAAAATATTTAGAGCCATGTACATAATAGATGAGGCACAGGAAAAGCATAAAGGATCTTACGCATGCTTGGCGATGAACAGTGGCGGTGCAGATCAAGCGATGATCGAGGTTGATTTTTCCTTAACATCAGCATCTCTGAGACTTGACATGCGTCTTTATGAGGTTGTGTTTGTGGCATTAATAAATGTCGTTTTGAACTTCAGTTGACCGTATTTCTTACGTTTATTTCATCTTCCGTTGGAAGTGATTTTTGTTTTAATGTTCCTTTTGAACCTTGAGAAAGATACTCTTAAGCTTTAACTTGTTGCACTGATTTGATTTTTTAGTTAAGTTTTAAAATCACCTGTTTTTGTTGTCGTTCCACGATATTAATGGCTTTGTGTGGTGAAGAAGTTGAAGCCTTTTGAAGTGTTAGTGTTGAATTGTTATTCGGCTTTTCGAGCTCTTGTTTGTATAGGCAGGTTCTTGAATGGCGTACCTCTGACTTGTTGAAATATATTTTTAAAAGTCGCACCCAATAAAAACGTGCATTCTCCTAACTCCACGACAGTGCAACTTCAACCGAGTGTCAACGAAATAAAGAAATTGCTAACTAGGCTGAAAGTTGTCATGCAAACAGGTAGAGAGGTTCACCTATTGATTTATCAGTAAGATTTACATTTCCATCCTGTCTATGTGAATGTATGTGGTGTGCAAGGGGTTTTCCACTCGAAAAATTCCTCGTACACTCTTGGAATTTACGCAAATATTCCAAATAACACAAAAATACGCAAATATTTCTTAGGAGTGTTTTGCTTCGTACACCCAAAAAATCCTAAAGAATTTTTTGGAATTTTTGCTTTGTACACCCATCGGGAAAGTGATCAACCCCTCGTGTTATATATATATATATATAACAGCCCATGTCTGTGTAAGACGTTTTCGTTTGACGATCTGCTATCTATGGCAAATCAATTTATATAATAAATAAATAATTAAAATATAAATACATTTTCTTATATATTTTTATATAATTAAATACAAGAAAACTAATACAGACAAACTAAAATACATTCAAAACTTTCGCTACCGCTTAAGTCTGACTCTGGTATTATCACTATTAAGCACAGTTGTTAACAGTACAGATAAAATCAAACCACATTACATTCAAAACTTTCGCCACCGCTTACGTCTGATTGTGATATTATCACTGTTAAGCACAGTTGTTAATCGAGTCAGAATGAGATCATCATCCTTCATATCGTCGCTCAAAACATCTTTACCAGTCGCACAACTAAAATTGTCAAGGACGCTATACCCTTCATGATCATGATACTTTTCATGATCAGGGGGGTCATAATACCACAGTCAGACGTAAGCGGTAGCGACAGTTTTGAATGTATTTTAGTTTAATTTGATTAGTTTAATTTGATTTGATCTCTTTATAATTCATTCTTTATTTGAACCTTTATTTAATTTAATTTATTTTAAATCCAGTTTCGTTTTAGTTTATATTATTTAGTGTTACTGCCCCTTTTCTTCTCCTTTGATATATATATATATATCAGAGATGTAGTACTTGGTACTCGTACTCGTACTCGAGTACAACTCGAGTACGTTTTTTAAGTACTCGTACTCGGACTCGTACTCGAAGCCTTGGTACTCGTACTTGTACTCGTACTCGCTTTCCACTCAGTACTGAGTTTAAGAGATATAGTACTTGATACTCGTACTCGTACTCGAGTACAACTCAAGTACGTTTTTCAATTACTCGTACTCGTACTCGTACTCGCACCATAAGTACTCGCAACATCTCTGATATATATATATATATATATATATATATATATATATATATATATATATATATATATATATATATATATATATATATGTATATATATATATATATATATGTATATATATATATATATATAAATCTTTAGAGACAACTCGAATAGTATACTTTCTTCTTTCCCTGAAGTAACCCCATTAGAGGTTATCTCTATTATCAGATCTACTTGCAATAAAACCTCTCCTCTTGATTCTTTTCCACATCAGGTCCTTCTTCATTCTTCTAACTTTCTCGCTCCTGCCATCTCAACTCTAGCCAATCTTTCTTTTGCTGAAGGAAGTTGTCCAGATTCTTTTAAGATAGCCCAAGTTCTTCCGCTACTCAAAAAACCAAACCTGGATGTTGATAACCCGGCAAATTTTCGCCCTATATCCAATCTATCAACGATCTCTAAAATCTTTGAGCGGCTTGCACTAAAACGGCTTCAACCACACATCACTTCAAACAATAATTTCACCCCATTTCAATCAGCTTATAGACGTTTCCATTCCACGGAAACTTCTCTTTTGCACATTCTCGACTATGTCTTCAACGCCTGCAACTCTAAACAGGCCACTCTCATTGCTGGTCTTGACTTATCTGCTGCTTTTGATACCATCGACCATGGTATTTTACTAAAGCGTCTCAAAGATGATTTTGGACTCGATGGAACCGTTCTATCATGGCTTTCCTCGTACCTCACTGATCGCTCTCAATTTGTCAAACTTGGTAATTTTTCATCACCTTCTGTCAAACTTACTCATGGAGTACCCCAGGGTAGTGTACTAGGTCCTCTTCTGTTCACAACTTACATATCACCTGTCAGCGATTTAATATCTTCGCACAACTTAGGTTATCA
This sequence comes from Erpobdella octoculata, assembly GCA_963978895.1. Taxonomy (NCBI): domain Eukaryota; kingdom Metazoa; phylum Annelida; class Clitellata; order Hirudinida; family Erpobdellidae; genus Erpobdella; species Erpobdella octoculata. The sequence continues at coordinate 30,145,935 of OZ022244.1, forward strand.
TCATTACGCTGACGACACGCAGCTCTTCATATCGCTCACTCCTAAACACTACTCTTCCACAATCCAAATAATCACTTCTTGCATCAACGCCATTGAAATGTGGTTTCTGCAAAATAACCTTCAGTTTAATACCACTAAAACCGAGATATCTCTCCTCGGATCATTTCATCAAATCAACTCACTTTCACATCTTTCATCGTTACAATTGGGCTCAGAATCCGTTAATGTTTCGCCTTCTCTTAAAATTCTAGGCGTATTTTTAGATAACAAACTTACATTTTCTAACCACATCTCATCTATCATCAAATCATGCAATCACCACCTTAGAGCTATACGTCACATTAGACCACTTCTCACTACTGAGCTCGCTAGTATGCTCATTCGCTGTCTCATACTATCTAGAATTGACTATTGCAACTCAATTCTCTACAACATCTCAGCTCACCAAACATGTCGTCTCCAAAAAATCATCAAGCGTGCTGCCAAAGTAGCTCTCAACATCCCTAGCTCAGTCCATCAACCTGCCATCAACTTCTTCGCCAAACTACACTGGTTACCTATCCCCTATCGCATCCATTTCAAAATAGCACTCATAACCTACAAAACCCTTGCCACTTCCTCTCCTATATACCTACACAAACTCCTAACTGCAAGATCTATTTCTAAACAACTTCGCTCTACATCCTCCCTTCATCTTCTACAAAAAACTACAATCAACAAAATCTCTGCCCCAGCTGTTTGGAACTCTCTTCCTCCAGATATTAGGAACTCTCCAAACGTCAAAATTTTTAAATCTAAACTTAAGACTCATTATTTCAATATTAGTCTAAAGGAACCTTCGTAAGCGCCTCAGACTTTCCTGGCGCTCTATAAATATATTACTATTATTATTATTATTATTATTATTATTATTATTAATCTCGTGTCATAGTGTTTGACTTCAAACTCCTCCGAAACAGCTGAACCGATTTTTATGAAATTTTTTTGTACATTTAGTAGGACTGAGGATATAGGCTGTAGGCTATTTAGAATATTTTTTTTAAATTATTTTAAAAAGTTATAATGAAAAAACAAAGAGGTGCAATTATGTCCTTTTCATAGGACAATGCAACAGATAGAAATGCATATATATATATATATATATATATATATATATATATATATATATATATATATATATATATATATATATATATATATATATATATATATATATATATATATATATATATATATATATATATATATATATATATATATATATATATATAAACTGGGAAATTCATTCTTTATTTGAATTTATGCAGTAGGAGAGCTGGCAAATAAATCCTGAAGACGGTACATGCCTCACAGTCATTCGCACACTTCTCCCTCGCAATTTCCCAGTTTATTCTCCGTAGCCGCCATAAACCAATAGGACTGATGAGTTCTCACGTATTAAGATGGATGGATGGGGAAAACGAATGTGCTGACTACCAGATAAAGGATGGATGGACTTGAGCTTACAAGACAAGGATGTGCATACAAAACAAGGATATACATACAAGACAAGGGTGTGCTGTACATACATGTCAAGGATATACAAGCGGTTGTTATAGTTAAGCATAAAGAGAGACAAGTAGACGATCGGGTTGATGAAAAAAATTGACATAACGAAAGTTAAGTGCAATAAAAATAAAAAATGAAACATTTCAAAAAACACTTTTACTTTAAAAAAAGGAAATAATTTGTTTAGTTTTATCCGATTATATATCTTAAACAATTTGACAAAATATAAAAGAGTTGGACCTTCATTTTTTTTTATGAGTTTTGTCAATCACAGAAACATATGGAACCAACGTCCCACGCTTTTATATTTTGTTAAATTATTTAAGAGAAATTTTTTCAGATCACACAAACAAATATTTCTTTCTTTTTAGTCCATTTATAAGTAAAAATGTAATTTTAAAATGTTTTTTATATATTTTTAATTTACTATTTTTAGTCTTTACACAAATTTTATAAATCTGTATTTATTTATTTATCTGTTTATTTATATTTATATTATTTTTTCGTGTTCATTCAAAAAATTTTCTAATTTATATCATTTTTAGTATTTTTTAATTATTTTCAAGTTTTTTTATATATCATTTTCGATTTTGTAATTTTGTATTACGGTGGTATCTTCACATGGCAGATTCGTCATTTGCGGGAAGCAGTGAAAAATTGCCCCCCCCCCCCAAGGATTTTTAAAAAATTTTGGATTCTACGGGTTTACAAATATTTGTGTCTACCCCCCCCCCCTAAGGTTGTGCTGAAATGACGCTTCTGTCACAGGAGGGATTAACCCACTCCCCGTCGTACAACTAATCTGAGAATGTGACAATTTATTTATTTTTTAGAATTTGAAGAAAAACAAAACAGCCGATGGAATACTCAAATTATGCGTATTTTTTCTGCTTCAGAACACATTAACGTGTTTTTTAATGATGAAATTAAACAAAAGTAAAAAGAAATGGAAAATAATGGTCGTGTTGATAATGATAATGATTATGATAATGGTGGTAATGATGCTGATGATGATGAGAGAGAAGAGGAAAGATCATTATCCTGATGATGATGATGATAATGTTCCAATAATGAATACGATGTTGATGATTCGGCACTGATATCTGCGATGATAACGATGATGCATCGATGGGGAAAAAATCAGAAAGTAATAGTGATTTTTGGTGTTTATTTTATTGTTATTGTTGTTGTT
>OZ022244.1:30151174-30413674 GCA_963978895.1 Erpobdella octoculata
GATGAACCGTGACTATGACAATAACGTTAACGATGACGTTGGCGTTGGACGATAACAACAAGGGTGTTGTGTATATTTTTAAAAATTTGAAATAAAAACGATTCCAATGCCATAAAAATTCCGATTTCACGTTTCCTTTTATGTTGATGGTAACATCAATTATAAAAACTGAAAGACGCTTTCTCTCTCTCTCTCTCTCTCTCTCTCTCTCTCTCTCCCTCTCTCTCTCTCTCTCTCTCTTTTGTCGTCCAAATGATTGACAGTTCGAATTCAACAGGCGTCTGCCGCATTAATGTCGCTCTTATTCCTCCCATTCTGCTTTAATGTCATTTTCATTCCACACATTCTTGCTTAAATGTCATTCTCAGTCTGCATAAATGTCATCGTTGAAACCCATATGAATGATTTTTCTTTGCTATATGAACGTTCAAAACGCTCTATTTTGATAACTTTTTCTCTTTTTTTTTATAGAGAAACAAATTTTGGTACGTAGGAAACTTAAGAACCATACGGTAGATACACTTTGGTTATTCTTCTTTAGTAAGTGATATGCGCCACAAATTAACTCATCATTAAGGAAAACAACTACCATTTTATTAAAAAATAGATTTTATTGCAAAAAACGTAAGACAAATACAGTATACTTAAAAATAATATTTACTTACTTACTTTCTCACTCACTCACTCACTCACTCACTCACTCACTCACTCACTCACTCACTCACTCACTCACTCACTCACTCACTCACTCACTCACTCACTCACTCACTCACTCACTCACTCACTCACTCACTCACTCACTCACTCACTCACTCACTCACTCACTCACTCACTCACTCACTCACTCACTCACTCACTCACTCACTCACTCACTCACTCACTCACTCACTCACTCACTCACTCACTCACTTATTCACTTACTTACTTACTTACTTACTTACTTACTTACTTACTTAATTACTTACTTACAGACAACAAGCACCTTGTAGACTGCTTCGTACCTCAGATGAGATTCATTAGAACGTGTACAGAAACCTTCGACAGTTCCTTCAGGAACTTCGTTAACGAGAAGCAATTCAGAAATGCCTGCAGGTTGGTGAGAAAACAGTGGGTGGGTGATTAACAAACCTGGGTAGGTCTCAGATGGGAGATATTTTTGGGGTAGGAAGAGAGAGAGAGAGGATATTGGAACGTGGTAAAAATCTTCCTCAAAGATCAGGTGTCAGTAATTTTGTCTAAACGAGTTTCAAAGCCTGGAAGGTGATCAGTAAGAAAGGGAGAGAGAGAGAGAAACGTTGAATGATTTGGTTTTAAATTAAATACTTTCAGTGGTAATGGAATTAACTGAGGGAACATTCTAAAAATTGAGCTCCAGTGGACATCTGTGGACAAGAAAAGTGAAGAGCTTTTTTAATGAGCGCCTCCTGCAGTTCATTAAACGGGAAATGTCGCTACGTGTATAATAAAATAAATGATTTTAAATTAAATTAAATTAAATAACCCTCATTATTATGATCTCTCCATCAACACATCATCATCTTGATGTTTTTTTAGTTCAGCTTTATCGTTATCCCCACCACAATCATCATCACCATCAACATCATCTAAAAAATAATATAATTATATCGTCATCACAGTCACCTCAACTTTTTTCCTTTCACTTCATCTACATTCAACAGAGTAGTTTAGTTTTTTATCATCATCCTCACCACAATCATCATCACCATGAACATCATCTAAAATATATTTTTTTATATAATTATCGTCATCACCGTCACCTCAACTTTTTCATCTCTTTTTTTACTTCTTCTACACACAACAGAGTAGTGAGCACCGCCATGCAGTGCTTCAACTCTCTCAAGATGGACATCTCGGAGAGATGCAACGGCGAAGCAGCCCAAGAGTTCCTGCACAGCTACGTCTACCCGCTGGTGGACCAGACCAGGGATACTGTCCTACAGCACTGCTCCCTCCCGCCTTCATACGCTCATTATTACAACAACCCGCGTGGCTCGGCCGGTCGCCGCGATCTCTCGGCGTTTGCTTGCTGCCTCGTCGTCCTCTTGTCGCTCGAGCGACTCTTGCCTCTTCTGCATCAGCTGGTCGGCTTTGTCGCCGCCGGTGGTGGCGGCTGCACGTCTAGCAGATGTCGACCGGCTGGAAGCGGAGAGCTGATTAGTTCGAACAAGATCGAAAAGGACCAAGTCGAGAATTCTGAATCGGAAAATCGGTTCGATAGGAGCTCTTTTCACTCTCTCGTGACTGTAATTGTTGAGTTTTTTTTTACCAGGTTTGTCTTCTTCTTCTTCTTCATCTTCTTCAGAGTTTACTTCTTCACAGAAACGACATCGCTCGCGTCGCAATCCAAACAGCTCGCTGGAAAGAAAGCTGAATTAAACGTTCCAGCAATCGTAATCAACCTCTCCGAAGCATTTTTCGTTCGTCAGTCTTTCATCCGCACCCTTTCTGCAAATCATCTCCAGGACCAACGTCACCTAGGAAACTGCCACAACTCTGTCCTCGATCAGCACCACAAACGCCGTCAGAATTTGTCCCTTCCCTACAGCAGGCCAGGCGCTTCAGTCACAAGGGTGAACACCGGACCATATACATCGAGTCGTTGAAAACTCCAATAGTTTGCTCAAGATCGTCGGACATTGTCTTTACAACTTGAAATAGCCGCAAGGCGTGACGGCTACCTTAATTAGCCATTCATCACCTGTTGGTACACGCTTCAGTGAACAGCCAATTCAGCTTATCACCTGTATTGGACGAATTTTCTACCTAGGAGCAGTGCAGAACATCAGAAATTTACTGATTTGTTTACTCTCGTTCGAGTAATCGTTGCGTCATTTGTATATTTAAAACAAAAATATATTAAAATCTTTCTAATGTGTACATCTCTTTTTATTTTGTTTTTATTATATTCTGATTAATTACTATTACAACTATTATTATTTAATGGCCAACGTTGTGAAGTAGAGATTGATTGTTTACCGATAATGTCGCTAATTATGAACAAACGAGACACTTCGTTTATTTCGTAGGGGGTTGTCTTGGGCATGCGAGCTCAGAGCTAAACATATCATCGAGACTAAGAATCGAAAAAATGGTCTGTCTTTGCTTATACTGAAATTTGCTATTACGTAATTAAAATAAAAGCTAGATGGATAGGTGCGTCCCAGAGGTGTTAGTCAGTCAGCCAGCCAGCCAGCAATTTGGGCTATTATATTATAGATTATGCATTTAAAGAATATACTACGGATATTATCATTTAGTCAGCTCACCGGAAATACTCATTATATACTTACAAATATATGGTCCCCATAGTAATTTTACCTATCTAATAGCAACTCTTGATTCCCAATCCACCAAAGCACCGCGATTCTGAGTTGCCTTAAGAGCTATCCAACTAGTAGGTACCGCTCGCATTCACAGGCCACAGGCCTTATATATTTTCGTCACCCAATCAAGCAACGGCGACAGTGTAGGCAAGCAGGACCTCTCGTTGGAGTCAGTAACCTTTGCCGTTGCTGCTGTGGTTCCCCCTTCTGTAGGCCGTTTAGAAATTTAATTTTATTAATTCTTTTATTTGCGCAATCAAATTAGGTCATTCGTTTATGAAAGAAAACACATTTGTTATTTTTTGTTAGTCTGCTAACGCGTATTTTTCGTTTTATCTCTATTTGACGCTGTTAACTGCCAATCTTTCATCAACTCTTTATTCCTTTAACTACCTGGCTTGATTCAAATGTGCAAAGCGTTTTACTGACTCTCAATCAGAATATTTGTTTATTTTAGTTATTTTCCCATCAACACTCGAAATGCAAATTTAAGATTATTTCGTGTTAATTTTATTTAACCAAATTCTGCTTTTGTTTTATTTGTTTGAATAAACTTGAATTGAGTTTATGAAATATAAAAATGTACATTCGATTGTTTGCTAAAAATGAGCTACATACAATTAGGCCACAGCAACGCATAGCTGGGTAAAGCTAGTACCTATATAATACAACAGCTAGTACCTATATAATACAACAGCTAGTACCTATATAATACAATATAATACAATATAATACAATATAATACCTATATAATACAATATAATACCTATATAATACAATATAATACCTATATAATACAAAAGCTAGTACCTATATAATACAACATATAACTGATATAACGCTCATTATGAAGTGCCTGGAAAGATCATAAAAAAGATCTTTTCTGCTCTATTAATCAGAAAATGTAAATAAGAGTAAAACGTATTCTCTTTAATATACACAAAAAAAGTTTTACCGATAAAAGGTTGTTTATTTACAAAGCCACATCTTTTATCAGCCCATTTCCGGGTCTGCCCACCCACACCCCCTGCGGACGCTGGTGACGCCAGAGATATTTGAACCACCGACCTTTAAGTCGACAGGCGAACGCTCACCGCTATACCGCAAGTGATAACTATTCAGCCAAAAGTCCGACAAGATCTACGATTCAATAAACATGAACAAATCACTTCAACGCCAGTATCCAAAACGCATTAAAATGTTTATTTAACAAATTCACCAAAGAAGCGATAGCATGCAGCACGCACACACACTACCTTCTCCCGTACCTTAACATTAAACAAATTAAAAATAAATAAACAAACGAATGAATCAAATACAAAGTCCCCGGGAAAAAACAATGTCTTTGTAGATTAGTCGTCTCCCTGAGAATCGAACAAAAAATATGATTTAAATAAATAAATAAAATAAAAATGAATTAATTAAAATCAAATATAAATATATTATATGGAAACTCTATAAAAATGAATGAATTAAAATAAAATATAAATATATTATATGATATCTAAATAAAAATGAATTAAAATAAATAAAATAAAAATACATTGTATGGAAACTAACCTGTTGACGATTTGATTTCGAGATCGGCATTTCCCATTGCTCTCGCTGCTTGATATATCTGCCTGAGACATTCTTCTAATCTCTTTATACATCTTACAATGCTTCCTTTAATTTCAATATTAATTTAATTTATTTGATTGAAAAAGATATAATACTCTATTCTTTTCTATTTCAAGACCTTCCCTGAAAAATTCCACTGAATCTTCTTAAAACTGAACTTGAACAAATTTACCTTAATCTCAACACCTTATAACCAAAGCAATAAAACAACATTAGTCACAACAGAGTCAGAGCAACTATCCCAAAAACACATACAACAACTACCCCCAACAACTTATAACCGAAGCAATAAAACAACATAAACCACAACAACTTCTACAACAACAACAACAGCAACAACTCAGTTTCCAAAACAACTCCTCGTTGAACAACATAAGACACAACAATTTCTACAACAACAACAACAGCAACAACAACAAAGTTTCCAAAACTAACCCTCGTGAATGACAGTCATCTCGCAGATCTTGGCAAACGAGCCTCCCTTCGACCAGGCATGGACGACCTCCATCATGTGAGGCTTGAACGAATCCATGTACTCGTCGTCGTTCATTTCCAGGCCGACTTCTTTGCTCACCTCGAGGACTTGACGGGCCGTGTCCTGTATGGAGACGCAACCGTGGTTATCGGGGGTTAAAATAATAATAATAATAATGTTTGACAATATTTAGAGTGGCGTAAATCCTAAAGGACTTCAAGGCCACTGAAGGGTTCTTTGCAGAGGCAGCCATTTATAGGCGCCTACCCCTTTAGCAATGCGAGTGAACTCCTTGCTTAAGTGAGTTACGCTGGTGACGCCGGTGAGGCTTGAACTGCCGACCTAATGATCGACAGGCGAACGCTCTACCGCTCTGCCACCAGCGCCTCTAAAAAATGGTTGGCACTGCCATAATAAATTAAACATCTAGATATTGCCCCAGGGAAGAAAGATTGCCATCCACCTCTTCGAAATCGGAATATGCCTATAATGTTGTTACGCTTCTAAGTTGTAAAACTTAGTAGCAGCGAAATTACGTGAAGATCAGAAGAAAATATTTTTCTTTTCAATTTAAATTTTCAATTAAACGAGTGAAAGCAAAAAACAAAGTTTTTTAAAAACACACTTTTAAATTTTTACACTATTCAAGTGATTATTTGACATCCTCTGGACGTTGATGTTACACAAACAACAAACATATTAGCATGGACAATAAATAGTTTGACGAAAATATCACAAATAATTATTTCATTGAATTTTGTCCAATCGATCCGAAAATTTGATAGAATGCATTGTTAATCAGATCGGAGGTATGTTTAAATTTTTACTCATCGGGAAGTTAGTTTAAAATCGATTGCAAAATTTGACAACAGACAGACAGACAGACAGATAGACAGACAGACAGACAGAGAAGTCAAGTTAAGTAAAAGTGTGTAAAAAATTATTTATCCTAAAAACTGAGTCCAACCGACCAGAATCAGCCTGTGATGCCCGGACAGGTTTTCCGTCAGTTTCGACATCTCGGATTTTTCTTGAAAGACGAAACAGCTGAGCACGGCACACAGCTCCTCCGTGGCTAGCTTGTTGAAAACGCCGTTGAAAAGCAGCTCGGTCACAACAAGTTCATCAGCACTTTAACATAAAAAAATATTATAATTATTAGTATTATTATTATTATTATTAGATATAGCCCATCAAAAATAATGAATTTAAAAAAACATTATATTATATCATTTTGCGATTGCAGCGCCACCTAACCGCATTACACAAATTAATAACATACATACATGCATGAATACGTCGGAAGCTATTTATGTCGATAAAACTTATTTTCAACAGATTGCAACTTGATAAAAATTATTATAATAGAATCGCTACCTGCCACCCAAAAGTTTTCCACAAGCCGAACCTTATTTGAATTACACAATTAAAAAACGTAATAATAAATTAAATAATTAAACCTCATTTTTTTACAACTGTAATTATCATTAGAATAACTTGAGAAACACTAGTTACCATTGGCCGACATCACAAACGAATAGGTGAGCTTTTAATAAATTTCTTTTAGAGCTACTTACTTATTACCCTAATTCTATAATATCATCTTGTGGTTCGATGCTTTGTGGTTCGGGCCGATAGAATAGAACCACCGTGTATCCTCCTATGCGTGTCGTAAAAGGCGACTAAAGGGAGGTTCGCAGGAAGGGCATCCGGGTAAAACTTTGCTCCAAATTCCATATGGGTAACAAAACAAAGAATTTCCTGCCGGCTCGGACGTCGCCCGATCAAACAAGGTCGACAAGGTCCGCGCTTCCTTTTCTCGGCCTAGACGGAAGTGAAAAGTTAGCTATGGGCTTGAAGAAGAATTTATGAGCTCGGCCTGAAGCGACAGTCTGCCCTGGATTGTGACTTGTGGAGGGGCCTGATATGGAAAAAACGTCCAACCCTAGCATAGCGTGGAATAGGGACGTTTTAAAAATAAATGATGATGATGATGATGATCATCTACCCATATATAATAATATCCCAACCTTACTTGTACAACAATTATTTTATTTAATCAAGCCAACCATTGGTATAAATAATTATCATCAACTGCTAGAACAAGAACATATCATTAAAAAAAAATATCATAAATTACAGTTATAAAAACAATAAAAGAATAAAAAACCAGAATAAAAAAAAATATATATATATATATAGCCAACCAGCTGATTTCGCAGGCAACCCTCCCCTTGAGTTGAACGACGTCGCTGGCATCGACATACTTCATCCTGCGTAGTACTCTTTTCTTTCTCTTCAGTTCTTCCATCTGGAGCATCGACTTCCGCTGCCTGTACTCGGCCTTCAGGCTCTGTATCTCCTCGTAAACCTGGAAAATTTAAATATTTTATGAAAACCGGGTTTCGCACGCCAGCGGGAAGGAAACGTCAGAATAAAAATTTATTATATTCTGACAGCAATTTAATGATTCATCTACAGTAGAGTTTCAAAATATTAAAAAACTGTTTAAAAAACACATTTATAATAAAGTGTAATAAAAATATATTATATGTTAATATAATTTAAATAAAATTTTTATTAGAACAACAAATATCCAACTATTCTTAAAGATATGCAGCATTAATAAAAAAATTTATTATATTCTGACAACAATTTAATGATTCATTTACAGTAGAGTTTCAAAATATTAAAAAACTCTTTAAAAAACAAATTTATAAATAAGTGTAATAAAAATATATTATATGTTAATATAATTTAAATAAAATTTTTTATTAAAACAACAAATATCCAACTATTCTTAAAGATATGCAGCATTAATAAAGAAAAAATGTCATCAGAAACTACTATTTTTCAAAATAAATATTTATTATATTCTGACATTTCATATCTTAAGTTTTAAGTCACTGTCGTAGAAACAAAACAAATAAAAATAATAATTAATAACTTAATAAAAATTTTCGATAATAATTATGAAAAATTAGTAATAAGAATGTCAATTTGATTGAACAGTCGTCCAGGATCAACCTTTTGTCGGGCTTCGTACTGAGTAAATGATGTCATCATCTTCTCATCCTTGTTTATCATAAGAGATTTTATCATGTCTTGAAGCTTTTTCATTTCCTTTAAAAAAAAAATGTTTGTTTGTTTTTTTTTTAAAGATTGAATTATGATTGTCTTATAAATAATATATAAATCATAACAAGTTGTCAATTTAATGAGTAATAAGTCATATCAATTTAATGATTCATATACAGCCGAGTTTAAAAAAAAATACAAAATTTAATAAAAAAAAGCAATTTTATAATAAAATGCAATAAAAACATTTTATTTGCTAACATAATTTTAATAAAATACATTAATAAAACAACAAATACAAAAAATCTTATTCAAGATATGCAATAACAATAAAAAGAAAACATATCCCAAACCCCGATTGCTTCAAGGCATTCCTTGTCTTTAATGCCAATATCTTCTATGGGATCCAGAGGGGGTGGACCGTCTTTGAAGTTGGAGAGAATTTTCTGAAAAAAAGAAGTTATGAATTAATGAGTAATTAAATAATACATTTATATAAAAACTAATTTCTTTTAATAAAATCATGATAGGATTATAGATTTTTGCAGATAATTTAGAATTTTAAGCGAATATCAGACAATATTACATAACCTGAAAAAGCTTATTTAAAGTGGCTTTACATTTCGAACAAAAACTCACACCCATCATAACATTCAACATTACTAATATTGACAGATCTGAAGCCATTATATCACACATATCATAAAATTCAACATTATAAATATTGACACACCTAGACGATTACAACGTAACATCCAACATTAAAAATATTAACACACCTGTACGATTCCCAATCCATCACTCCTCGAGCCCGACCGGTTAATTTTTTTGAGATAATCGGAACGAACTTTGCTAAACGAGGTCAAGGCTGACAGCGGAACTGGAACGATCTGATAAAAAAAGGATTTAAAAGATGATAATATATATATATATATATATATATTAATTTTAAACATAAATTTATTTAAAAAAAACATGATATTCTTAAAAACTAAGCAAATTAACTTATAAAATCAAACTCAATTTACAAATTCAGCGCACACAAACATGCCATTCAAATCAGAATTACATTCACACGCACGCACACACGCACCTACACACACACTCACCTGTGCTTCGCCCTTGATATCCGAAGGGCACGGCTTGAGGTCGTCGTAGCAACCGTGCTTGACGGAGCATTTTTCCACGTTCAACAAAACGTCTACAACGTAGTGACCTTCTTGCGTTTTCAACTCGCCGGCCTGTCAAGGTCAATCAGAAATAAATGAGCGTGAAAAATTCCATTGATTCAATGTAAAAGCATTAAAAGAAATTATATAAATATGTTTGAATTTAATGAAATATGAAATAATTAAAAGTAAAAAAGTGATTAAATTAAATAAACTTGCTTTTTTCTTTGGAGCATTTACGACAGCCGACCAACCAAAGTCCATACCATTAAATTCCACCTGAAATATTATTATTATTTTATTATTATTATTTTATTATTATTATTATTATTATCATTATTATTATTATTATTATCACAAAATATTTTACATGCTTTTTATAATGTTCTCAAAAGCATATGGATACAATTTAGGAAATTAAATTCAATAAAATAAAGTATTTATTTTTAATTCAACAATAAATAAATATAATTTGCATTTTAAACTTAATTTATAAATTAAATAACTAATTATTATATTTCATGACACACCTTGACAAGTCGTCCAGGTACAAGAGACGGAAGGATGTACTGAGGCTTTTGCATGGTCGAAAGGACCGTTCGGCATTTGGCCTCGAGTTTTTTCTTCAGAGCATAGTACAAGGCCAGCTCGTCTGCGTTGTCAAATGTTACGGATGCAAAATCTTCCTCTGCCTTTTTCAATTCTTTTTTAGATTAATAAAAACATAACTTTAATTTAATTTAGTTATTATATTAACAGCACTTTTTAAGTTAGTTATTAATATAAAAATAATTTTGTAACTTAGTTATTAATATAAACATCACTTTTTTATTTAGTTATTAATCCTTTTGTTATTATAATTATAATTAATTATAACATGATGTATTAATTATTTATCTTTAATATGGATATATTTATGCATGTATGTGTGTATGTATGTGAGACATTCCTATAAGAGCTCTTATAGATTTAATAGAAATTAATTCAATACTGCTCAAGCAAACCAATAAAAAATTATCAGCTATTATTATTATTATTATTATTATTATTATTATTATTAACAACTAAAACTATTTTTTTTTAAACAAATAAAAATAATATGTACACTTTATAACATTTTTTTACTACTCACAACATAACCAACATCAATACGCAAATACCCGTAAACAAAATAATACGAGATGTCAAACGAAACGTACTTTCGTAAAGCGTGCGTACGGCGGGATAGTTCTGGAAGTGGAAGAAAGACTTCTCCAGCATGAATTCCGGATTGATTCCTTCGACTCTGAGAGTGTTGAGGATCATGTTGTACGTTATGTGGTAAGCGCTGTTCAGCGGGTCGGATTGGCCCTGAATTTTGATGAAATTCATAAAATTGAGTAAAAAAAACATATATAAAGGCAAGAAAATGTGAAAGTGGTAATTGTAAAGATTAAATTAAAATCACACGTTAAAAATACGGACTTAGCACACGGACTTAACACAGACTTAGCATACAGACTTAACATACAGACTTAACATACAGACCTAACATACAGACTTAACATACAGACTCAACATACAGACTCAACATACAGACTCAACATACAGACTCAACATACAGACTTAACATACAGACTCAACATACAGACTTAACATACAGACTTAACATACAGACTTAATATACAGACTTAACATACAGACTTAACATACAGACTTAACATACAGACTTAACATACAGACTTAATATACAGACTTAACATACAGACTTAACATATGGACTTAACACAGACTTAACATACAGACTTAACATATGGACTTAACACAGACTTAACATAGGTTTATATAACAAACAACGTACATTCATAAAAATGATGCGACAAGACAGTCAATCCACGCAAGCGCATAAAAAAAAACACGGAAAAACCCAAACGAACGAACCATGACAATCTGCTTGACGTTAGCCGGAGTCATCTTCTCGTCGATCATCATGATGACGATTCCTTTGTCGTCGAGGCCTCTCCTACCTGCTCTGCCGCTCATCTGGATGTACTCACCTGATGATACCTGGTAGAAAATGTTTAAAAAAAAGAAGAATGTTTTGTTAAATAAACAACTCATGAAATTCATAATTAGTACCAATTTAAAAAAAAACTCATAACAAAAAATACCAAAATATCCAATTATTTATCAACATATGAATCAACTCAGAAAAAAGTTCTGGTACAACAATAACTGATATCTGAGTATTTTTGTCAATATATGTTGCTAATAATAATAATAATAATAATAATAATAATTAATGAGAGCAATATAAATGATTTTATGATAATTTATAATTACAATAAACATAAATAAAAAACTTGAAAATTTAGAAAGCGAAACGACATACCGATCTGAAATCGACTCCGTCGAATTTCCTTGTGCTCGTGAACAGCACGGTTCTTGCCGGCATGTTCAGTCCCATGGCGAAGGTCTCTGTAGCGCACAGCGCCTGCCGTCGAAGAAAAAAAAAACATTAACGATATTTTTAATAATTATTATTTTTAAATGCATACTAAATATCTTACATCTCTGTAAACACACATCATAAAAAATATTGGATATAATTAGAACCCTATAGACATCTGACTACCTATGTTAACAATGTTACAAGATATGACCTAGAAGTCTAACTCTTGACTAATAATGCCACGTTAAATATTGTCAAATTTTAATTTCATTGCTAAATATAATAAATACATCAGACATCTAATGGCTCACCTTGACCAGATTTTCAGAGAATAGAATCTCTGTTAATTCCTTAACGATTGGAAGCAATCCGGAGTGATGAATGCCGATTCCTTTCATTAAATATTTCCGGATCTCTTCAACCTGATGAAGGAATTTTGAAAGAATTATAACAAAAAAATCAACAATAAAACCATTGAGGCAGTCTCAGATAGGAATGCATTTTTTTATCCAATAACAGACATTAGCATTGAGCATAAATGCACTAAATTTATACAAATATAAACATGAACAACATTCATGCACATATAGACATGCACAACATTCATGCACATACAACATATAAACATAAACATGCACAACATTTATAAACATGTACAACATTCATACACATACAACCTATAAACATGCACAAGATTCCTGCACATACAACACATAAACATGCACAACATTCATGCACATACAACACATAAACATGCACAACATTCATGCACATACAACACATAAACATGCACAACAATCATGTACATACAACATATAAACATGCACAACATTCATGCACATACAACATATAAACATGCACAACAATCATGTACATACAACATATAAACATGAACAACATTCATGCACATACAACATATAAACATGCACAACATTCATGCACATACAACGATACAACATAAAAACATGCACAAGATTCATGCACATACAACATATAAACATGCACAACATTCATGCACATACAACATATAAACATGCACAACAATTTCTTCTTACCTGAGGCAACTTTCTGTCCTCCTCCGATAATGTCATAACTGCATTTTCATACACTTGAGAAACAAGTTCCTTCTCTTCATCTGTTTTTATTTAAAAAAAATATTTATATAAATAATTATGCAATACTTATAGTATTTCTGATAAAGATATGATAGAGAATTTATTTATAGCAGTAAATAATTTTAAATAGATTTATTAGTACCTTTACATCAGTGTGGGTCGCTATGTAATAATGACTGGATTGGATTAAAAGCATCATTGCAAACATAAGAAATCATTTACACGATAATTTTAAACGATAAATCTATACAAATGTAGTAAGAAACTAACTTTAAGAATGTAATGATAAAAAAATATCTATACAAAGATGAGAAAGTATCTCTACAAACATACAAATACAACTATATATATATATATGTAAAGATACATGTACACAAATTACAAGAAAGTAGCTATAAATCTACAGTCCAAATAAAATTTCTAACCCAATGAATCATTGAAATTACAAAAAAAGTAACGATGATAAATAAAATAAAGCATGAAAGGAGGTGCCGAATTAGAACGAATTTTCCAACCCACGCAAGCCTGGAAAAAAACAGACGTAAATCGGAAAAAGAAAGAGAAAAGAAGACCGACCGGATATAAAATCGAGTTTCAACAGCTGGTCGGCGTACGCCTCGCAGTCTCTCTTGCTGAAGCTGAAGATGATGACTGGAGTGAATTTGATGTCCTGGATCATTTTTACGATCTTGAAACAGCTCGACTCCCCTGTGGAATATAAAGAAAATTTTATTTTTCACGATTTAAACCGAGACAGTACAAGCACGATTACGACAAAAGCAAACATTCTATTTTACTATTACTATTAATCGAATCTTGTGTTAGTCTAACCCGACCTAAGGATAAAAAACGAGCATTACTCAATTGTATAACTACAACAAGACATATAGACATATGACAACAACCTCACAAACATAAACATAAGGCTAAAGCTATGCAGCATAGAGATTTTCAAATGCATAGCCACAACTAGACAAGCTGCATAGCTAGAACTAGATAAAATGTATGGCTACAACTAGACAAGTGTATGATAACAACTAGACAAATGTACAGCTACAACTAAACAAATGTACAGCTACAACTAGACAAATGTACAGCTACAACTAGACAAATGTATAAATAATTCACTCACATAAATTAAAATATCAAAACAGAACTTTTTAATCTCAACGGGAATAAATCCAACTCCACACTGAAGCTCCACACAACAACAAAACAATGTTTACACAACATTTACACAATAACATCAACAAATGTAAACTTTCATCACCTTTGCCATATCCACCCTTCCTCCCCTTTTGATTCTTGTTAGCGCTCGATGATGATGATGATGATGAGTTTTCACCATCTTTTAGTGCTAACATAACGTTATTGAAATTATCCTCGCGAAAGCTACCCTGCATGCATCAATGAAGAATGTTTTAATTAGTTGTATTGAATATTTAATTATTCATTTAATTATTTTTATTAATTTAATACATTATTAACTAATTGGAATTCATTATTATATAATCTGTTATAATTATTGTTATAATAAATACAATGCAAATTATATGTTCAATCACAATCAAACAACTCTGTCATTAATAAATTATTGATTATTGACATATTAGAACAACATAAAATTTTAATAAAAAATAATTAATCATTAAGCATGTAATTTTTAAACAGTGACTCGTCTAATTTAACAAAAAAAAACTTCAAAAACCACCAACATGCTCATCAACAATAAGATGAATTCCGTCTCCACCCGCCGGATAGACGTAATGCTGCAGTGGTGTCGGCCTGTACTCCGTGTACACTACGTGGCAGGGCTGTACGAATAAACACGTATTTAATCACACAAGTTTACATGATAAAATGATTTAACACGAAGATAACAAAAGATTTAATTAAATAATACTTAACATAATATTATGAAAATAGTTCTTAACATAATATTATGAAACATGAAGATAACAAAAGATTTAATTAAATAGTTCTTAACATAATATTATGAAACATGAAGATAACAAAAGATTTAATTAAATAGTTCTTAACATAATATTATGAAAATAGTTTTTAACATAATATTATGAAACAAGCACATATATTTGATTCAAGTAAACTGCAATTTAAGAATTGAAATAAATTCAATATTTTCTGCCTACCTGCTTGTGCAAGTGAGCAATCCACTCGGCGAATTGCCTGGCGTTCGGAATCGTGGCGGACAGGAAGACGTAGTGAACGTCGTCCGGGAGCATGATTATCGACTCTTCCCAGACAACTCCTCTCTCTGGACATCGGTGAAATAGAATAAAAAAAAAATTTAAAAAACTATTTATCAAAACTTTAAAGTTCTCTAGTTGTTAAACAGTGCATCCTAGAGCAAAAATGACCACATTTTCGTAATCAGCGCCTTATGTTCTATATGAATATGTGTTGCTTTAAAAAAAATTGGCGCAACCATATTCAACAAACCTTTATTCCTCATGTAATGAATCTCGTCGAAAATGACCCAAGCGACCTCTCTAATGACCTCTGAACCTCTGAAGAGCATGCTACGTAGAATCTTTTAAAAAAGAAATTATATTATATTTAAATATTTAAAATAAAATAAAAAACATCCCAGTTATTTATTTTAAATCACTAATTTCAAATATATTCATTTCCACAGTTTAAATCTTTTAAAAAGGAAATTACATTAATTTTAAATAAATTTTTTAATTTGTTATTATTATCATCAAATTTTTTTTACCCTTTCACGTAAGTACTCTAAAAAAAATAAAATGTCCATATAAATCTAATAATAATTTAAATATATAAAAATATGTATTAATTACATTTTTCAACTCCTCGCAGAAGTGCTCTTAAAAAAATAAAATGTTTATATAAATCTAATAATAATTTAAATATATAAAAATATATATTGAATAAATTGTTTAACTCCTCACGTAAATGTTCTTAAAAAAATAAAATGTTTATATAAATCTAATACTAAAAATATATATATGGGTTCAAATAATACCTCAGTCGTCATGATGAGACAACTGGCATTCGGATTGATCGTCATATCTCCGGTGATGAGACCGACGTCTTTGAATTCGTCTTGAAACTCTCGATACTTCTGATTGCTGAGCGCCTTTATGGGGGTCGTGTAAATGACTCGCTGCTTCCTCTTCAGTGACAGTGCTACGGCGTATCTGAACGAGAAAAAAATGATCAAATGTTGATAATGTTGAATCAAAATGACAACATGCAGCATTTTCACTTTTAATATTACTAAGTTTAATAAAAAAAAAACATTGCAATTAATAAAGCCAACATTAATCAAATAAGTCTCAATTAATTTATTTGACATAATATAATTTTAAAATAAACGAATTTAAACTCCACAAAGCAAGTAGATTTGTACCTAGCTTTTTACTGTTTTGAACAAAAGCAATGAAAAACCATGAAAATAACATTCAATATATATATTCAACAAATAATTAAAAATAATAAAAATGAAATTTAAAAAGAAAATGTATATTTCAAAAACACAACTAAAGAGCTAAAACGTCCCAAAAAAACTCACTCTGCAACTACCGTCTTTCCAGCAGACGTGTGAGCAGACACCAGAACAGACTGGTTGTTCTCAATGCAGACTACAGCTTCCTTCTGGAATGGATCCAAAGTGAAAGGATACTCCTTGGCAGGCTTGCTCAAGGGATCGATACTGAGCGGAGTAAACGTCATGGATTTGGGCAGGACGACCTCGTGAGTGCATCCGTCAGGTGTCTCCAGTTGTTTTACTTGGATTTGGGGTAGGTTTTCCAGTGGACTGCACAGTGAAAAAATAATAATATTCTTTATTATTAAGTAATTCAGCAGAACTTTGTTGATAACAAAACATAATTAAAAATAGTGTTATGTCCAGGATTACGCAAGCAAATTAAATCAAGTTAGATCGAATGATACCTGCTTTCTTCAAGTATATTTCCTTCCTTGAATTTCTTCTGTGGTTTATCTTTAACGCTATCATTTGGCCTAAATTATAAAATTTTGCTATTTTGAATAATTATATTTACATTTTATTAACCACTTAATTTAAATAATAACATGCAAACTTAAAAAATAAATTAAAAATCATAAGAGCATCTGGCAACCTTTTGCGACTGAACAACTGCAAATCAATATCTTCTATTTTTGCTTCAGTCGGCTTGGCGTCAAAAACCGTGAAAAGTTCATCTATGTCAAACATTGTTGACATCTTTGTAAGTCTGTAGTAACGTCATTGGAAATTATTAGATTACAAATTAATTTCGTTTTAGGCTTAACTTTGGCACAACCCCGTTGCACTAAAAAAACATTTTATTTGTACGGCTTGCAACATTGCTAACTTCAGAAGACGCAATACGCTGACCATCAAAAAAGTTGTTAAGCATCAGATTAATGCAATAAATATTACCTTATTTGGGCAACGTAATAATATATTCATAAACTGTAAACATCCAATATATTAAACAAAACAAACTTTAACAACGTGGGCTTTGGCTTTGGTACGAGTAACAAAAACAAAATTATAACATCGCTCTAATTACAAACATAAAACCAAAAGTTATATAAATACCTATGGTTCTGTCATATATATCTAGGTTCTGTGAAATGAAATCTTTCAAAACGCAACGATTTATAATGATCATACCGTTATTTAATTTAAAAAAAATCTATAATAGGCAAAACATATACTTCTTGGTTTTAGGATAGTGGAGTAGCCCGGGGACAAGGCATAACAAGTTCGCCACTGGAAATTTTTTCAAAATCTTAACTTTTTCTAAAACTAGCTAATGACCGAATCAAGTACATAGCTGTAGATACTTTTTTACAAACTTTTATTTAGGTTACAATCTCTGTTTGTGTGTGTGTGTGGCATTCTCTGTATACGCAAATCTTGCAAGTAAAATTTAACCAGCTTTTTGACTAGCTAGGAAGCTGAAACTTTCAGCCTAGCTTTATATTGGATGACAATACATGATTCAATTAAAAAAAATTATTTGAACATCTTTCGTATTTCTAAATCGAAAGTATTTAAAATTAAAGTTTGTGTTAAAAAACTCGTTTTTCCCTTTACTTGTTTTTAAAATTTAATTATCTACTTAACTTTTTAGAGCGCCTTAAAATGACAGCAGGAGACGTGTCTTTTCTGACCCAATCGCTACTTTTCTCTTTTAGAAGGCCCCATCGATCATTTATTGTAGAAAATTTTAATGCCTTTTCGAAAAAAATGGAAATAAGGTACAACCCGTGTCCTCCAGTCATCGATTATTTTTTAGAAAAAAATAAAACACCACTAAGCAATAGTCATGTAACTCATCATTAAAGGGTTTCACTAATATTTTTGGAAGAGGACTATTTATAAATTTATACCATAGCCCGGCAGCCCAGTATTGTTTCCGGGTTGACCTTATGGCAAGCAGCAAGACATCCGCATAGCCATAGAGGACTACGAGGGACCAGTCCTCTCACAGAGCGCTGCGAGCCTCCCCACGGAATTTTTCAATTGAAAAGTTTAAAATAGGGAAATTATGTGCGACTGTGCGAAAGACTACCCCCACCTTATTAGGTTTTTAAGAAAGGAGAGTGTGAAATTATTCGAAAAAATGTTGGGCTCCTTCTAGAGCCAGAAAATTTTTTGTCCCCCCTCTTGTAAGTACTGAGCCTCCATGGAAGAATTTTAGGCTCCCTCTTGCATGTACTGAACCCCCTCAGGAAAATTTTGCTGGCTACGCAGTTGCTTCAAGATCTTGAGAGCACTTTGTTGTTCCAGATACAGAACATTCTAAAACTGAGGTTATTGGTAAACGACTAACAAAATAGTTTTTTCCTCATGTTTTGTGCAGCAATGGATGTTGCGGTCGTAACTTTTCGTCTACTAGCAAGTTTCCTACCAGTTAGAACTGAATGGTTTACTATTTTACAGAGAAAATAAAGAATCACAACAAAAAATTCAAAGAATTAATATACAAAGAAAACTCATATCAACAAAATCATCATAAAATAACTCTTAATCATCAAATGACTTATTATATCTCTCAAAAGAATTTTAGACCAGTAAATTCCACTACATTGATCAACAAATCTCTATTCGAATTGCTACACTTGTCATCGTTCTTAATCAAAGTATTTATAAAATCTCTGCAGCTTTCAGTTCCGTTATTTTTGTATTCTCGAGGTACAGAATTGGTCAGAATGGTGTCAACGAAAGACAAGGTGCAAGTTTTTCTCACAAATTCGATTATCGACTTTTGCAGAGTCGTCTGCTTAGTAAATATTTCAACGGTGCTCGAGTTTTTCAGAAGCTGAGCAATTTGTCTGACGTCCTTTTTCAGGATTTCTGACAATTCTTCGAGGCTTTCGTGACATTCCCAGAATTTGTCAGTTTCACACTCGGGAAATACGTCGAAGGTGTTCCGACCGGGGCTGCTTAAATCGCTCGAGAGATTTTCCGGGTCATGTTGAGGGGGGCTGAAAGCCATCACCCCACCCGATTGGCACGTCGCCCTTAGTAACCGTTGAGCTATCTCGTAGAGAGCAACGACAAATTTGATTTCATCTCTGAAGGGATTCATCTGCCCTCTGTCAAATAGTCGAATGTCCTGAACCTGTATAAAGTTCAAAGGTTCATGATATAATAGATAGATTTAAATAAATAAATTATAATCAATATAATATCATACCTAAAAAAATTATTACAATTATTAAACATAATTAACATTATTATTATTAACACGATATAACAGATAGATTATAATAAATAAATTATGATCAATATAATATCATACCTAAAAATAGTCATTTCAATTATTAAACATAATATCATTATAAATAACTAGATCTATGTTTATGTTCATTACACTCTGACATGCAAATATAAAAAAAAATAAAATAAAAAAACAGAAACCAACATTTTCCTGGTTTAGTGGATCCTTAAGAAGCCATTCACACACAACCTGAAGGCCCTTCCTTGACCAAACCTGATCTTTGTAACAGTGGAGGTGGAAAAAAATTTCCAGTAGAACTTCTGATCCGTAGGTCGGATTCAGTTCTGAAAAAACACGTTTTCTTTTATTTGAAATTTTACTCTCAAATCAACAATCCCACCAGAATAATAATCATCAGCTGTACTTGAAAAAATTCAGCTAACGAACTGTTAGCTGAAACAGTTATTGCATCCCTGTTTGATTTTCAGCTCATTTGTCAAACTTTCAAGCCCAGCATCCATTCCTACCTCAATCACAACAGCAGACTTTGATAAAGAACCAAATCAGCTAAAAAAAACAGCTTCTAAATTCCCACATAAGCACCGAAAAAACCGGTCAGCATTAAACACTGCTTAAAACTTACCCATGGAGGGTGGCCATCCCACGATGGAACACAAACGTGGAACACACGAGACTGACACCTCTCGTATGTTGAGATCCTCCTCTTGTGACATGACCACAAGACTTGTCCAATTCTTGAAAACCATGCATCCTTAATTTGAAGTAAACAAAATTCAGGTTTGATGTAAAACATTATAGAAAAAAAAATCAGAAAGCTTATAAGTCTATATCATCAGTTTAAATACTAATTAAGGCTAAATTACAAAGCAAAAGACCTTTGGGGTCGTTATTAACCCTATTGGTAGTGGAAGGGTTAAAGCTAGATTATAAAATAAACGAGTCTATTTTATCATTTTAAATACTCATTAAGGCTAAATTATAAAATAAATGAGAAAAATAATCTACCAATATTCTTTTCAGCATCAGCAAGCATGACATCCGAATTGCGGGTTATCGCATAGCAGGATGACAGTTTCAAATCATCCGTCGAATTCTCCGAGAGAGCCACTCGGTTTATCTCGACACAGAATCGCTCCAGAACTCTTAAACATTCTTCATCCTTGGGATTTTCCTGAAACGTAATAAATAATATATTCCTAAAGCATGAAATTAATTCTGCTTCTAATGAACATTTTTAGGTTTTTTATAAATATATTAAAAACGTTTTCATTAATCTATTAAATCTTAAATCATTTTTATATTATTTTATTCTACTTGTTTCCTATTAAATATATATCAATAAAATCTAATATAAATAAACTACTTGTTTACTATTAAATATATTAATCAATAAAATCTAATATAAATAAAAATGTATTATTTGGAATAATCCGACAAGTGAAATGAACCGACCCGATCTTGATTTACGTCTCCGTCGAACTTGAACAGAATGAAACAACTCTCAGCAGCCAGATAGAAAGCTCGCACTTGGTTTTCAATACTGTCATGAATATTACCACACAATTATCATAGTAATAAAAATGATTATAATTTATATTAGAATTATTTTAAATAATAAAAAAATAGTTTAAATGAAATTATTCTCAGTTTGACTTACAAAGTGCAATTGGAAATCAAGTTAACAGCTTGATTGAATATCTAGAAATAATTAGTTTAAATATTAGACTAAGATTAAATATTTTTTTAAAATAAACTTCAAATATTAAAATAAATTTCAAGTATTAAAAATATATGTCAAATATTAAAAATAAATTCCAAATATTAAAAATCAATATCAATTATTAAAAATAAATTTCAAAATTAATAATGAATTTTAAACACTAAAAAAATTAAAAAAATTATTTATTTAATTATAGAAAAATTACATTAAAAAATGTTATTCACAAAAACAAGTTTTTTAAAAATTGTTGTAAAAAATCACGAAATCGGACAAACATTGAGGCAGTCTTGCAAGGAAAAGATTTCCAACTTGTCATCAAATTTGAGTTTCATCACATTTGTCAGAAACACAACCACCTAGGATAATCAGACCACAACATCAAAACGTTGTTCTTTTTCAACTTTTTCAAAACAGAAACTGGAACAAACAAAATTAGGTAAAACCCAAACCTGCTGAACGTTGACGTGAAAAGTATTTTCAGCGGCTAAAACATTGCAAGCCGCACGGACGATATCTCTCGTGATGAATCGGACGTAAATTGACGTGGAGAGACTAGTGTCATCGTCATCGGCTTTGTCGTAGGAGAAATCGCAAATCAAATCGGCATCGCTGTCACCTTCTTCATCATCATCGCTGTCTTCACAGCCTCTACCCGAAGTCGTGGCAACATCCTTAAATCCATCAGCAGCCAGCCTACCAGCTGCCTGAGACTTTATAGCTAAGCTGTTGAGAACCTTTAGTGTCTCTAGCTGAACATCGGTTTCGGTAGAATTCAACAACTTTACGACTACAGACTCGAATAAAAACATTTTCCCGACCCCTCGAGACAAGATCAGTTTTAAATTACTCCTTGCGAGGAACGAGACGTACTGATGATAAAAAGGTTGATGATGATGATCGACATCGATGCCGACGTTTTCGCTCAAAGACAAACCGCGTCCTTTTGAATTCATTGAGTCGGTTAAAATCTCTATATCTTCGTCAATATTTCTTTCTCCATCTTCCTCAACAGAAAAACTATCTTCTTTCAGTACTAAAAATCGAAACTGAAGCTTCAACAGCATCGAAATTTCCCGAATCTGTCTTTTGACGTTTTCGTTGGAAGATTTCGAGAAGATAAACAGGAGCTTCTCGACGATCATTCCGAATGCGAGTCTCGTTGCCAGGCACGGGTTGAAACTATTTTTTGATTTTAAACAATTTTTTTTCTATTAAAACTTAAAAAAATAATTGTTCAAATAGACAAAAATAAAAAATCACAGAATTAACAAATCAATGATCACGAGGCTGTAGTTTTAAATATACGCCAATAAATTTCACAGTGAGTTCAAGACAGCATGCCATTATTAGACTAATCCAACCTTCTGTCTAAGCAACTAATATTGTAGAAATACAAAATAATATATTTGTATAATTATTGTAGTTTTACAAGAAACATTTGCATAAAATCAATTGATTGGAAAATAAAAAAATATACAATGTGATCAAATAAATTATACAATAAAATGAGACTTCAAACTGACTCCGAAAGTAGAAATCTTGCCTTCCACAGGGATTCCGAGACGTTCTGATAATAAATTTCCTCTTCCTCATTATTTGACGTTTTAAGGAAAACTTCCGATGTTTTCATTAGATATTGAATCTATTAAATATTTTTTAAAATTAGTATTTAGATGATTTAAATAAGTATTTATATGATTGAAAATAGTATTTATATGACTGAAGTTAGTATTTATATGATTGAAATCAGTATTTATATGATCAAAATTAGTATTTATATGATTAAAATTAGTATTTATATGATTGAAATATGTATTTATACAAATGAGATTAGTGTGTTTACAAGCAGCAACATCAACAACAACAGTAATTCACCTGCAGACAACATCCGTGAATATAATTATGCCTCAGCATTCCAGATTCAACATGACTGACAAGATCCTCGAGGAGACTCATAATAAAATGACAGACATGTTCTTTGGACACCAAAGAACTAACAGCTCTGGCAGCCATGTTTCTGATTTTAACAGCAGGATTTTCTGAGCACCTGTATTTTGAAAGTAAAAAGTGAATATCTCAAAATTTCTGTATTAACAATCATCCAGATCCACAACCATAATCATAACTATCACTACACCACCATCATCATCATCCTCATCATCTTCTTTACCATCATCATTATCACCACCAGCTTTGCCATCACTGTCATCACCACCGACATAATCATCATAATCATAATCATAATCATCATCATTATCATCATTAGAGGCGCTGGTGGCAGAGCGGTAGAGCGTTCGCCTCTCGATCGTTAGGTCGGCAGTTTGAACCTCGCCGGCGTCACCAGCGTAACTCCCTTAAGCAAGGAGTTCACTCGCATTGCTAAAAGGGTAGGCGCCTATAAATGGCTGCCTCTGCAAGTACCCTTTCTCGCCTTCGAGCAAGACTTGTCTTGGAAAAGGCGTTGTGAAAGAGAAATAAAGAAATAAAATTCATTAATGTTTACTAGCCTAATAACATGAGGAATGAGACTTTCTATGTTGATATTTGAATTTGAACTCTCTCCAGCAGCCGGAGTGAGACTCGACAGGATGATGAGAACCATGAACGCTCCCTGGTCGTCGCTCCGCTTGCTAGAATTTCCAGCGAACGAAAAACAAAAAAAAATGATGATAGACTAGTTACGATCATCAAATTAAACTCATGAAAATAAGAAACAATATTTTAAATTGGTTAAAGAAATAACAATGCAAATTGTAAATTAATTTTAAATTTCTTAAAGAAATAACAATGCAAATTTAAACTAACAAACATGAGCAACGATCGGTCAAACAAGAAGTAAAACTGAATAAAACCGATCAAATAAAAGCAGTCAACACAGAGATTGGAATGTTCATTCATCTCAAATAACACCAAAACTGACTCACTCGTTCTCGCAAGGAGACAACTGCCTCAGGAAGTATTCAAACAATTCGGGATACCTCGAGAAGAAAGCTTTGCCAGACATTCTGAAGCGAAACGAACATTAATTAAATGAACGTTAATTAAATATTAATTAAAGGTAATAAGAAAAAGATTTAATGTCTTTTTTTTATAAAAAAAAATAAATACTAACAATAAATCATAAAATTAAATTAAAAAAAGTTTACACCTGATAATTTAGCAATACATAATTTATACCTGATAATTAATCAATTAATATATCATTTATACCTGATAATTAAGCAATTAATAAATCATTTATCCCTGATAATTAAGCAATTAATACATAACTTATACCTGATAATTAAGCAATCAATACAAAATTTATACCTAATAATTAAGCAAATAATACATAAGGTATACCTAATTACTAAGCAATATTTACATAATAATTAAGCAATTAAAAATTGCTAGGTATTTGGTATTAATACCTAATTAACACCAAAAAAAACCTACGAAACAAATTATTCCCTGAACAGCAACCAACGACAACTGACCCTAAATATCTCGACTGGGAGCACGCCTTGGGCTTTCCGACTCCGAAAACTCTCCTCACGAGAACGCTGAACAACATGGCTGAAGAATTGCTAACCTGAGGAACAAGTTCATTTATTTACATTTTTATTTTAGTTATTATATTTCAGGGATGTACAAATTTACCTAAAACTACATCATCATCACCAAAACTATAATAATAATGATCATCATCATTTTTTTCAATAATTCTCAACAAATTAGCATAAACTGTAAAAAACTCTTACCGGCCAAAACTTGGAGTTGTAACCATCGATGGATACTTGAAGTCCGCTGCCGATGTAAGGCTGAATTTTTTCTCCGAGTATCGAGTCCCTGAAAAGTGCTCTCAGGATGTTTCTACAATGAACCTTTGGGAAAATAAATCCTTTATTCATCTACATTTCACAATATATATATATATATATATATTAAGCGCCCTTTAAGCAGCTTCTATTGCACACAGCGCTATATAATTTTTTGTCTTTATTATTATTATTATTATTATTATATAAATGGCAATATGTGAGTTAATGTTCAAGATTGAACAACATTTGGCATGAGGTAGTCTTCATTAAAGAGAAGGTTTCATGAGATTTAAAAAAAAAATCTATTTATTAGTTTACGTTTATCGGCAAAAAACAAGAGAACAGTAAACAAGAAACCCGGTCAGCACCGGGTAATCCTACCAGTCGTATAAATAATTACGGATATACACGAATCAGTTAGAGACCCGATTTATATGAGCAATAAAATAAAACTATTTAGGTAATACAAACATGATATGTGAACTCGCTTGTGATTGGTTGACTTGCCAGGCCAATGAGCTCACTCATCACAAACTTTAAGCTCTTCCCGCCGTTGGCCACAGGTTCGGTAGATACAACAGCCTATTTTTTATTGTTTAAAAACTTTCAATTTATTATAGAAAAAAAACATTTAAAAAATAAAATAAACAAATATTTCTAAAAATCTAATTAAAAAAAAGATTTAAAGTTGAAAACGAACCAAAAAGAAAAACGGAACACCGGCACTCCTCCTCGTGGAGCACAGGTCGTCCGCGTCCGAGCTTTTGACGCGTTCCATCAGCTGTTTGGCCCAGAGGAGGGGAAGCTCGTGAAGTTGAGGTACGTTACAGGCCCACAACGTACGGGTCAGCTGCACGAAACCAGAGTAGGCCAGTTCAAAGGCACCCCTGTGGCGAGAATTCAACAGCAGGTCGGTGAGGAACGAGCCCATTTTTTCTATCTAAAATTTATATTAAAAAAAAATAACATGAAAATGTAGTTTTTATTATTATTATTATTATTAATGTTATTATTATTATTATTGTTAATATTATTATTATTATTATCATCATCATCATCATTAATATTATTATTGTTATTATTATTAATATTATTATTATAATTGCTAGATGAACCTCGACGTCATACCATGTCAAACGAAAGAACCCCGTAGTCGGAATCGTCCGCCTCCCTGACCGCGACGGGCACCGACGAGGAAATCTGTCCGAGAAGGAGAGACGTTTCTTTGATGCTCCTCCAGCAGCAGACGACCAGATATTCGGGCATCAGACGGACTTTTGACTCCAGCTGGCGTGGAGACTCGGATTTGCGATTGTCGCATTTCTCTTTCGTTTCCTCTACGGAAACGAAAGCAAATGTATTCATTATATAGAACGCAATTTATTTTTAAAAAATTAGATGAATGAAAACATAAATTAATTGCAGTTTAAAACAGTTAAAATATTAAATGAAACTTAATCGATCAAATCATAAATAAATCTCTAAAAATAAACAAAATAATCATAACAATCCAAAAATTAGTTTTAGGACATCAGAAGAAAAGTGATTCTTAGAACCTTCTGACTTTCCATAAAAATCGTGGTTTAAAACCGTTAAAATATTAAATAAAATTTAATTGAGTAAATCATAAATAAATCTTGAAAAACAAACGACATAATCATAACAGTCCAAAAAATTAATTTTAAGACATCCAAAAAAGGAAACAATTAAATTAGAAGAACCTTCAGAATTTCCATCAAAATCATCCTTTAAGAAAGCACCAGCATCCAAAAAATCCGTGGGAAACTCAACGTCGTTGTAACCAGTATCCAAGTCGTCCGGAATGTTCCCCTCGGGACTGGAGCTGTTGATGACGATGGAGACAATGCTTGCAACTTTTATGCTTATGTCAATGAGCTCGTTCAGTATGAGTTTCCATCTGTTTCTTTTGTTTATTGACCTGAGAAATAAAATTTTGTGAAGGAAAAAAACGATATTATGTGTTATTATGCTCGTTTTTAGACAGTAAATCATGAATTTTGAGGTTATTACAGGATGTCCTATCTGTTGAACAAACTTTTCTCTTTTTTTCCACTCTGCATTATCTACTCTATTCTAAATGTAACATGAAAAATAAATTCAACTCGAAATAGGACAACAAAATGCAATACATCTAATTCATACATCTATGAATTAAATCTAAATAAATGCATTAAAACAATACAAATATGCATTATTACTATCAGAAAAAATTAAAACTAAAAACCTAGAAAATTACACATAGAATCAAAAAGAAATAAAAAAAATTCAAACCCAAACCAACCTCCATTCAAGCAGGCCGATGATACGAGAGATTGAATGAACGACCGGATACATGGGAGAGGTAGCCGACGCCAAGAGGAGATTCGAACCGGCTACATCGACGTGCTGGCTCAACCTGTTGATCAACCATACAGTCACCACGTGGATCTTCTCTGACTCTTCATCTTTATCATCTTTCTGAGAACCTTGATCGCATTCTTCTAACGTTTCGCACGTGAATCGTTGACTGCGATAAACCTCGACGAAAGACTTATCTAAACCGGACAGAACAGCGAAGATTTCTTCAAAGGAGAAGACACGAAGTATTAACTTCAGGAGGTACGAGGCGGTCATGCAGTCTTGTGGTCTGGCGCTTTCCGACAGTCTCAGACTGAGCTTGAAGAGTTCAGCGGAGTCGAAGACCGGCTGAAAAATAAAAATATATTTATGGTTAAACGTGTAATATTTATAGAAATTATGCTGAATAAATCAACACGTATCATTGACGGCTTAAAGAGCATTTTTCCACACTTTCGCTAGGCTAATGTAATAAGATATAAAAAAAACTTCATAGGGCACTTCAAAATTACCAAATAAATCAAACGATCAAATACAAAAATAAATTTGCATGTAAAAATATATAAGTATTTTAGACAGTTTCCACCTCAAGAGAAGCATTCGAATACGAGCGGAGGATCGAAGTTAGGAACGAAAATACGTCCTGTTTGTTCTTCTCGAAGGAATCGGAAAGTGCCGAAGTGAGGAGGAAAACAGACGACGGAACTGCGGTCGTTTCAGCGAGACTGAACCACGAGGAATCTTTTAATGAGAAATTTTTAAATAAATTCTATAATTATAATAATAAGTTTATTGATGAAAAATTATGACGTGTTTATGAATGGAAAATTGCAACAACCACGAAGTAAACAGCTGATTAAATCAAACAGCTGATTGAAGTAAACAGCTGATTGGAGTAAACAGCTGATTGAAATAAACAACTGATCGAATCAAACAGCTGATTGAAGCAAACAGCTGATTGATTTAGCAAAAAAAAAAAAAAAACTTCAATAAATAAACAATAAGCAATGACTGACCGAACTCATCATTGAACTGAGATAGCAAAAGGTTGAGAATCGAAAGAGACGTCGTCCTGCAAGCGAACGAACTCCCCTGATGTAAACTCGTCACGCACAAACTGCTCAGTCGAGACGTAAACTCCTGAGAGGACGAAACAAAAAGTTGTAATTTTTTTCTATCAAACGTTCAAGAATGGGTTACTGAATATTAATGAACATTCAAGAACAGGTTATTGAATCTTAATGAACATTCAAGAATGGGTTACTCAATCTTAAAGAACATTCAAGAACGGATTACTCAATCTTAATGAACATTCAAGAACTGGTTACTCAATCTTAATGAACATTCAAGAACTGGTTATTGAATCTTAATGAACGTTCAAGAACGGCTTATTGAATATTAATGAACATTCAATTACGGGTTATTGAATCTTAATGAACATTCAAGAACTGATTACTCAATCTTAATGAACGTTCAAGAACAGGTTACATCTTAATGAACGCATTACTCAAAAAATAAAGAACAAACGACACGACCCACCTGGTACGACTTCAGAACATTCGTCGACGACTCATCAAATTCTTCACCTCTGACAGACGTCGAGCACTTTTTACTGATTCGTCTGCCACTCTCTTTGAGTCTTGTAAACAGCTGTGAAAAAGTTAAATCATTTATTAATCAAATTAAAAAAAAACTAATGTATTAATAAATATTTTCAGTTGTGGAAAGTTTGTAAACTTTTCCTCTTATTGAAGAGGGAACGGTGACCTGTGCGTGTTTAAGACCGAATTTTTAGCCGAACAGCTTTACTGTGAACATTTATTCAGTCAAACCCTTAAGGAAGCTTGAGGGCTACATACTAACCACAGGGCTATTAAACACTTTAAATTCTAGGTGCCCGAGATAAAAATATTTAAAAAATGTTCTATACATTGCATTACATTACCTTTTTAATGATGGTGACAAACTTTTGCCTGAAAGATGGCGATTGGTTGTTGAGATTGTACCGGACGAACTTGAGGATCAGGTCGAGGTCGAATGACGGCACGACTTCGGTCGTTTTTTGGTGCTCGCAGAGAATGGAAAAGCCGTCAAGTCTTAGCTGGAAGAGGTAGAATTATTTGAGTATTTGAGAGAGAAAAAAAACATTACAACTAAAATTTAAGCAAATCTAATGAAATTCAACACAAAAATTAATTAAATTAAATTAAATTAATTAAGAAAAGTTAGACACATTTGTATATGTGTGTGTTTGTGTGTATTTACATCCAAGGAAGTTGAAATTCACAGCCAAAATTTCTATAACATATATTATTGGGACTAATTTGTTGTAGTTGTAGACAATTCAACTGAAAATTAATAAAACAATAACTAAATTTGTCAACACCAAGAAATTAAATTAAAAAGAATTAATAAAATAGAACTAAATTTGTCAAAAATTAAAAAAATGGTTCTGCAAGAGAAAGAAACCTGTTCGCTTTGATGAAGCAGAACATTTTCGAGGATTGCATAGATTCGTTGGACGCGAGGCAGAGACATCTGTCTGCTGTTTGTCGTCTTCCTGTTGTGCTGAACTTGCTTCAGGCAGCACATCAGAGCGCTTAACTGGCAGAAATTCAGACAGCCTACTGCGGTGAGGAAATTTAAAAACGATGACATGAATTCCGAAACGAAGCTGCTCATATGAATATTGAAAAAAAACTAGATAAAGTAAAAAATAGTTTCAGATAAAAATATTTAAAAATTTAAAATACCATCTTTTCCTGCTTCGGCCGTTAGCAGGTCTACGAGATAATCCAGGCAGTGGCCGTTCTTGTCCAACAATCGTGGAAGCAGGTACTTGAGGGATTTCAAACAAAATACATACATAGTAGATTTCCATGTTCGGTTTTATAAAAGTATAATACTCAATAATTGTTATTATTATTAACACCCAGTAACATAATTATATAGTAATAATATAATTATATAGTAACATAATTATATAGTAATAAAATTATAAAGTAGCATAATTATATATTAATATAATTATAAAGCGACATAATATACAGTAATATAATTATAAAGCGACATAATTATACAGTAATATAATTATAAAGTAACATAATTATATAGTTATATAATTATAAAGTAACATAATTATATAGCAATATAATTATAAAGTAACATAATTATAAAGTAATATAATTATAAAGTAATATAATTATAAAGTAACATAATTATATGGAAATTCTATTAAAATTTTCCTACTTGTGAGATGCATGTCTGTTGATTATAGGAGCCCCCCTGCAATGCTTCCATGACCGGTTCAACCCACACCGCAAACCAACTCTCCATCGCTTCCGACACATTTCCACCCGTCGCCAACACGGTCGTCTCTGATCTCCTGTAACTGTCGGTCCACAGCTCGTCCAGAAACGTTGCGACCTGACATAATGAAAATATTCTTAAATCGAATGATTTTATTCTACAGCATTGAAATTTTAGTATAATTTTTTATTTTCTTCCCTTGCAATGACTTTGTAAAAAAAAAATAAACACATTTAAAATGATAATAAATTTAATTAATTAGCTATGCTTGTTATCTGATTAGAAAAAAATTCAATAAAAATATAATATATAAAGCTCAAAACGATGGTGCGTGTTTCTCTTGTAATAACTCCCGAACCAATGCATGTAAATTGGTGTGGTGAACATTTGCCACCCAAGAAAGACTTTAGGAAAAAAATAATATTTTTTGAAAACGAACAAAAACACCTGGTGACCCAGGTAGTTTTTAAATAAAACGCAATCCTTGAAAAACCGAAAACAACGAGAATTTACATGAGAGGCCAGCGATTGGTCGTTGAGAGCCCTCAAAAGATTCTTAACGAGAGACGGACGAATGATGAGAAAGCGTTCGGCTCCGACGTATTTCACCAAGCAGACGAGCGGGCTGTACTTTGAAGATATCGACCAATCGAAATCTTGCAGGTGCTTTCGGACGAGATTGCATAGGAACTGGCTTTCGTGTCTGGTTACTATCAGTCGACCGAAAGTTATTTAAATACTTTAATTCTTGAATATTTTTTTATAAACTAATAAAATTTAAAGTAATTACCAGAATTTGGGGTTCTCAAATGGCAAAATATTATCTGATCCAAAGTCATTTTTGACTGATGTCTCACAACCTGAAAAAAAAAAACTTTAAAACTGGTAAAACTTTGCAGTTGATATTTCGAAGTATAATCCTCCAATTTAAAACAGGTATTATACTAATATTCAACCACTTTACAATCTTCACTAAAACAAATATAAAAAAATAACAATATAGACATATAATAAATTATATATAATAATACATTATCTGTAATAATACATTATATATAATAATACATTATATATATTATGTTATATATTATATAATAACCATAATAAAATGAAAAAAGCAAACGCAATAACATCGATTGGACTGTCGAGATTGTTCAATGCAAATTCCATGAGCATGTTGAAAACTTTTGAATCTCCAGAAAACAAACTGCTCAGAGCTCTTTTGTGTTCGACAGTGCTGATATCCTTTTGGAGGTAAGCCCTGTCATCGAATGAAAGCAAATAAACAAAAGAGACGTCGTCGTCAGATGAACGCCACCGAAGTTAGCGATAATGACGGTAATGCAAATAAACGAAAGACGTTTGTTAATTGAACTGTGGTTGTCCTAATTTTTTATTGAAGTTTTACATGTAATATAATTTTTAAGCTTCTGCGTCCCGTTATTTTTTTGGAACGATACGATACGATACGATTTCTGAAATTTGCCTCGAATTAAACGATACGATACGAGACGCTTCGACCAATAACGATACGATATCGATACGATACGATTTCGGGATCTCGACTGAAGCGGAAATTTTGCCTAGAGATAACATAGAATGATGAACTATACGCGACAGACAATATTAATAACTACATTAAAGAAATTCATTGAAAAAAATATATAAATATTAAAAAATTTCAAAATTTATAAAAATTTACCAAATTTAATTTTTTTTTACAACTTGAAATAAGTTTCATTTGTTTAGTTTCGGTACATCTATTTGTCTAAATTTAGACTCTAAATAAAACGCTACCGCCGATAGAAAGTATTTATTTACTTTATTTAGTGACGCGGCATGATAATGATGACAAACACGAGAAAGTGCCTCTATGCAAGAATTAAAAAAGTGAAAAAACCCAGCGTGTTTATTTATAGGCGATGGCGAATGCGGTTAGCAATAGCAAGAAAGAAGCTGAGAAAGTTTTGAATTCCAGCTGCAGACGACGTGCACTTTCGTGCACACTACAGGTGGCACACACATACTCACACACAACCAAGAATATCATCGAGATTATAAAGATATATCTTAGATGAGCTACTATTACGGTCAATTACGGATATCGAAACACTAAAATAATCATTTTAATTCTATGTAACAAATTTGAAAAAATAAGTTTATGAAACAGACTAAACCAAAACATAAACATAGAATGATCATTACTATTACATTACTCATTATTCTCATTAATAATAATAGTCATCGATGTCAGCGAGTACGATTGCCTTGTAGGGCTTGTAGTATCAGTAGTATGCAGAGCTCGACTAGCAGCCTAAGAGGAGCGTGGCTTTTTTGCTGCCGGTTCCCAGACTAAAAATAGTAAATAATGGGGCTATAGGCTGTCTGGAAAACCGAATTTAAAGTGGGTATGATAATAGTTATAAACTTCTGTCAATAGGTAGATTAATTAATCAATGTTGATGAATCAATTGCAAATATTCACAGTTGTGACAATCGTTAATTAAATATGTATGACTTTCGTTATTTATTGGAAAATATTTTAAAAAAATCTCCATATTTTTCGGGATTTTAATCGAGAATGAAATTTTAAGTATCGCCAATTAATATCGATACGAGACTTCTTCCGCAGGCTGTATCGTTTCAATGGTGATACGGGAATCCCGTATCGTTTTGAAATCTCGATTGAATTCGAGATAACGATATCGGGACGCAGATGCTTAATAATTTTATAAGCATCAAACTTCCCAAGCCGCAACGGGTCAAGACGTTGCACTTGGTGAGTTGATATAAGAATTGTAAAATAGATTGATTGACAAAATGCTCTCATATGTGAATTATTTCATATAACTGAATATTATTGAAATATATTAATTAATGAAACACCCAAACATGCAAATTAGCACATATAACTAAATATTATTGAAATAGATTAATTGAGACAAAATGTCACTTGCTTCACTTTCGACGAAAACATCATAATCGTTCTCGAATGGATCAGTTTACAACTCGACGACATCAGCCTAGAAGATGGAAAAAAATAAATTATCATAAATTATGTCATAACTTATTTATGCAAACGTATTAACAAAACTTATTCAAAAATTTTCCTAAGCAATATTTAGTATGATAATAAATTAATGATGAAAAATTACTTTTTAGAATCTACTAAAAAGTTATCAAATGTTATATTACGTTGTTCAAAACAATCTATAAAAAAATCATTTTAAACTTGTTTGAATATTTTAAAAAAGAGTTATTTGGGTTTAAATTCATTTCTCTTCATAAAAAAAAACAAATAATTAAAAAGAAAATAAAAATAAAAAATAAAAATTAAATTGAATTGAATTAAAAAAAACCTCGTTTCAAAATCGAGAAGCAGTTCGATCGCCAGAGAAAGAATCGAAGATTTCGATCCACCCTCGTCTCCTCCTCTTCCGGCGCCACGGAGAAGGCATTCCAGCTGGACTACGGAAATGCAGGCATTGATGAGACAAATTTTTGACGCGACGGGTAACGACGAAAAGTCGCAACGTCGTCCGATGTCACCAGCGTCATCGTTGTTGTCATCGTCATCTTCATCGTTCTCTTCTCCTTCTTTATCGAGGCAGCCCAGGAGAAACAATGAATCCAAGATCTGAAATGAAATGATAATATTGCTTAACATGGACGGGTGTGCGCACGGATGCAGACAAGTGTATTAGTCAAACGTTTCCAAGAAACATAAAAAAACAATAATGTTTTTAATTAAAAAAATTATATTTACAAAAATTATATTTACAAAAAAAATTATATTTACAAAAAAAATTATATTTACAAAAAAAATTATATTTACAAAAAAAAATTATATTTACAAAAAAATTATTTAAAAAAAAAAATTATAAAAAGAAAGATAATTTATTTTATGTTAACCCGTTTAGGTCCAAAACTTTATTAATTAGATTTCTATTATTTTTTTTTGTTATTTCTAAGTTACTTGCTTATGTTTTAACAGATTTATTTTTAATTATTTTTTATTTGAAAGAAAACTTGGAAAATTTTCTATGCTCGTTTTTCGAACGGTGGTCGTATAGACTACTGAAAACGACAAAATGTTTAAAAGTCAATTTCTTTTTTCTCAACGCAAACAATTATAATATAAATTTTAGGCTATAAACAGAAAAGCTAAAAACACATTTCTGACTTTATTAGTAACACAGTTCAATAAAATCCAAAAATTTAACATTCAATAAATCAGTGAAGCAGCTCATGATAGTCGTTTCAGAACCGGAGTGTGCGGAAAGCACCAAAACAATTCCGATGAAGTCGTTTGCCCCACATGTACAGTGTTTTGCCACAATTTTCCAGCTTGTAGCGACCTACTGTTTTCACCTTTTCCAGTTCGTGGCCATGGCCAGTTGCTGAATCTTTCCTATCGTTTTGTTTTTTCAACCGTGCATGAATTCATTTCATCGGTATAAAACAACCTAAACAGCCTATATGGGGGTTTTCAAGCAAAGCACCTTTGTGGTGTTTCAAACTCGTTATATATAGACTGTTTTAAAAGTGGCTATTCAAATGACTCTTTTTGGTCCAAGTGCATTTCAATCGTTTTTAGCGTTTTGGTTGCCGCGGCATTGAACTGACTGTATTTGCGACCTAAATTTCTTCACCCAAAGAACCGACACAGTCTAATCCCATCCCATCATTAGTATAATCAACTTCTACGTTCCCGGATATATTACAAAGAATAACATTTCTTCTTCATTTGCTTATTCATCAGTCACGTGTTATGATGCGCCGGGCGGAAGAATGACAAGTATGTCAACCTCAATGCTATCATCACCATCAAGAATTAGTTACATAGCTTCTTTCAACGTGAAAAAACGTTCTGTTTGACGCCTTTCATTTTTAAACTTTACAAACATTTCATTCCAAGAATGAAATTAGCAAAAAACACTATTACCAAGTCAACCACTGCACAACTATAAGCTGAATAAACTAGTTTCGACTCGTTCGTATAAAGTACTCTATACGCCCAACGATCGTAGAACGAGCATGACTCATACATGTTCAGATTGTGGGTTAGTGTAAACACAATAAAATTTAATTAACGTTGCTGTTTACTTTTGAGTACATCCTCTTTCGATATTTCAAACTTTTGTTATGATAACTCTCATGAAATTAGCATAATAAATTTTTAAAGTAATATCGGTCGAAAACATTGAAAATGCTCATATTCTAACTCAGATTAAACTACTTAATACGAATAAAAAA
This sequence comes from Erpobdella octoculata, assembly GCA_963978895.1. Taxonomy (NCBI): domain Eukaryota; kingdom Metazoa; phylum Annelida; class Clitellata; order Hirudinida; family Erpobdellidae; genus Erpobdella; species Erpobdella octoculata. The sequence goes on from OZ022244.1 coordinate 30,187,593, forward strand.
ATTATTTAAAAAATTTTATACAGTGTATTGAAGCTTTCTTAACATAAAACAAAACTTTTAACAGGAAAAAAATTACAGCTGAATTTTATGCAACGCCAAATATAAGTGTGTTCGTAAAACGTACGATGGTCTAAAACGGGTTAAATAATGTGCATAAATAACAATGATGATCATCAGAAAACAAACTAACAAATGAAATGGATGCATCGTCACCACGAATCATCCTCAAAATCTGGACAACTCCAATGGCACTGGCAGTCAAGCAGTCCACGAAATAAAGTTCTTCAAAAGAAAATTAATAAATTATAATTTATATTCCACCATTTCATTTAAAATATAATGCATGCCATAATAAAAATATAAACAGCTCATTATCATAATATATATATATATATATATATATATATATATATATATATATATATATATATATATATATATATATATATATATATAATGTTCATAAACTGACAAATAAAAAAATATGCATGAATTTAAAACCTTCGGACAGAATCTTAAAGAAGATTGCAAAAAGTTTTTCGAAGTCGCGACAAAAGCGATCATCATCTTGCGCACTGTATTGACCACCATCTTCTGTATTGTCAGAACCATTTTCTGTAACGTCCGAACCGTCTTCTGTATCTTGAGAACTGCATTCTGCATCTCGTAAACTATCTCCGGTAAAACGAGGAACATCTTCCGCAGCCCAGGGACCACAGCCTTCTGCATTTTTGGCAACGCAGAGATCACCTTCTTCTCCTCCACCTCTATCGCCACGACATTCTCTGCTAATAACATTAGAATACAAAGAGCATATGACTTCTGGACTCTTGTTCAGCAACTTGATCAACAGCTGAATGATCGAAAGAACGTCGGACATGGACTCATCTTTTTCTGTCAAACTGCACGGCACTGATCTTTAAAAATTTTTAAAGTATTTCTAAGATATAATAAGACAAATAACAGTATATATAAATATATATGGGTATGTGTGTGTGTTTGTTCGTTTGTTCACTTATCACATTAGAGACACTGGATCGATTTGAACCAAATTTGGCACGAAGGGAGTCTTCATTAAAGAGAATGTTTTGAGCCATTTAAAATAAAAATCGGTTCAAAAACACCCAGGCAACGTCAGGTACCTCGCCAAACACAACCCTAAAAAAAATTAACGGAGGAGAGGAAAAAACAAAAAGAAAGAACAGATCAGAGTGATAAAGAGAAAGAACAAAAGAGAAGGAAAGAAAAAACGAAAGATAAAGAAAGTAAAACAGCAAAAGAAAATCTCCTAAAAAAAAATCTAGTGACCCAGCTTGATTTTAATTCAAAACAAATCACACAAGAACCTGATGCTGTGGTCGAGGACTTCAAGAGACGTCACAAAGAAGTTGAAAACTGAAAATAGTAATAAAAAATAAATAAAAAAACAAGATATTTATAATAAAGAGAAATCTAATAAACGAAAGAAATATGTCGCAAACCCACTTTCTCGGATACACTGCTGGATGACCTTTTCACCTTTATAAATATGAAAATTACAATTTATTATTATTAAACAGTAATATCATTTTATACATGTCTCATCAAAATAATAATATTGACGGTTTTTATAATTATTATAATCATATTGATGATTAATGAAATGTGTTATGTAACCTAACTAAAGCAATTAACCAAATTAACTTGGAAAACAAATGTTGAAAAATTCATAAAAAAAACATTTGAAAAGAATAAAGATAAATATATATAATACTATGCAATTAATAAATACATTTAAAATACCGTACAATTAATAAATAAATATAAAATACCCCACAATTATTAATATAAAAGCAATTAATAAATATATAATACCCCCAATTGATAAATAAATATAAAATACCCAAGAATTAATAAATAAAAACAAACCACCCTGCAATTAATAAATAAATTAAACATTAGTTTGCATTGCATCCCAGAAATCTGTTTACAACTAACGACCTTCATCTACCATCATCATCATCAGCATCAAAATCATCCTCATAACAATCAAGTGACATCATGTACGATCAGCACATACCTAGTTATTACAAAAATTTCTTTTGTGTTTAGGCGCGCCTCTTTCTTATTGGCTGAGGCATTTGAGCATTTGAAAAAATACCCGCACGAAAAAAAAAACGCACCGATATGGAAGTTGTTGACGAACATCAAGACCTTCTCCGTGTTTGAACGAACAAGAGATCGGCTGCTTGCGTCGGCGACACGCAAGCAATCTTTCAGGGACTTCGAGAATGTCGAAATGATGATGTCGTTGTAATGAGAGAACAAGTTGTGAAAAATACTGGTGAAAAAAAAAAGTACATTGTATTTATTTACTAGGTGCACAAAGAGTTCAAGTTGTTTTTTATTTCTATAGCTAATTATGTTAACGGTTTGACTCCGAACAACCATGGGAACATGTAAGCCGTCTGACGATTACTACGCAAACATAAATTACCGTTAGTACAAGATTACGCGTAATAAATAACTACCTCGTCAATGCTTTCTTTAAATCTTTTTGTTCGGGATCGAAATAAATATCGACTAATTCCATAAAGATGATTCTCTTTTGAATGTCATCCGCGTTCTTTTTCTGAACTTCACGGGAAACCTGAAAATTTTTATAAATTTATATATATATATAATATATATTGACGTACTTATGTGTAATATTTTCTTTCAGGCACGCGCTATTAAAGACAATAGACCATTTTGCGTTTATTTTTTTTCCGACAGACATTCTAAACTTTTCAAACTGCATACATTCTTTGATTCAACTAGGGCTAATGGACCGTTTCGACTAAAATTGTCATTCTCAGAGCCCATTCAAAATTTAAACCAATATATAATATATATATATATATATATATATATATATAAGGCAATAAGTAAGTAAGCATGTGTGTGTTTGATAATCACATCCGAATCATAGGAGCAATTTGAACAAAAATTAGCATTGAGGTAGTTTTTATTGAAAAAAGGTTTCAAGAAATAACTAAAATAATAAAAACAGAGGTCATCTATAAATAGAGATTATTGAGTTCATTCCCATTTATACCAATATTCCACAATAATTAATGAGTCCCATGCCTCTGTACCACCACTCCCCCGAAAGATATCGTTAGAAGACTTTAGATTTGGTTATGTATGCGAAGGTTCATAATATGACTTCTTTTATTTTTGGAATTATTACTATTACTTTCAAAATTGAGCCAAAATTCTATACTAAAATAATTCAAATAATTACTTACATGTTCTAAAACTGCAATCTTCTGGGATAGAGATGTGCTAGATGCAAACATCTGATTGAGGTCATTGGTATCTAATAATAAAAAGAACTTTACTGATGAATATTTTCAAAGAAAGCTTGCTAATTTAATTTAAATTCTTCACCAATCACTGTTTAAAAGTTTAAATTATTAACTTTAAAGTTGTTTACCAGAACTCATATTTTTCCTGAACAATCCAATGAAATAATCTGTCAGCGGGATTTGTAAATAGTTTTTTTAATCAGAATGTTGACTAGTTAACAACAATTAAGTACAAGCTCAAGCTGGTCAGCTGTCAAGCTTCGCTAAGGATTGTAACAATCCGATTGTTGCAGCAATGTCTCGGCAGCCGTGTAGTGGTGTAGTGGTGGCGATATTAAAAAAAAAGTTATAATTCATAAAAGTGAATAAACGCAAACAGGCTGCGTTGCGCTTATTTTTCACAATCCATTTATTGATAGTTTATTATTCATGTTAAATATTTGTTAACATTCAAAATTTTTCAATTTGAAAATAAATAAAATCCAATTCTTAGAATATTGCATGTTTAATTCGGATGTCACGATCGACATAATTAAAGCCAAAAAAATGTAAGAGGATTCTTATGTCAAACATTTTGTTAAACAAAAACAGAACTACGTAACTGCTTTTTCTCTACTCAGGCTTTTCAAAAAAAAATTTCCACCTTATCTTACCTCCAGAGCCAAAGACACCCGACTTTACTGCCTACAGTTTTTGTTTCACTTTTTTATACCACTGGAGACCTTTCTTTTCGGTCAGTTTGTAGACAAGCGCTATATAAATTGATGCATTGGATGGTTGAACAGAATATTGGTAGTTAAGAGAGGGACAAACAGTACAATATCCTAAGCCTTACCCCTGAACAGCTGCCCCACAGTGCAAAATGGAACTAGTTCTAAGTTCTAGCTTTGCCCAGCTGAACAGATCGTCTGCTACGGTTCATATATATGCACAAATGTACACGAAAGTTGAAGAGGTTATCAAATAAAGTTTTCTACTTATACTTGTTCACATTAAACAAAAGTCACTATTCCATGGCTTAAGTGAAATGCTTTTGCATTAATTAAAGACATTTGGTTTTTGAATGTATCATAGCAGCGAGACAACGTTCATATTCTGCGATGGTGTTGATAAAACATAATTTTTAGAAAGAAATACACAACGGCTCTTTAAGAAATATAAATAAAGAACTTACATTTTGGTAAATATTTCATCTCTCCCAATAAGCAATCCCTCGATCACAGTAGAACACATAAATACCATTTATTGTTAAAATAAAACAAACAACAAAACTCCATATATCTCGGGAAAACCCAATCAACAAACGTCTACGTATATATATATTATATATAAATATTTCATTGCCTTTATCATGCCAATACAGATGATTACTATCAATCACACACACACACTTTTGCTCAGGTGTGGCAGAACTGACCCATGCACCCGTGCACAGGGTATCACTCATACAAGATGTCGTAGTGCCCGGGTCTGTAGAGCAGAAACAAACTCGGAGTTGAGGACTCTGGGAAATCGTGATGAGTCATGCTTTCGTTCCTGTCGATGTATTCGATTCTGACGCCGATGTTGGCACACGACGTGAGAGCTATGACGTGGATCTGGTCGCTTTCTCTATTCATCGGCTCCACTTCCTGGTCGGAGAAATTGTAAAGATAATTAATTAATTTCATATATTCACGTTTTTTTAAACAAAATGTCAGCTGATACAAAATCGGTATCTTTTTTTAAATAAAAATACAAAATCTCTTCAAAAGAGCTATTTAAAAAGCCCATGTCGTAAAGGAAACTGAGGCAGGTGATAATGGGATGAAATGACTCATCGAATAAAAGCATGGGCACTCATTTGATGTGTCTTTAAAATAGAAAGATTAAGCAAACAAAGCAATACTTTGTAAACTATGCTATTATCATCCTAATTAAGACAGTAGTAAACTTTTATGGCTGTAAAACAAAAAGATTAGCAAACCTGAACGCAGAAATCTCGTACTGTCTTGCCGTCCTCAATGAAGTGCTCAAAAAACTCGCTATTTCTTTGAAGATAACAGGAAACTAAAAGTCTGAAATGAGATTAAAAAAAAGTAAATGTCAATGCTCGATCATGTGCAATACATTTGCATACCATGTAAATACTAAAACAAAGGATGATACATGCATATATCATGTAAATACCTAAACAAGAGATGATACTTTGAAGTTCATCGAACTTGTTTGTCATGTAAAACTTTAGCTTGGATGCAACTCTTATTTCATTTAAAATTAGTTTTGATTGGTTAAGCGCAGTATTCACAACATTGTTTCAGTAATAGTTATATATTGACTAGTATCAACAAACATAGATTCGTTTATATAAGCAACTAGCGGTGTTGCCCGGGTTTGTGTACAACAATAAAGCCTACAAAAGACTCCTATAACAGTAGTAATTATAAAACATTACAAAACAAACCTCAAGTAAACCACAATGTAATCAGACGTGTTACGATCGTTCATGCACTCCAGGAGTTTTTCCAGCGATCCGTCAGAGTCCATTACCTCGAGTGTCTCGAGAAACTGGAAAATTATTTGTTGAAGTATTTTTTTTTAGATGTTTCAATAATTAGTAAAGCTTTTTTTTTAATATTCAATCATTATTAGATAAAAAAATATTTAATCGTTATTATATAAAAAATATTTGAAGTAAGTCTTAAAATGCAGTTTTGCAAGACTCAGGACCACTGGATATCATATTTTTTATGCAGCTGGACCAAGATAGTGGAATCAACTTGAACTACAGTCACTAGCTCAAACGTTGGCAGAATGTGTTTCAGCAGTCGATAACATTTGGTCACATTAAAAAACACAAATAAACTTCTGTTAACATAATACTAAGAGTTCTTTGTTTTTATAGAAAATTCATCCACAGCAGATCATGTGCATGCATACCATCTTGACTGCTACAAATACTCTTTTTTATCATCTCAATAAATGTTTACCTTCTTCACATTGAACTATACTTGAGAGCAATTACTGATAAATGGATTTTTAATAATTTTTAATCACACTATTTTTTTGCAGCAATGCAAACAATATTATATTCATTTAACATATCATTATATAAGAAAATAAAATGGAAATAAATTATTATAAAAGAAAATGAAAGAAAATTCAAAAAACCAACTATAGACTGGAAATCATCGATAGTGCACTCGGAATATCCAAGAGATACAAGTTCTCCTTTACTACGCTCGATGACTGATTTCAATCTGGAATTAGGAAAATGATTTCTTTTACTTTCACGGAAAGCACCAAGAGAGTTTTAAATAGACAAATATTTTCTATAAATTTACATAGGAAATGACTTGTTTAGCTTTCATGGCACGACCAATATTATCACCAACAAAAATTTTATATAAACGAATAGTAATTTTTTGTTATAAAATTACATACTTTACAAATTAATTCACTGCAATATTCTTTAATTATAATTATGCATCAATTATTTTTTATGCTAACATTCAATTCTATAACTAACTTTAAAAAAAACTAACTAAAACACATTGGCAAACTGATTTATGATTTCAAAAAAATATTCATTTCAGACTTACTGTTCACTTTCACTCTTGTTCTTCATGACTCGCTCCAGGCAAGCAAATCCAAACGCTCTGTAGAAGCAGTTACCGTCGCCTCTTACTCTTCTGAAATGCGTATACTTCCTTTTGAGAAGCTAAAACGAAACAAAAAAATTCAATTAATGAACAAAAAAATCAATAAAATGTTTGACCATCTGTTGAGTACAAATAAATTTTTTCTTTTCCTTGATGATTACTAGTTCACACCGAAAAGTATTGTTTTGTTTTATTTACTCTATTTCTTTTTCTTTAGAATTCTTTCAGTTTGTATTGATCAGCATTTTGCATTTTTTTATAACAATAACACCAATGCAACTTAATTTAGATTCTAGCAAACAACATGTCTAATAAATTTCAAAGGTAAAACTGATACCAACTTGAACTTTGTTTAAGAAAACTTCATCCAATGAAACGTCTATTTCAAGACTTTCTATGCCCTCCAGTGGTCCAATCAATGGCTGAGCAGAACTGATCTGTTAGCATTAACAAACAATATGACAGTTAAGATACCTTTTTTTGTAAAATTGAAGAATCTACTCCACAACTGAAAATGTTTATAAGTTTATAGGTAATACTGTTGACTCTGGATAGAGTGGAGCAAGTTTTGATTTTTCAGCTCAATTTATAATTTACATTTTTCAAATAAAAAAAAACTGAGCACCTCATCTTCAATGTCTTTCTGTTGTCTCAAAGTAGCTTCATCATAATTTGTCTCTGTGTATTTAATGTTATCTAAATTGATTATCTCTTCAACAACATCTTTTATTTAAAACAATTATATTTATTTTAACTGATTTTGGTCTGGTTGCAAGCAAACAATGACAATGGAATTAAATAAAAAGCAGCTGCGCTGCCTTCTTTTTTTAATTAAAACAATACAAACATCTCAAAATACTAACCAGCGTCATAACTAAATGAGGACTCAGCCATTTCTTCTTTCTCCATATTTTCCTTGGAATTTTAAACTGATCGATGCATGTAACAAACCTAATGCCCGAAAAGCGCACTTATGTTTTAAAAAACATAAATAAAATTACAAATAAATAAATATTAAAACATAAATAAAAAACAAAAATTAATTTTTAAAATTATTAAAATTTTGCATTTAATATATAAACATTTGGTCATTTGTGTCACCGTGAATAAGTTTTGTAAACATTGTCCTTCGGTCAATATGAAGCAGAACGCTTAAATTAAATTGAAGCATTATTTTGTGTAGTTTCAGCTATTATGACATGATAATTATGTTAGTAATAAAAAATGTTTATTTTGGACCAAAATTGTGCCGACTTGTGGTAAGACTAAGAGCATACAAGTGATGACCTTTTCTGTTTTCTTCACTGTTTCATTTTTTGATTTGTCAGATTTATTTTATTTATAGTGTTTTGGTTTCAAAAAAAATTTAACTGATGCAGGCCTTTAATTAATGATAAACATTTTGTAGGAGAAGATATTAAATTTTTCAATAAGATCAGAATTGATAAGTTATAATAGATATAGATATCATATCTTATAGTTATATAGTATATATTATATTTAATTTAATTGCTAACTGCTCAGCTGTGACGAATTGTAATCTTTAGAGCATATAAATAAAAATAAAAGTGTTTTTATTTTTTGAGTGATGGTATTCAAATAATAAAATGGTTAAACAATTTCTTTTAACAGGTTCTTAGAAACAGTTCCTCGTACATGAAAGATCAGATCGGAGCTCCTGAAAAACTCTCAAACTTGCGACCAATCAAATTTGCTGTCCTTCCCAATGAAACGTTACTTCAAGAAAAGCTGAGATCACTCAGGCAAGAGACTCAAATCTGGAATCAAGAATTTTGGTCGAAGCACAACACTAATTTTAACCTGGTTTGCATTTAATTAGTTAATCCAATTTTGGTTAATCTAGATATCTATTTAATTTATGAAAATTTACTGCAAGAGCGAATTTTTCTCTGCCATATATTGAAATCTGTTGGTTCGAACCAGATCTTCTTAATAAAAATAATTGCTATATTCATAATAGTTTATGGCTCTTAAGTTTCAAATTATGTTAATTTTTTTCTCAATAGCTGCTCACTCTGAAGTTTGGTTTTTGTGACAACAGATGCTGTTGATTAATCAGAATTTAGCTCTATTTTATTATATTATATTTTATTAGGTTAGTTTAGTTTAACTCTTTTTTTTATTTTTAGCTAAAAAATGAATACATTGAACGGCAATCAAAAGATGGAAAAGAAAGTTGTATGAGTGGAGACGAGATGGGCGTGTTTTACAAAAAGTTCCTCGATGAAAATTATGACCTACACAAAAAATATAATAAGTACTGTTTATTATTAAAATTTTTTATATTGATTAGTGCTTTTTAAGAGCCTGTATTTACTTTAAGTGTTTTATAAACTAGCTGTGATTCTTGTTTAATGGAGACACAAACCACCCACTGTCCCTGTTTTCAAGTGTACTAAGTTGTAATAAAATTGGTTCATTTGTTTAAGTTGGATGATGATAGATACATGCATACATATATACAGGGGAGGGTTTAGACTGCTTTGGCGGGGGACCAAAAAATGGCAGGAGGAGCTAAAAATTTCGGGGAGGCATATACGTCGGGAGGAACAAACATTTGATCTTCCTTCCACGAAACACGCTGAAAAAAGCCAGAGGTTAAAAATTTCGTAATTTATCTAAAAAGTAGTCAGTTTTTCTTCTAAATTTGGTGAAATCGAATTTTTTTCTCACTTATTACTGGTTTTAAACAGCATTTCTCATTCTAATATTGTTATAAATTTTTCTTAGTATCTCAAACAAATAAATTTTGAAATCCATGGGGGCCCCCCTAGATCCGCCACTGCATATATCAATTTAGATTTATTGTATAACAAAATTATTTCATTGTCAATGATTATTTCATTTTTTATGTTATTCTGTAAGATAATTAATCTCTAATTTGTTTTTATATATATTTTCAGAGAATGGTACAAAAGAAACTTGACAATCCTGTGGCTTACCATTAAAACTAAATTTGAAAAATTTACTTCTAGTTAAATAGTTAGGTTTTTTTACAGTACATCAACAGTTTTGATAAACTGTTTTTCTGTGTTTCATTAAGAGTTTTCATAAACCACCTTCTTTTGTAATTTCAAATTTAACGTCAACTTTTTAAGTGAATTTCTTCAAGTTTCGATCAAACTCCTTTCTTCGTCCAATTGAATTAAAATTTGAAACAAGTTAAAGCATTAGCATTATGTGTTATGATTCTATTCTATTATGTGTTATGATTCTATTCTATTATATGTTATGATTCTATTCTATTATGTGTTATGATTCTATTCTATTATGTGTTATGATTCTATTCTATTATGTGTTATGATTCTATTCTATTATGTGTTATGATTCTATTCTATTATGTGTTATGATTCTATTCTATTATGTGTTATGATTCTATTCTATTATGTGTTATGATTCTATTCTATTATGTGTTATGATTCTATTCTATTATGTGTTATGATTCTATTCTATTATGTTTTATGATTCTATTCTATTATGTGTTATGATTGCCAGATGTTATTGCAGAGTGGGCATACATTTTTCTTTAATAATCGTAAGGAAGCCAGTGACGTAATTCCTCCTGTCGAAAGATTACTCGGGTATTTCAAATAGGCATTACAGTGCTGTGCTGTGCACATGGAGGAGAGAGAGACACGTTAAAGAAGGAGTCTTGGAGCTGTCAATGTGGATAAGTAGAGAAGGAGGAAGGAAGCAGCTTGAATAGTTACATTAATGTTGTGCATGTGAAGAAAGAGATATGTACTGAGTGAGTTAAGAAAATAAAGAGAAAAAAAGAGTGAGAGGAGGCCAGCAGAAGAGTCTGACCACCTGGTGTTTTTAAGCTAATCAGGGGGATACAGAAAGTTCTCCATCAGGTTTTCAAGAAACTTTTACTACATTTTTCAAAAAAACTTTCTAAAAGTTAACGTGTTTTTAAATCCTTTATATTATTTTCGATTGTCTTCCTGTCGGTCACAAACTTTGAGTCTCAAAATTAACTCACTTCCCGTTATCCGATCGAGCTGAAATTTGGCACATCGACTTGGGCTGCGAGACAATTGAATCTATCAAAATTTCAGTTTGATCGGAAATTGTATAATAAAGGATTTATAATAAAAACTTTGTTTTTATGGGTTAGTTTTTTTTAAATCCTTTATATTATTTTCGATTGTCTTCCCGTCTGTCTTCCTGTCGGTCACAAACTTTGAGTCTCAAAATTAACTCACTTCCCGTTATCCGATCGAGCTGAAATTTGGCACATCGACTTGGGCTGCGAGACAATTGAATCTATCAAAATTTCAGTTTGATTGGAAATTGTAAAATTAAGTTTTTCAAAAAACACCAAATTTTAACGGATTTTTAATTTTTGAATTTGGCTCTGTGCTGTAAAAGGAATTAGTACCGGAAATCTAGGATCGTATATACAGTGTTGGGTTTGTTACTTTAGTTTTGTAATTTGTTACTGTTACTTGTTACATGATGAAAAAGTAATTTGTTACTGTTACTTGTTACATTTTTTCAAAAGTAATTTGTTACTGTTACTTTTTGGTTTTGAAAGTAACTTATTACATTTTTGTTACTTTACAAAAAGTTGTTTACAAACAGATGCAACACCCCATAACTCAATACTTGATTTTGTTTTTAAAATAAGAACACAACTTTATTATAAAAATCAAAGAGTTATAACTAATCAGACAAATGGTGAAGATCTTTGATTGAGCTACAAAAAGCTTTATTAGCTCTGAGCAGCAGTTGTCGTTGAAAATGGCTATCAGTCAAACGATTCCTTCTTGGAGTCAAAATTTGACCAGCCAAGCTAAACAGCCGTTCAACAGGAGCACTTGATGGAAGAGAAGTATTATATCTTTTGAACAATTTCAAGATACATGGAAATTTGAGTAATGATTCAATATCATGAGAAGTATCGCTAAGATACATATCCACCTCCGCAGTTTCATCAGTTTGCTTAAATGTATCTGCAACAAACATAAAAAAATCATCATCTGGCTGAGGCATCTCAGCTGAACCATTTTGTTGTTCAGCCTGCATTTCAACCTGCTGTACAGCAAGCACTTGCTCATATAACAAATTAGATACACTTTCTTAGGCAGACACTGTAGAGTGTAGACACAAGACCTTGACGTTCTTTCCGTCATTTTCAGTTATTTTAAAATATTTTTCTTACTGATGCACCCATCCGATTTCATTACCAGTTTCTTCATAATTTAACTCTTTATTAACTTCCATGATCCCAAAACACGATCTGTGAACTCGCAATCGTTTCCGAAAGAGTAAACGATAATAAAAAGGAAGTTTGTTTACCTTGATATGGCGCGTTGTTAAAATGAGCGCGATCATGAATCCAGTGACACACTTTGCTCCTATTGGTCCAGACTCGCGCCATCTTAACGCTTGATCCAATGTTCGAAAATAAAAAGTAACAAGTAACAATTTTTAAAAATCCGTTACTGTTACTTTAGAAAAGTAATTTGTTACTGTTACTTTGTTACAATTTTGAAAAGTAATCTGTTACGTTACTTGTTACTGAAAAAAGTAATTTGTTACTGTAATTCCGTTACTTGTAATTTGTTACTACCCATCACTGCGTATATAAAGGATTTATAATAAAAACTTTGTTTTTATGGGTTAGTTTTTTATGAGGTTATCTCTCTCGCAGTCATTGTTGGTGGAGATGTGGTATATTTTTTTCCTAAAATATCTGTAGAAAATTATCTATGATTAACCCCATCTGGTCATCTGCCGTTCTTGAAAGAGTTGAATAATTTTTTTTTTAATTGTAAATAAGCTACAACCATATATTCTCCTGTCACCGGTCTATGGATTCTATCAACCCCACCCCGGGAATTTCTGGATCCACCACTAAAACCAGTCTTTATTACTATGATATGATATACTATACATTAATGGTTTGAGACATCTTTTCTATGAAGGACGTTGATAAACCTTTTTATTATTTTTTATTTACATTTATATTTCAAACCTAAGAAATAAACTTGTCTGCACATTGTGTTGTAGTAAGGTGCTCTGAATGGGATGGCTGATTCAATAAAACTTAGAACGCTGCAAATGCTCTATCATTCAATTTTATTTTATAGAGCCAAGGCCTTTGCTTTTCTGCAAAACAGGAAAACAATTATTTGTACGTGTTTCGCTAGAATCAATCAATTCAAACATTTGTATAGCGTCTTACGTGACATGACATGATACCGTCACAAATCGTTATTAGTCACCTGATAAATCCCTGCTCTAAACCGTGGTGAATGTGGTTTAATCCGGAGCGTTCATCAGGTGAATAAAAAAACGCGCAACGAAGAAATTTGATGAATAAAAAAATTCTTTGGTGAGTGGGGTTGATAACCTGGTGAATAAAAAACAATGTTCTATTATGGTGCTCTTCTACTAATAGAAATGCATTAACACTTTAACACGTGTCAGTGTCGTCGACTTGCTAACAATTTATTTAAACTGCTTCTACCACAGCACTGTTCAATCAATTATGTCCACCTTCGCGTTTTACCTTGATAGTTAAATAGGTAATGTTACCGAAGAAACACATAGCAGCATAAGATGTTTACATTTTGTCTTATCTAGTAGCCTGTAGCCAACTGTAGCCGCAAAAAAGTCGCTGGCTTTGCATGCGTTCCTACTATTTACTAAGCATACTATTGCTAATGCTCATCTCTAAAATTTAAAAGAAATACATTATACCGCTGTCATGGATTTTGCCAAAGGAATTGCTGAAAAGATGTACTTATTTTTTAAAATTGCATAATTTTATATATAACTACCTGTTATTTTTAATGAATTTAATGTGTCAAATCCAAATCATATTCTGACTAATGTAGTAATTCCGGCTGCTGCTGTATCTAATCCAAATCTAAACATTTCAGAACCCAGGTCGTGATGAATTACAGCGACGTCGAGATAAAAGTCAGAGAAGCTACAAACGACGAACCGTGGGGACCATCGGGGTCTCAGATGCAAGAACTTGCTTATCATACGCACAGGTATGAAGGGTATGCCGATGTCGTCTGCATGCTGTGGAAGAGAATGCTTCAGGACAATAAGAACAACTGGAGGAGAGTTTACAAGGTTTGTGACTTTCAGCTTTAGGAAAAGGAGCTGTATAAATTTGTATGATTCATTGGTCGATTGATTGAAGGCGTGTAAGATGGTTGTTTTTTGCCTGTTATTTATTTATGATAATTTTTTAATTATTTTTTTTTGGTATTTTTGTTAAAACATCTGGCTTTTCTGCACATCAAAACAATACATGTTATTTTATTGTATTGTATTAGTATTTTGCTTGGTTGAAGTGGGAGAATCTGTTTGTTAAAGAAGTGTTTTGTACAGTTGAGGCTATACAAACTATGGGTTTCATTATTTTTGTATAGTTGAGGCTATACAAACTATGGGTTCCATTATTTTTATTTTATTCACTTAGTGTTTTGCACTAACAATATGAGAAGTTAAATATTATTATTATTAAAACAAATTCCAAAAGAAATGCTATAAAAATAAAATAAAATATTTAAAAATTCAGTCCCTGCAAGTGCTCTCCTATCTTCTGAAGTTCGGCTCCGATAAGGTGATCATCAGTGCCCAGGAGCACCTCTATGATCTGAAATTCCTCGAGGAATACACATGCATTGATGAACATGGAAAAGATCAGGGACTAAATGGTATTTATATATTCTTTTGTACATAGGTAATTCTTGTGTTTTTATCTTTTACATTAATCACAGATTGTTAGTCAACTACAGCATTTGCATTGCTCACATGCGTATGGCTAGCGCTAATTTTCTATCGGAAAATTACAAAATTGATATTTTAAACACAGCTTCATCTGTAACTTTCGTTTAAAGGAAGATACCAAAGTTTTGAATTAACAATTTTTGACAAGAAATCCGACACCATCACCCAAAACTTTTTGTTTCTTCGAATGTTGAATAAACCTTAAAAGCTTGTCGAAAAATATGTTTCAGTGAGGCAGAAGGTGAAGGACGTTATCGACCTGGTGGTGGATGTGGAAAGACTGGAGAGTGAACGGAAGAAGGCGCAGAAAAGCAAAAGCAAGATCGTCGGAATCTCGAAAGAACTCGCTGGAAATTATGGTGATGTTTCTATGACACGTTCAGTTGTTTTTTTTGTTTTTTAAATTAATTTATTTTAAGCAATTTACGAAAATTTGTGTGGTGTTTTATAAAAATCAGATTGTTTGGTGTTCAAAGTTGAAATGCACAAAAATGGCTTGTTTTCGTTTCCAAGTTGATTTCATTGTGTCGTTTGCTTAATTTTTAGTAGAATAAACGTTTTAAAAAGTTTTAATGAAAGAAGTTAATTTTAGTAATTTATTTTCAGTGGATTACAACAAGCAAAATTTTGAGAAAGAAAAGCGACACAGGTGAGATAGTTTAATTAAAGATTTTTTTTTTAATTTTAAGTTTTATTTCAAAAAAGTCATAAAAGATTTTCCCAATAAATAAATAAACAATGCAAAATATAGCCTTTTACTTTTCCAGCTATTCTTCTGATGAATTCGTTTTATTAATTGCCTCAACTCCGGCGTTAATTCCTTCATTAAAGACTTACGAATTTTTTATTTTATGACGTCTTCTGTTTTGCGGTGTAATTTTTATGACATTTCTAAGGTCGCAAAAAGTGGCACTACTGTATTTTTTATTTAAAAGTCGACATCACGTTTTGTCACGGCTTCTACAAATATTTACCAAATTCTCTTGAGCTTTATCTGGGTTAATCTGTTCATAAGTGTTGAAAATATGCTAATCTATATAATATAGATATTAATTTGCAATTATATTTATTAAATCACTTCAGCTGATTGGCAACAATCATTACACTACTAATTAATATATGTTAAAAACAACGCACACATGTGATAAACGAGTGCGTTCTAAATTGTCATCTGGCCGAGAAGTTCAAAGTTCAAGCTGTTCTTGATAGAGTTTATAATGATGAGTTGTTCTAAGTGAAATTAAACTCGTTTTGTTTTTTTATTTCAAGATTAAAGATGTAATGTTATTATAATTAGTATTATCTTTATCAATTATTTCATGTGCTTCTAAAATGGGATTCGCTTGGCGTGCATTTGTTAGTCTGATGGTATGATTTTAACGAAATATTTTTTCAAAAGAGTTTTGTTGTTGAGTTTTCAATAGAAAGCTGCTTTTTTTTGTTGCACCATGACATTTTATCTGTCCGCAGAAACCTGACCAATCATAGAATGATTCCGTGTTTGTAAAGTTTATGTTTATATTTTCATCCGATCATCTGACAGTAACCGAAGCGATGACTGGCACCATAATGAGTACAGAGATAATGACGGTGATGGTGATTACAACAAGCGAGATATGTGGGGCAGCGATAACGGCAACGACGACCATCCCCGTTCATCTTCAACCCGGGACCGTTTCAAGAAGTGCGGAGATGTTTTATGCATTTTGATCTCATTTTTTTAATTTAAGTTTTTATTTCAATGTATTTTTTTTTCAATTTAAGTTTTCATTTCAATGTATTTTTTTTAAATTTAAGTTTTCATTTCAATGTATTTTTTTTAAATTTAAGTTTTTATTTTAATGTATTTTTTTTCAATTAAACAGTTTTGGTTTTTTAAATTAAACAAAGAAAAATGTTCAAATTGTTTTTTTTTTAATTAGTAGAATAAAGATGCATTTACATAAGCCAAAATTTGCTGGCACAAATAAAAACTGGCAGGACAGTTATTTTCATCGAGATGTACATCTAGGGC
Organism: Erpobdella octoculata; assembly: GCA_963978895.1. Classification (NCBI taxonomy): domain Eukaryota; kingdom Metazoa; phylum Annelida; class Clitellata; order Hirudinida; family Erpobdellidae; genus Erpobdella; species Erpobdella octoculata. The sequence continues at coordinate 30,204,356 of OZ022244.1, forward strand.
TTTTTTTTACATTAATTACATTGGTGCTTGTATTACTGCTAACTTGCCTTAAAGCTATTAGGTTGTAAAATGTGTTGGTTCTTTTTTTTTTAATTTGTACTTTTTTTCTATTTTCCATCAATCCACCACCTCAGAAGTCACTCGGACGGCAAAGAGAAAGTCTTTCAAAAGGAATCAAACGAGAATGTTGATGATGATGATGATGATGATTTTAATCCTCGAGCTTTGGAATCAAAAACAGGTTTATATAAAATACAGTTTAAATATTTTATACTATATTGTATTTTGTTATTAATTTATTTTTATATTAAAACAGGTTTATATAAAATACAGTTTTAAATATGTATACTATATTGTATTGCATTATTAATTTATTTTTATATTAAAATAAAATGCATATGTATTTTTTTTTATTTATAAATTGAGTAGTTATTTGTTGATATTGTTTATGAAAGGGTAGTTATTTGTTGATATTGTTTACAGCAGAGGACAGCAGTGGCTTTGGCGAGTTCACTCAGTACGAGTCCCACCAGACGGCAACAGCAAGTAGCGGGTATGTATGTATGTATGTATGTATGTATGTATGTATGTATGTATGTATGTATGTATGTATGTATGTATGTATGTATGTATGTGTGTGTTTGTATGTATGTATGTTTGTGTATGTATGTATGCATGTATGTATGTATGTATGTATGTATGTATGTATGTATGTATGTATGTATGTATGTATGTTTGTATGTATGTGTGTATGTATGTTTGTATGTATGTTTGTATGTATGTATGTATGTATGTATGTATGTATGTGTATGTATGTATGTATGTATGTATGTATGTATGTGTGTATGCATGTATGTGTGTATGTATGTATGTATGTATGTATGTATGTATGTATGTATGTATGTATGTGTATGTATGTATGTATGTATGTATGGTTAGGTGGAAGCATTCTTCTCTGCACCATACTTTCCTTTATCATATATATATATATAATGAAATTAATATATCTCATTCGTATATTCTCAAAAAAAGATCTAACACAACGAACAACATGTTGATATTCGACCCCATTGATAACCTCAACAAAACTCCAGCGCCTCGGCTTGGTGGCAGCTACAGTGCAGGAATACCATTAAGCCTGATCGATGACAGCAGCAACAAGTTGAATTTATATCTCAACACATCATCAACAACAATGATGAATCAAGTGCCTTCTCCGACAACTCCGTTTGCCAACGTCGGGAATGCTTCACAGCTCAGTCCCACAAGTGCCACGCCACCATACTCTCCTTATACGACCAATCATATGATGGGTTACAGCAATATCCAGATGTCTCCAATGGTCAATCAAAATCAGTTTTATAGGAGCTGGCCAAGTTACCCAGGCCAGCAGGCTGTGCCGAGTAATGCCATTGGAGGCTCTTGGTACCAACAGCCAATGGCTGTACAACAGGCTGGCCTATCACTTTCCGCCATGCCGAATTTGGTGCGACCGAACTTTCCAGTCACCAATAGGCAGAATTCGCTACTCTGAATTTTTTAAACATTTTAAAAATAGCAATTCGCCTATAAAGATTTACGGTATAATCGCAGGGGCTCACTAAAATTACTTTGATATATATATATATCAGAGTTCCTGTATTAACATTGCATGTGGCGGGACTAATTAACAAACTACAATATATGCAAATTTCATATAACGAGATTATACCGACTGCAATAATATTTCATATACAAAATCTTTTTTTTTAATAATTTAAACAGTTTTTAATTGAATGGGCTATTCGATCGAATGATCAACTTTTCTTCTATGGCAAAACAGCGACTTTTGCTGCCAGTTTTTCTTTTTAAATGATTATAAAAGTTTTCAAGCCTAGATATCTTTGCGTGAGACAACAGACTGTTTTGTTGTTTTTTTTTAATATTCAGCTTTTTAATCATAAATTACATTTCAAGCTTGTTGTGCTACTAATTATATCATTCACTTCACTTGAAAAACTATCGAGATTAATTTCATTGTTGATTCTTTGTTTTCAATTGTGATTCTTTGTTCTGTGTTGAAACCGTATATCTAGAAATGGCCATGATTTCCATATTAAACTGTGATTACTTGATATCTGCTATAATGATTAATTATTGTTTGGTTTGCTCTTGGCCTTAATTGTTTTTGTATTTTTAATATATTTATATCATTATTATTATATTATATTTTTATTTCATTTGTTTTTGTGCGTTTGTTTGTTTGTTTGTTTGTTTACATCGAGTGATGTTGATATATGAGGTGCAAAACAGCTATCCCATTCCAGAGTTGAAACTTCTAACCAATCGTGTTTTTTTTCATGATAATTTTCTTTTTCTTCCAGTTTATAGTTATCAAAATAAAAATTGTTAAATAATGTTTTTATTTTATTTTTTTTAAAGTCCACTGCAGTTTTGTTCGAGATGAGTTGTTGGGGCTTGTTTAGCTTATTTTAATTTTTAATGACTGCTTCTTAAATGCTTCAATCCAGGTGATTCCAAGAAATTTAAATTTAATGGGCGCCTTATTCGCCTTACGACTACCTAGTTTGGTTTGAGTAATATTTACTGGAACTTTTAACCTCAATATTCAACATACATAATTTCCTATGTCTGTATGTAAAGTAATGTATAATGAGATTTTCAAGAAAAATCCGTCATTTTGACTGGCTATCTCTTGTTAAAATAATAAAAGCTAACCTCAATAATATTATTGTATAAAAATTACAATAACAAAAACTGCATTTTAATTAGATTTTGCACACATGAAACATTTGGTCTAATTTGAATATTCATAATTAACACCCGCCCGCTTATTTCACGCTGAATTGACCTCGGAACGTCTGCGCGTGGGGCGTGCCCGATTTTTGATTGACGTCTCAATTAATGACGTCATTCTATGACCTATGCAGATGAGATATGGCGTTCACGGGGGCTGGACTGACTGTGGTGATCGTCACGCAGTGTGCAATGAAGCGTTGGATTGATATAATATGTTAGTAGCGTTGGATTGATATAATATGTTAGTAGCGTTGGATTGATATAATATGTTAGTAGCGTTGGATTGATATAATATGTTAGTAGCGTTGGATTGATATAATATGTTAGTAGCGTTGGATTGATATAATATGTTAGTAGCGTTGGATTGATATAATATGTTAGTAGCGTTGGATTGATATAATATGTTAGTAGCGTTGGATTGATATAATATGTTAGTAGCGTTGGATTGATATATCTTAGTTTTGAGGCTCATTGGTTTAATATAAACCCGTGCAATATACCTACTGTGACTGTAGGTATGCAATATACATTAGAAACACGTGCATTTTGTATATGTGACGATTGCAACGCCACTTAACAGTAAACAAAAATTTTTAACATCTAGACATTTTTAGATAACATATATACATCAGAAACTATATATATATCTTGATTGGCAATACCGTAAGAGGCATATTAAACAGTGGCGTAGCTAGCTAGGGTTTTTGGTGCCCGGGGCAAATCTAAGGAATGCGCCCCTACAACATCCCATCTGTCAACTTTCCATCCAAAAAATCTGATGACGGAAGGGGGATAGTCGTAGAAACTTTTGTTTAAATTGTTCCAGAAAACCTCCTTTTTTGCTTCCACAACTTGCGTTTAAATTCTCTTGTTTTTTTCTAAAAGGTGTCTTGTTATTTAATTAAATGTTGAATTTAACAAATTGTTTTGAGATAATATAAAATTGATTTACTAATTTGAAAACATGCGAAAATAAGTTGGAAGACATGCTTTTTCACATGCAACTATGTGTCGTCACACGTAGTTACACAGGTGACGCTTATGCTGAAAGTTTCAGACCACTAGCTAGTCGGGAAGTTTGTTCAAATGCCTTAAAAGATTCCGCCTAAACAGACAAGAGAAAAGCATTAATTAAAAGGATATAATAACGATAATTAAATCATTTATTTGATCAGCTTATCAAAAGCAAGACAAACTTAAGATTAACTGAAGATAATCGATTAATAAATGGGATTCTCGTACACAGAGAAACACACATACATACATACAAACACACGCACACACACACGCACACACACCTGTTCACCAAAAGTGCTGGACAGCGGTACTTGACCTGAACTAGCTTTGAAGTTCTACGCGTTCCTATAACGACGTCCGTCAACGCATGCGAATGCGGAGTAGACGCACGTGGAGACAAATAGTCCCCGGAGTGTAATGCGGCCTCTTGGGAAGTGTTGGTGATTTCACTGATTTCATTTAGCCTCGGGTTGTCATCAGAAAAGAATTTTTTTTCAGTGCAATATCGAGTGTAAACATTTTTACTGGAAAAAACTTTTTAAGCTAGTGGGCCAACTTAACACGGGCGTGTAGCCAGTTTCAGGTCGAACCAATCACAAAAAAAAACTTTTAAAGCTGAATCAAATTGGACGGACGGCCGTAAATACCAATGTTTTTATTTTTAGAGCCATAAAAGTTATTATTTGCATATGTATCATCATCATCATCATCAACATCAGATATTAAAATTATGAGGTGCTTGTATGCTCCTTTAGATCAGCAATACAACAAAAATAACAGTAAACAGCAGAAACTGCTTTACATGATCAAGATGCCATGGTGCCATAATGGTACCATAGTACCCTGAGTGAGCCCGACATCCTATTACATGATGCCACAATGCCATGATGGTTCAATGGTACCCTGAGTGACTGAGCCCGACACCTCCGTTGCCTTTCTCTTAAGAAATTGTTTTAACTTTTAGCTTTAAGTCAGCTGTTATATGTTTAAAAATCGGGTTAGCAGCTAGCGCTGTGCCATGATGATTATTAATTTTTCCCGTTATTAAAATAAAATGCATTTCTTATTTTTAAAAAATCCAGAACTATATTTATCACGTTCAATACAATAGATCGACCATTGGATAATATCGAATGATCTAAAATTAGAATGAAACATTTTTATGACAGAGGTCTCGGCACATCCCGATTTCGTATACACGTGTCGGTGGCAGGTAAAACGGTATCCTATCAAAAGAGCGAAAACTTAAGGGCGAAAACAAAAGGGCGAACACAAAAGAGCGAAACTAAAAAGGGCGAATGCTAAAAAGAGCGCACACTAATAAGAGCGAAAATGAAAAGGGCGAAACTAAAAAGACCGCACAATAAAAAAGGCGAACATCAAAAAGACGAAAACATAAAATCTTAAAATTAAAAATTTAGCCCACGCTAGGACACAAACAAACTTTCTTTCTTCTGTTATATCGCATTCTCTCTCTCCATCTCTCTCTTTCCTTTCTTCCATTTGTGTTTTTCTTATCTCCTTTTCCCAAGATGATGATGAAATTGTGGCGGGGTGTTCTAAATGTTTAATAAATATTATAACAGTTAATCTTTTTTTAACCCCCCTCTTTCTCTCTTTCTCTTCTATCTCTTTTTTTTCTTCTCTCTTTTTCTTTCATAGCTTCCTATGAAAATTCCCTCAGGCAAATGTTGCAAACACATTAATAAAACATTAATGCCAGATGCCATGGTCACGGTCGGAAAACTTCCTACCTAATTACCATTCAAACTTGAATTTCGAGATATGTATTTTTGGTACCAAGTTGGTTATAGAAAAATTTGCTTACGTAAAAAACTATATAGTTTTAAAGCTTCTGTGCAAAAGTGATAAGCAAATTATACCCAGCAGTATAGAGCTATAAACAAAAAAATAATATTATAAACTACATTGTTAAATTAAACTTTAGTTAAAATATTTCTAAACATTTTAACTGGGAACAATTTGATTGCGAACATTTTATAAAGCGTTAAAAAGTTGAAAAATATACGCAATTAAAATATACGTTTTATCAAGAATTTTTTGATCATGGAACCAAAAGAAAGACAGAGAAAACTTTATTTGTTTACGTGCGTGCGTGAATGAGAGAGAGAGAGAAAGTAGAAAAAAAAGAGAGAAAGGGAAAGACAGAGATAGAAAGAGTAAGATTGTGATATGGCAAAAGAGAAACTTAATTTGTGCACGCGTGTGTTTGCATGTGTGTGTGTGTGCGTGTGTGTGATAGATAGAAAAACCCGGCAATGGCGAATATCTTAAATGGTTAAATTTTAAATTACTAGCAAAGTTGCACGGAGTTTTTAGAGGTTTTTCCATCATTTTTTCCATCGCCTTTTCTTTCCTTCCGTTTTTTTCTTTTCCCGCTTGCTCTCCCGTTCTCGCTCAAACGTCCGCCTTTACTTGCTCTCCCGTTCCCGTTTATTCTCTCACTCGCTTGCCCCATCTCGCTCGCTCTTCCGCTCCCGCTTGTTTTCCACTCCCGCTTCTTCTTTATTCCTTTGGTCATTTTTATTTATAGATAACATTTCATATAATTAATAAAAACTTATTTTCGCCTTTTTGACGTTCGCTTTTTTTATTTTGCGCTCTTTTGAGTTTCGCCCTTTTCATTTTCGCTCTTATTATCGTGCGCCCTTTTTAGCATTCGACCTTTTTAGTTTCGCTCTTTTGTGTTCGCCCTTTTGTTTTCGCTCTTATGTTTTCGCCCTTTTGATAGTAAACCAGGTAAAACTGTGTGACCCCTTATCAGAGGTGGACATAGGTTGGGTTGACCCATGGGCTGAATTGGGTCGGGTTGGGTTGGGTTGGGTCGCTAGAAATGGACCAATGTCCACCTCTGTCCCACGTGCACGAGCCGTTCCAGGGGGTTCTAAGGTGTATCTCACGAAAGTGGCGCCTTAATGTTATGACCTTTACCTTACCTTTACTTTTTAGAATTAGATGGACTTAAAACTGTTAACACCAATGTCAATTATTGTCAATACAAAACAGGTGAACCGTTACAAGCTTCGTTTTTCACAAATCTTTTATATTTTGTAATCAGGCAGTTTTATGAAATGATTATTGAAAAAAAAAACAAAGAGGAAAAGAGGTTAAAATTAACCATTTTAAAGGTCGTGTCAAATGTAAACAAAAAGTATGAGAAACCCCTTTAAAAACTCAAGGCTACGTCGGCGAACCCTGCCGACCCTGCTAGGAATTGAATAATTATAAATAAATTGCTAATATATATATAAATATTTATAAAAAAAATAAATAATTAATTAACTTGTCTTTGTGAACATGGAAATATATTTTTACAGGCGAGATACCGACAAATCCAAGAAATTCATTTATTAAAATGTATTTGAAACGCATCCATCTACGATTTGCCACAAACATGTGTTCAAAAAGTCATTTTTCTCCTCAAAACCATTTCAATTTTGGAACTAAGTTGGTTTTTTTTTATTTCATGAGTGGAAGACAATGGGAATTATTGGGAATTACAACACATACAACAATACCCCACGCCAGAAGTGCTTTTCTCTTTTCTTCCTTTCTCCTTTCCTTCCATTCAACCATCATCAGATAAGAAGGACTGGTGCTATCCAATTATGCCTGGGACGGATGGATGGGATGCCGCTAAAGACGCCCTGACATGATCATCTCAAGTCGAGCGTTGCGAGTCACTCGAAAGAAAACTATTATCATAACTTCCCATTAAACCTCGATATATATATATATATATATATATATATATATATATATATATATATATATATATATATATATATATATATATATATATATATATATATATATATATATATATATATATATATATATATATATATATATATATATATATATATTATATAACACTAAAAAAGAAGCGATTTCCAAGCTAATTATAAATTTTTAAATATTAATGAGGGTTTCTCCTCTATCTCTCTCTCTTTCTCTCTTTATCGCTCGTTCTTTCTCCATATTCCTATCTGTCCAAGATTAATGATGATAATAGTAGTAATGGGTACCCGTATTGGTTGTAGACGCGTTCATTTCTCACCCGGCGTGATGCCTCACTGTGGTGCGGTGCTATCTCGTTAGTTGGATGCCGAATCTGTAAACTGAGCCGTCATCATTATCAACCTTGCTTCTCAATCTCATCACTGCCATCATCATCATCATCATCATAATCATAATCATCATCATCATCATCATCATCATCATCATCATCATCATCATCATCATCATCATCATCATCATCATCATCATCATCATCATCATCATCATCATCATCATCATCATCATCATCATCATCATCACCATCATCATCACCATCATCATCATCATCATCATCAACATCATCACAGTCTTTGTCATCGCCAAGCTCAGTGTGTTGTTATTTGTGTGTATTTTCCTAATTCTAACCATTCTTATTCTTAAAACAATGTTTTATCTGTGCTCCATTTATTGTTTGTGAGAAAATAAATTACATATACAACCGAGTACATATATACATACAACAAATACAAAATCATACAAACAGATTACAAATGTTTGGACGGTTTTCTATTGATGATTGTTGATTATTAGCGGTTGATGATTATGATTGTTGATTATTAATGGTTGATGATTATGATTTATAATTATTATTGGTTGATGATTATGATTGATAATTATTATTATTGATAATTGATGATTAGCTTGTCGGTGTGAATTAAAAATATTCAGTCAAAGGTAATTGCTGGCAGTGCTGTCCGTTCAGAGCCGAAAGTTCGTTCCTACCGTCGTAGCAGCCGTAATTGAAAAACATCTGCTTGTCTGAGGAAGCGTGATGGCTGGAAAACGCCATCTGATTTTGACGGAACGATGACTGGTAGTCCTCCAGGTGACGAAGGTACTGTGTCTGCTGGTCCCAAAGAGAAAAAGAGGCCGAGCCGAGATGAGAATTTCTCGGAAAAGCGTGAGCTTGTTGACTCGTCAGAGTGCTATTGTCGAGATTTTGTTGGTAGTGCGGCGGCGGCGGCAGCGGCGGCGGCTGGTGCTGGAGGTGCGGTTGGAGAATGTGGTCGTACTGCTGAAAATTTCGGTCTTCGAGGAGTGATCGAGAGGTATCAGCCTGGAGATGGTTGTGCTGGTAATAATGGTAAGCAGCCTGTCGTTGTGCTGCGAGTTGCTGCTGGTCGTGCTGTTGATCGTGACGGACCGGTTGATGTCTGGTCTTGAGCTGGTTTATGTTGAGTCGCTGCTGTTTGGTGCACCGAGCGCTGAGCTTCCTATTTCTCGTCTGTATTCCTTCTTTTTTCATCGTCAGCGGTCGATTGATCTGTATAAACACGGTCATCAATGAATCCATAACTTAATTAAGGATGATATTATGATGACAGTTTTGGTATATTATAATGATATTTCAGTCAGGCGATCTGCAAAGAACGGACAATCAGTCACAAACTTTTTTACACCGATATAGTGCAACTAACCATCACTTAGCCTCGACACAAAACCTACGCAGTATCAATATAAGAAGACATTTTAGCAATTAAAGCAAAAAGGCCGGAAGATCACACACGCACACACAAACACACCACAGAACACTCAGACATGTATCCCGTCTAAATTGTCTCAGACAGATACAGACGTTAATCAATAAAACAAGAAAAAAATTAAAGCAAAATAATCTAACACTGTGCAATTTGTAGTAGAGACCGCACGCGTTGCACACTGGCTCCCCTTTTAGGTTTCTACGCCACAAAGTCGTCGAGCCTGTGTTGCAGTTTGAACATTTTGTACCAGTTCTTCGAGAGGAACTCTGTTGATTAATAATTAAATAAGAATCAGTTGATTATTAATTAATTAAGAATCAGGTGATTAATAATTAAGCATTAGGTGATTAATAATTATTTAATTATCAGTTGATTAATAATTAAAAATCAGTTGATTAATAATTCAGCATCAGTTGATTAATAATTAATTAAGCATTAGGTGATTAATAATTAAGCATCACTTGATTAATAATAAAGCATCAGGTGATTAATAATTACATATATAAAAACAAGATAGGTCTAACCGATAGGTCAGAGGGTTGGGCTGGCCCATGGGATGGGTTTGGTGGAGATGGTTTGGCCCATGGGACGGGTTTGGAGGGGTTGGGTTGAGTCCAATTTTTAGACATGCGTAGATTGGGATGAGTTTAAAAAATAAAAATAAAACATAATTAAAAAAATTTAACAAGGTTGGGTTGAGAAAGTGGTGGGTTGAGAAAGTGGTGGGTTGGGGGTTGGGGGTTGGGTTGGGTCACCAAAAATGGACCCATATCCACTTCTGCGGTAGGTATGCAATGCAAGGAAAAAAACTCATAAAGAACATGGAACCCTTTTGTTTCGTCAATGCCTATTCTTAAAAAAAAAATTGCTGTCTCTGCTTGAATGATTCCTCCTAATATCATATCCCAATGTAAAAACCATGAAAATATATTTTTTTCCAAGAAAAACCTTGTTTACATTTATATCTTTTCATTAATCTTGTTTACATTTATATCTTTTCATTAATCTTGTTTACATTTATATCTTTTCATCAATCTTGTTTACATTTATATCTTTTTATTAATTAATTAATCAATGAGACAATCAAGACTCACGACATGGAAACCTAGAAAAGCTGTCCAAATATGCCAAAACCAAAACTAGGATTTATATTAAATTGCATCGACTCGTTTCCAATATGAACTAACTAACATGTTTTCTTCGAGGCTTGATAAGAGGTCGGTTGTGTCCGTTCATTTTGTGATAGAGACCACAGGCGTTACAGAGGTAGTTCCCTCCGCTGTCTCTGCGCCACAGTGGAGTCGTCGTTGCCCCGCAGTTGACGCACTCTCTGGCTTCTAGAAAAAATTATATAAATGAAAAAAAACCCAACTATTTATTGAAATCTGGAAAAAGTAGCTATTAGTGTTTCAAATTTGTATTTAATCATTTATTCATTCATTGAACAACCGTAATTAAACAAACAAATACAAGTTATCATTTCCAAAATTATTGCTGTTCAAATGGTACATCTGAAAAAAGGACATAGTCCCGCTAGTGGATGAGCTGGTAGATTTAACAAATTAAATAGATGTCTCAAAAATTAATTTCAAGTTATTGAAATGACTAGAACGTTTATTATTGAATGTAAAATTATATGTTTAAATACTGAACACCAATTGATAGACGAGTTTCAAATAAAACTCAACGGTAAAGCCATGAGAGATGTTTGTAGTCATAACCACGATATCTGGTCATGGTGGTGTCGCCAAGAATTTATTTGCATCCAGCCAATTTATAGTTCCAGAGACGTGAAAAATGGTCATCATCATACGTACCAGATGTTAATTTATAAGAATAAAAACGAGACACTATTTATTTATACACAAGCGTTCTAAATGAAACTGGGCGGTAAGGCAATGAGGAAAGCTTTTTATTTTTTATATCATAATCACGAGGTATTGTAAAGTGTCGTTGGGTTTAGTTGAATCTATACATCAATTGTAGTAGTATGAAGAATCTAAACAACAATTATTGTAGTAGTATGAAGAATGGCCTCAGAGGTGGACATGGGTTTATTTTTGGCAACCCAACTTAACCCAAACCGTCACTTTCTCAACCCAACCCATCTCGCATGACCCACTGGAAAAGTTAAATTGTTTAACCCAATCCATCTTGGCCCACTTAAAAAGATAGATTTTTTAACCCAACCCAACCCACAGTTAAAAAGAAATTTTTAATTTTTTTTCAACCTAGTCCATCCCAAACCACGCATGTGTCAAAAAATTAGACCCAATCCAACACACGGGTCAACCCAACCCGTGTTAACCTCTGAATCACCTAACCCGGTATGCTTTGTTTGTTTTGGTGTGAGCGAGATGACGAGGTACGAAAGTACATGTCGAAACTGCAAAGAAATCCCTATAGATAAACAAGTGTCTCGAAAACAATTTCACACACTGTGATGATTGTCTGCGATGGGCTGATGATAGAGATCGAGACGCATTTTCGAAAAAGAACTATAGACTCTAATATACCTTTAAGGAAATTTAAAAGAAAAAAAAGGGAAGAGAGAGCGAATTCCTAGAATGCAATTCAGGTTGGAGCAGCAGGGGTTGCGTTCATTAATGGAATGAACCCGCCGTGTATAAACAAGCACCCTGGCATCCGCTGGAAGGGATAACAAGCGAACATGAATAGCGATCAAGTTTCATATCTTCCGCATCATCCATGCGAATTTCTCAAGATATCTTCTCCTTTTCTTTCCGGATCTTTTTACGCTGAGCTCTTTTTGATCTTTTAACAATGCACGTTCGTTGCTTTGTTATCTCGTATGTTTAGCGTTTAGCGCATGGGGCATGGCGTCATCTCCATGACGACAACAACAGTCTATTTTATTTGTCCCATATCCCGATTGCATCATCATAATCATCAAATCATCATCGCGGTGTTAGAGATGACATCATAACAGATTTTCCTTTAAAAAAAAGAACGAGAGAGAGAGAGGCGCAGAGAGAGAGAGAGAGAGAGAGAATGAGAGAGAGAAAATAAAAAAAATGAAAAAAGAGAAAGAGAGAAATAGAGAGAGAGGGAGAAAGAGGGGGAAAGAAGAAAAGAAATAGAAAGAAATAGAAATGAAAGAAAGAGACAGAAAGAAAAAAAGAGTGAGAGAGAAATATAAAAAAAGAGAATTAAAGAGAAACAGGAAAAAATAAAGAAATATATAGATAGAAAAAATAATGAAAAAGGGAGAAAGAGAAATAGAGTAAAAGATGGAAACAAATAAAAAAAGAGAGAAAGAGAAAAAAGGAGGGAGGGGAGAAAGAGAATAAAAGCCACAATATTTCTTAAAGGTTTCTTTTTTTTTAGCAGCCATAATAAAAGAAGACCTAAAAACAGCAGGACTGGATTAAACTGCCGTGAGGACCAAATGAAATTAAATGAATTTCAAAACCTTCCTCTGAGAAATGTTACATTACAAATAAAAAATAAATAAATAACAAATAAAAAACAAATAAAGTAACACATTGCGAAAAATTAATTGCATAAATTAAATTGCTTTCGTGATTAAAAGGCGCAGCGAACTCATCGACGCCATCATCAATTACAAGGGATCGCAGTATACTTCATGCTCTAATGCTAACAAGAATTAATTTGGAAAAAAGTTTGTCTCAAATCATATTGTAGTTACTTTTCAACTCAGCTCATGTTTGATGCATCTTTTTCTTCTTCTTCAAACGCTGTTATCTATCGCTTGATGGTCCGTCGTTTTCAGTTAACCAGTGACAGTCGTTTCTGAATGAAGCGCCTACCCATTTACCCACATATAACTACACTACAGACGGCCGCTGGTGACTTCGGTAAAAATCGAACAGCCCGTTTACAGGCACAACCGCTTTACCGCTATACAACTAACCTTGAGATCTCGAAAACTATTTTTCATCAAACAAGGCTAAGAAAAATTGCGAAACATAACTTCCACGCTGAGAAATGCGAAACATAGGATTCCAGCGCGAATAATGTTGGTACACAGTAATGTTGATGTTGATGTGTCAGTGTTGCCACTTTCTACATTTTGATGTACCTATCAAAAAAAAGTCATAAAAGAAAAGAAAATTTAGAATAGAATAAACTTACAAACTTTGAGTGTCGCTGAGTTGGGAACATTAAAAAGCCTCCGAACAGGAAATCAGCAGAGTTGGACATGGATCCATTTTTGGCAACCCAACCCAATCTAACCCACTACTTACTCAACCCAACCCGACCCGACTCACCTGAAAATTTAAATTTTCTAACCCAACCCAACCCAGCCTACAATTAAAAATTTTTGTTTAATTAAAAAAAAATTTTTTTTTAACCTAACCCACGCATGTATCAAAAAAATTAAACCCAATACAACTCATGGGTCAACCCAAACCATGTCAGCCTCTGGAAAGCAGCGTAAGTGACTCAGTGACGTTAGTGAAGCATCGCACTTTCTTCACATGCTCAATTCGTAAATTATTTGTGGTGTAAAACAAATTTTTTTGCACGCAGCCCTAATTTCTAACAAATATCACACACTTTTGTTTTTTGAGGTCCTTATACATACCAAGCCTTAACCTTAACCCATGGCTTAGTTGGCTTAGGGCGCGTTGTTAAATTGCTCGCACTAGTCAATCTCGGTGAAAAATCCATGTAGCTCCTGCTCTACGTAGGAGTCAATTGATAGAGTTAAGCGTTAAGATTTAAGATGGAGTGAGCCTGGAGCTATTGGAGCTATCGGTGTTCAAGCGCGTGTTAAACGAATCCGGTAAAAATCAACGCTATCTTATGTGTTATCAGAAAAGTAAATTAAAATGTAGGTTGTTTTTTTTTCGATCAAAGATGGCTACCTATTTGTGGTCACCAATATGTGACACGAGTTGACAGAAAAAGTCACAAATAAAATTTAAAACAGAACTTCTTGTTATTTATATATGATATATAATATACCCAATACGCGATAGATTTGAATAAAAAAAATTTTCAGGATTTAATATTAAATACCTAACAAAAAAACTTCAAAATTTTGTCTGAAGACATTTTTATAACTAAATAAAATTAGCTAAATAATTACTGTCAATTTTAGCTTGGTTAAACGGCATTTTCCTTAATAAAGAATTGCTTATTTGTATTTTAATAATAGGTTAAATTTAATTACACATCTATCTGTATTTCATTACAAACCTACCTGTATCTTATTACAAATCTACCTTTATTTTATTACAAACTTACCTTTATTTTATTACAAACAACCTTTATTTTCTTACAAACATACCTGTATTTTAATACAAATCTACCTTTATTTTATTACAAACTTACCTTTATTTTATTACAAACTTACTTTTATTTTATTATAAACAACCTTTATTTTCTTACAAACATACCTGTATTTTATTACAAACCTACCTGTATTTTATTAGAAACACACCTGAATTGATGAGCCCCCGAATTTTTTCCCGGCAGGTGTAAAAGCGACAGTCCTCTTGTCCGCTCGACATCTGATCGAGGTTGACTGGACAGTAATCGGTACTGCGCGCTACAAGAAGAAAGTTGAAGTCACTCTTTAGCGGTGTAATTGCGTCGTCGTCGTCGTTGTTGTTGTTGTTGTTGCCATACGCCGAGTAGTTGTCAAAACGCACGTTGTTGGTGGTGGTGTTGTTGTTGTTACAAAATAAGGTGTCGTTGGTCTTGCAGTGGAGTACTTGAATCGCCGCTACGTTGTTGTTGTTCTCGTTAGCCTCCTTTTTGCTATCGAAGCCGAGGAAGTTCATCATAGTTCACGGGTAGTAGATGTCGTCGTCGTCGTCGTCGTCGTCGCTAGCAGAAGACTTTTTTTTGTTACTCGAGTTATCTATTTCGTGATCTTGTGTCGATTTTTTTCTTAAAAATCCATTTGAACTTGAAAAGTCATATTCACGAATTTTATTTTATTTTGTGTTTCTCGAAGTCTTCAGACATAACACACAACATGCTTTCTCGGTTCAACAGTAAACAAAGTGATGCCGCTAAAATTCCAATTCAGTAACGAAGAGTGTAGGTAGGGGGTATCAAAAATAGGCTATCATAATAAGAAATTATTTGTTAACTCTCTCGTTCATTCGGTGACATAATAATAACAGGCTTCGACGCATTTCCAGTTAAGAGAATCCTTAGTAGTTGATTGAAGCTGGTCGAATCCACCGAGAAGTTAATCTCGAGTTAATCTCAGGTTAATCTTCGATTAATTTCATCGAAATGCGGATTTCAATGTTTAATTTTGATATTTATAAAAAGCTCATTTAAAATAATTTCAACGTGTATAAAAAAGACCAGAAATAGATAGGTATATTTTATTTGACTCACTTTTGTTTTTTTGTCTGAAAGATTAAATAAATTTATTATAGTAACCGAAATAACAAGTAAAAATCATTTCACGAGAGGAGTAGGTAAACTTCCTATTGAAAAGCAAAACTTCATAAACCAAACAGAGGCAAACTTAACTAACTTTTTTTTATGGCAAACATACGTGCACAATAAGTCTCAGACTAACTAGCTGAGATAACCATCGCTTTAGTTAGTTAACTCAACAGAAGGAAGCGCATGATTTGGCAATGCTGATGATGATATAGGGTCGAAGACGACGACGACGACGACATTGATGATAATGATGATAAGAATGGGGATTACGATGATGATGAGGAGGATGATGAAGATGATGATTTCTTTAGTTAAGCTTTTTCCATCAGCATCAACTGTGAGTGCCCGCCCTGGAACAAATGGGTGGAGTCTCGTGACTTCTCTAGGCCAATGGGCTTCAAGATTTTTTCATGACAGCACTGGAATATAGTTTAGTTTCCAGTTGGCGTTGAATGTCCGTAAAAAAACTAAGAACCTGTTTAGTTTTAAAATGTTTGACCATAAACTAATGAACAAGTAAACATAAGTAAATTTATATATGTAAAAGGCAATGTGTGCATGTATGTGTGTGGGTGTGTGTGCACCTGTGTACGTGCTTGTTCGCTTATCACATCCGAACCGCTGGAACCATTTGAACAAAATTTTGCAAGGAGGTAGTCTTCATTGAAGAAAAAGTCTTGAGCAATTTTCTAAAAAAAATCGCATTGCTATTTTACGCTTAATTGTCAAAAAACTAGCAACAACACCTCTAAAAACCGAGCAATGCCAGGTAACCTTGCTAGTGTATAAATAAAATAGATATATTTGTTTTACAACGAACTGAAAATCTAATAACAGTCAATATGTCCCGATAGACCTATAGAGTTAACAGGTTCTGGGAAATCCAAAGGCCAAAACGTAGAGAAACTCTTGCACAAAATGGTATCTAATTATAAGTTAAGCAGGGAAGTTATTTCAGCAAAATCTTAGGGGGAGGGCAACTTGTTCTCAGGGCCCACCAGTTTTTACAAACAAATTTGGAAACTTTCAATTTTTCTTACCAAAAAAATCTGATGAGTGGGGGGTGTAGTCTGTGGTACTTTTCCAGGGGCCCACTAAAACATCACAGGGGCCCACTTCACCATCACAGGGAACTTACCTATCGAGTGGCGTATCCAAGAATTTTGCAAGGGGAAGTCCAAATTTTTTTTATTATTTTTTTATTTTTTATTACCGTTGTTATACGGCCCTCTGTAAGATAATTTAAATTTCTTCCAATCAGTGAAACCAAACAAAAGAAATTTTCGTGGCCTAGAAGTCCTCCAAATAACGCCACGTTAAAGATTGTCAAAATGATTTTATTTTGTTTTATTGAAATTAAATTTTTTGTTTATTCTTTTTCATTTTTTCTCTCTGCCTTTTATTCTGTATTTTTTTCTCTCTTGTAGCAATGTCAACACAAGACACCTCTTTTTTCCATCGTGCTGCGGAGTTAGGTTATCATCAGACACATCAAAGCTGAAAATAGCTTTTTAGCTGCAGTATTAAATACTAGGATCGTCTCAATCAGAGTGAAGAAAGTTTAAAACATATCACAGTTGGCAAAATTTTGCATTGAATTGCTTTAAAAAAAAGTACCTAATATCGATGGAACTATATTGATGGTCGAAAGATTAATTTAGTAAGAATAAAGCCTCAGGCTACAGACAAACAGAATGCAGTTGCAAGCTAAGCAAAAAAATAAAGTTAATTTTTTGTTAAAAGTTTTCAGTGGAGCCCGAGTCCCCAAGGCTCTTTGAATCTGCCACTGCTACTGGGACATGATGACCGGAGATATTTTGACCAATAACATTTTGACTTTTCGACAGGGACATTTTCTC
Organism: Erpobdella octoculata; assembly: GCA_963978895.1. Lineage (NCBI taxonomy): Eukaryota > Metazoa > Annelida > Clitellata > Hirudinida > Erpobdellidae > Erpobdella > Erpobdella octoculata. The sequence goes on from OZ022244.1 coordinate 30,221,991, forward strand.
CGGGAACGTTTGGTCCTGTCACCCCTTGGGATTTGAGCCATAATGGCAGGCGCTAGAAAATTGTTTTGATTAAATTAAATTAAATTAACATGGTTTCAGAAAACTGAAGCATGTGTGGGAACCACCGCAACAATTAGAGGCAGTTGTTTATGGTGCGTGCCTCCGCCTCCCCACACCCCCTACGGACGCTGGTGACGCCGGTGAGATTCGAACCACCGACTTTTAGGCCAACAGGCGGACGCTTTAGCGCATTACCACCAGCGACCTTGAATAGTTACTTAAGAGCACAATTGTAAATTCTGCTAAAGATTTAAGTTTAGGTACTTATTTAACATTTATAAACAAAATACGTGCGTCTGAGTACCTAATAAAGATATATTATAATTATTGTTTCGCCTGATTTATTGAAAAAGTCTTTTCTTATCTAGACTCTGTTTAGTTGTTTTTAAAAACATCCCAAAAACTTTGTAAGATGTAATATTCTATGTGTTATACGTTCTGTTAGTTCTTTCGAATATTTTGAACTTTTTTGCTTTTTGTTTTTGCTTGTTGATTAGTTTCGGCTCGTTTGTCTGTAAGTAAAGTCTTTAATGTCAGTTTTGCCGTATATTTTACGTTTTATTTTTTTTTTCGATAGTTAATTTAGGATCAATAAAAATTGCTTTTTTGAATAATGCGTTTCAAGTTTGTGTAGAAATCTTGTGTTAAGCGTAAAATGGTTGAATATTAGTTATTGTAATTGTATTGATTGAATTCACGAAGCGTTTTATAATATTACGCTACTTTTTTTTCTCCATGTGATTTAAATTTTTAAATGTTCGACGTGAGGAAATTATTTTTTTTATTCAATTTTAACAAAACTTTCAATTGCCTCACATTTATTATCAAATTGTGTTTATTGTTATTATTATTAATTAATTATTCTTAGTGGATTTGTAATTTAATATATTCTCATATTATATATTTACTAGTTTTAAATTCAAACAAGCTGAGATGTTCAGTTAATTTTGAGTTTTTACTGCTTTTCTAGGAGCCATGATACCTGGATCCACAACAAAAAAACCCGAAAACAAAAAGCCAATCAAAGATAAAACCACCCCAAAAGTCTCTAGTGATTTACAAAAGAAAAATGTAGTCACAAATGCTCTAAAGAAGACAGAATACCCTATGAAGAGGACGATGAGTGTACAAAACGTCGGGTCTCCAAAACCTACTCTGTCTACTACACCCGTACCTGGGGCTAGCTCTTTCAGACAGAATGTAAAGAGAGCTCTAAGCTCTCAAAATGTCAGCGGTCCAAAGACCGGTAGTAAACAGGTAAATACATTTAGAAACTTATTAAGTTGATGTATTAAGACAAAAACAATATTTAGATCTTTTAAGTTTTGTTTATGTATGTTTTATTTAAAAATGTTTATATGTTCAATGGTGGTTATATTTTATATTCAACCTATTATCAAAGTCTATCAGACGACAGGCATAACAAGCGAAGCATTTAAGAAACTTTTTAAAAATGATGCCTTATTTAAAATTTCTCTAATTTCAACAATTGCTTTGGAGAGTTATTCAGGACTCTTGTGGAGATTTTTAAATTGCTTTTTGAGACACATTTCTCTAGTTACATTAAAAAACTTTAATTAAATTAAATATAAGCATGTAAGAACTTTAAAATCCTCGACCATGTCATGGAAACTGAACTTGTGTGCAAAACTTGGGGGGAAAGATTGAATAACAGGAATGGTTCCAAATTGAATATATACGCCTTGATGATACGCATGTCGTGAGTTAATAAAGTACTTTAAAAATAAAAAAACAAAAGTTTAAATCTGAAAAATAGTTTTATTTTCTAAATCAGTGTAAAAAAACTAAGTAAGTATGCCAAATTTAATTAAAATCGGTGCAGTTCTATCAAAATTGTATCGAGTTACAGACAGACAAAGTTAGCAAATAATTTTTAAGTAGATTTTAAGCATCTAAATATTTTTTAGTTTTCAGTTTTTGTTTAAAAAAAAAATTTTGTTTTATTAAAACAACTTGTTTTAAAAAGAAAAAATAATTTTTTCTTTATGAAAACACAACGCAGCAGCAGGCCTTGAGACTCTCCACTCCGGTCAACGCGATGGCCTACAATGCAGAACTCTTGGCAAACTTCGAAAAGGAAAAGAAATCTCTGGAGCGCCGAATATCGGAGCACATCCAGGTGGCTGAGAATCGACAGCGAGACAACGAGAAGCTGAAATACGAAGTGAGAAACCTAAAAGAAAAGTTGAAAAATGCTAGAACTCTCTTGAAAGACCAGCAAAATGGCCAGCAGCTTCAAGCTCAGCAACAGCAGCAAGCCCAGCAGCAGCAGGCGACGCCTCACGAGACCAGCTGTGCCGAAGAGCTGACTCAGCTGAAGAAGGAAAACAGCTTGCTGAAGCAGCGACTGAGCGAAGTGAATGTCTGCCTTGATGAGCATTTTACTGATAATGAGAAGATCTTGATGATGAAAAAGTCCAAGGATGTCAAAAGCGATCCCGAAGGTGTGTCTTAATGTTCTTTAACTAATTATCGGATGAGTAAATTAAATTCCATTCTATAAAACTATATCGGCTTAACCCTGCTACCCTAAATTCCATTCTATAAAACTATATCGGCTTAACCCTGCTACTACCAATGGGGTCAAAAATGACCCCAGAGGTACTTAAAAAGCTGCCCCTGTTACACCCATGATTAGAATTCAATGAAATTTTTTACTTCATTCGAATGTACTATCTTTTTTTAATTTGGTCACGAAATTTTATCGAATTCTGTTCATTGTTATTTACCCTTGGGTTAATCATTACATGAGCATCGATTAGTGTATGTATTGGCAATATTTTAATTCATTTGCATTTTAGTATTTAATTAATTATAATATTTTATTATAATAAACAATTTTTTTAATGCTCTGCTATGAAGTTATAAAATGATACTAGTCGGTACGTTGGAGTGTTTATCAACTGGGAAAGTGCCGTCGTTTTCTGAAGTTTTTGATATTCCTTACTTTTGATCTAATTTTCTTTCAACTTTAATAAATAACTGACATAACTTTAATAAATATACAAATTTGTCCTTTTTTTTTTAAATATTTTTGTTTTTTTTTTTAAAACTCTTACTTGATCAAACAAACACAAATTTAAAATTTTCGAGAACTTTCTTCTTCAACTTGCAACTCCGTTCGTCACACGCACAAATTTTCAACTCGCAGACTCCTCGGCCAACGGCTGTCAGGCAGGGAAGAACCGATCCGCCAGCGATGCCGATTCCAAGGAAGCCGACTTTCCCGATTATGCTGGAAGCAGCTGTGCCGAAAAGAGGTCGTTGACCCGTATTCCATATTCATTCGTGCTCTGATGTGCTAAATGATTGTTTCGGTTTTTTTTGTTTTTGTTATATAATTTATTGTTTAATTTATTTATTGTTTAGTTTATTTATTGTTTAACTTATTTATTTTTTAATTTATAGAATTTATTGTTTAATTTATATAATTTATTGTTTAATTTATATAATTTATTGTTTAATTTTTATAATTTATTGTTTAGTTTAGATAATTTATTGTTTAATTTATAAAATTTCTTGTTTAATTTATATAATTTATTGTTTAATTTTTATAATTTATTGTTTAGTTTAGATAATTTATTGTTTAATTTATAAAATTTCTTGTTTAATTTATATAATTTATTGTTTAATTCATTTATTTTTCGTTTGTTTCATGTATTTTTTTCTTGCGATTTATTTTCTGTTTTTACAGTGCTTTCGTCATTGGTTTCTACTAAACAATCAACAATAAATTATAATAAAAAAAAATTTGTTAGTCATGAAACTCAAACATGTATTTCATCACCCCACACAGATCCACCTATTCCCTGGAGTGTAACTGCTGGGAGAGACAGAGCATAAAAAGCAACAGCGAAGGAGCACTCAGCGAGGTGTCAGTGGCCTGCCTGCAGGATCGGATCCTGCAGATGGAGGAGACGCATTACAGTACAAACGAGGAATTACAGGCCACGCTTCAAGTAGATATGCTTGCATTCGAATAACCAGATGTTTTAGGTGACGTGTTTTTGTATGACTCATCAGTCATCAGGAAGGCTCGGGGGGGGGGGATTCAGAGGGATATAAGGTTAGAGGACTGAAGCAACGTCTTGAAGATTGTTTAATTTATTGTTGAAATATATAATGATTTAAATAACTTTTAATAATAATAATAATAAAAATAAAAATAATAATAATAATGTGCCACATTGCGAGCACCAGTAGCAGAACTTCAAAAGTCATGTCAAGTTTAAACATGAGCATTCATGGTTATAAAGATAACTAAATCTATTTTTAAGTCTTTTTTTTAGGCCTTATCAGTTGTCTCGACATTCTGCCATGCTTTAAGCATACTCGAAATTTTTAATATTTTTTATTTTGTGAAGTTTTCACCTTATTTAATTACTAGAGATAGCCTGTCAAAAATGACAGATTTTTTTAAAATTTTATTATTTATTATTTTTCGATCGCAGCGCCACCTCTTGATCTTTAGGGCTGACTGCTGACCACCGTGGCCGCCGCATTATGTGAAATTGCTAACATACATACATACATACATACATACATACATACATACATACATACATACATACATACATACACATATACATACATACATACATACATACACACACAAATACATACATACATACATACATACATACATACATACATACATAGGAAATTATGTATATTGATCTTAAATTCTTTTTTCATCTTCTTCCAGGAGTTGACGGACCTCCAGGACGCCGTGAACGAGCTGACGTCGGAGAACGAGAGGCTCGCCAACGAGCGGAACGTACTCCTCGAGTCCCTGTGCACGCAGACCTTGAAACTGGAGACGACCCGGCTCCACCTGAACTTCGTCAAGTCCCTGCTGCTGAGGGACGGGGAGTGGGTGGCCGCGGACGTCGAGAGGCAGCTGATGGCCCTGATGAAGTCCGACCAGGAGGAGAGGGAAGAGATGCTGCTGAGGCAAGTGGAGTTGAGCAACAAACTCCATGTTAGTAGTAGCGGCGGCGTAGTTTGTTTTAATTGTTAATGTTAGTAGTAGTAGCGGCAGCGTAGTTTGTTTTAATTGTTAATGTTACCGTCTGAAATGTGTTTTTTTTATCGACATTCATGTCGGGCTATGTTTTGTTGATGTGTTATCAAAAAATTTTATATTTATTTGAATAATAAGTTGGAAATCTTTTTTTTTAAAGTTTAATTTGTAAATTATTTAAATCTCGAATTATTTGGGTGCAGTTTCTTTTTTCGTTCATTAATACGTTCAATAAAAGTTGATCTCCCGGCAAGAACCTAGACTGATAATGAAAAGTTTATTTGATCACCAATGTTGAATGACTTTTAAAACTTTTTTATTATCATTTGACCATCATCACCAGGCCACAGAAAGAGAAGGATTGGAGTTGCAAGAGTATGCCGAAATGGTCCAATCGAAGATGCAGTCGTGCCAGAGGGAATACGAGGAGCTGCTGGCTGACAAGCAGGATCTTGAAGTAAGATTTGCTGCTGCTTCTGCTGCTGCTTCTGCTGCTGTTGCTGCTGCTTCTGTTGTTGCTACTTCTGCTGCTGCTGCTGTTGTTGAATTTGCTTCGTTTTTGTTTATTTTAATATGATGTGATGTGTAATAATGTACTGTAACGTAAAGTGAAATGTAATCGTGTAATGTTTGAATGCTTAGTTTTTTGTTGTTGTAAAAGAGTTGAGGAAGTAGTTTAGCATAATGTGATGTGTAATGTAATGTAATGCAGGGTGGAATGTGATTAATTGTGTAATGTTGAAGTACGAGGGTTTTTTTTCAAGAGAGTTCAGGAAGTAGTGTAATATAAATATAATGTGATGTTTAATGTAATGTAATGCATAGTCGAATGTAAATGCGTGATGTTTTGTATTGTAATTTAATGTCTAATTAGCTGTGACTCAGAGAGTGCAATGTAAGGTTGATGTTGTTCATAAGAGATCTCTATTATTGGGTTTTCTTCCTTTCTTCCTGCAAAATCACTACGAGTTTTAAATAACACGGTCGCTCTTGCTCATATCAGCAGTGATGTTAATTGTTTTATTACGATTGGATGTTTTAAATTTTGATATCTCTGATTTGACTTAGATTTACTACGAGCTAATAAATCTCGCTCGCTCGCTCTCTTCGGCCGAGCCATCGACCGGGATGTTTGAGTTTTTTAGTGGATTTTTTTTTATTTCGAGAAAAAGGAAAAAAATAAAATGTCTAAAAAACATCAAGCTGGATAACAGCCGAAGTACGCAAATATCGCAGGACGTTTGGAAAGACATTTTGAGTTCATTTTTTTTATATTTTCAACCGGACCGAACAGGCGCAGAATGTCGTGCTACTGGAGCAACTCGGTCACGCCCAGTTGGAGCTGGAAAAGTGCAACATCGTGGTGGAAAACGAGCAGAAGAAAATCAGCGAAATGGAGCAGGAGAGGAGGCTACTTCTCGAGAAGAACGAGGTCACGAAGGTCGTTGACCTTCTCCGAGATGAGAAGGAGAAACTCGAAACGAAGGTGGAGTCGTAACTTTTGCTACATTACTTGTAACTTGTTGCATTATTTCTAACTTTCTGCATTAGTTGTAACTTGTTGAATTATTTGTAATTCGTGGCATTATTTTAACTTGCTCCATTACTTATAGCTTGCTGCGTTTACAATTCGCTGCATTGACTCATCATTGATTCGATTAATTACCGGTAATTGAGACGTGTTGGTCTAGTGGTATAGACACCGGCTTTCAGAGTCGTAGGACCTGGGTTCGATTCCTGGTCCGGGCACGTAATTTCCTTGAGCAAAAAACCAACTCACATGTGCTCACGTCAACTCAGCGTTTCATCCTTTGTGGTCGATAAATGAGTACCAACTTCCTTTGTGCACTTGTGGAGCTAGCGGAGTATGCGGGGCTGCCAGCTGCGCCGTAAAACACGCACCCGCCGCTAGTCTTATCTGCAAGCTGCCAACATTGTAAAGTGGCCGCTGGTCTGTTATGTAAGTGGCACTCAAAAATGAATCTACTTTAACTTTTACTTTTTAATTCTCCTCCAAGGTGGTCAGCCTCGAGCAAGAGCTGTCCGAAAAACGCTTCGAGAACGTCCACCTGCAGAAGTCGTGCGCCGAGCTGGAAGAAGAACTCGGCAGCAACTTCAGAGCTGACGCCAAGCTGCTAGCTGAAAAGTGCTCGGAGATGGAAGTCCAGCTTCAGAGAAGCAGGTGTCAATCAGCTGATCTGGAGGCCGAGCTGAAGGTAATCGATGACTCTTACTAAGCACGTCACCTTTTTTGTTTTTTTTATTTTTATTTTAAGCAGAGATGTAGTACTTGGTACTCATACTCGTACTCGAGTATGTTTTTAAGTACTCGTTCTCATTTTCCACTCAGTACTGAGTAGCACAGTTGTAGTACTTGATACTCGTAGTTGAGCACAACTCGAGTACTATTTTCAAGTACTCGTACTCGATACCATGGTACTCGCAACATCTTTGATTTTAAGGTTTGTTGAAACGCAGGTGGTCCATCAACACCTAGACGCTCTGAGGATGGAATGCGAGCAGCACCTGGACGACAAAAAGACGCACACGCTGACGCTGGCTCGCGCCGAGTCCGAGCTGAGGATCTGGAAGGCGAAGTCGTCACGTGCCGAGAGCGAGGTGAAGGAGTTGAAGGTCAAGTTCCAGAGGGAGAAAGAAGAATGGCTGCAGGTGAGGATTTTGGGAAGTGTACTGATTTATTAAAATTCTATTATTTGATTACAAAATGGATATTTAAATTAGAAAAAAAAAATAATTTTTAAATGTTTAATAATTATTCTATTATTTGATTACAAAATAATTTTTTAAATTAGAAAAAAATGATTAATTTTTAAATATTTAATAATTATTCTATTACAAAATGGTTTTTTAACTTAGAAAAAAATTATTAATTTTCTAATTTTTAATAATTATTTTATTATTTGATTACAAAATAATTTTTAAAATTAAAGAAACAAATTTTTATTTTTAAATGTTTAATAATTATTCTATTGTTTGATAACAAAATGGTTTTTTTAACTTAGAAAATAAAATTATTAATTATTTTTAAACGTTTAACAAATTATTTAATTTCTACGTTTCCGTTGGAAACCAGTTCCAGGAGGACCTGCAGAGGGCGGTCGTGATCGCAAACGAGTTCAAGACGGAAGCGCAGAACGACGCCGAGCGAGTGGCGTCCGACTACCAGAGGATGCAGGAGAGGGTTCAATTCCTGAGCAAGCAACTCGACCTCTCCAAGTCAGAAATCGGTTCGTGAAGATTTCGATGAACGATTTTTTTTATTTGGAGTTAAATAAATCCAGTGAACTTAAACTTGCCACTCTTGATTACTCAATGCTGAGGTGTTTCACAAAGGAGTTCGTGACCTAATAATAGGATGACCTTTACTGGGATCGTTTGAAGGCTGTCATATATTCTTGTGTTCAAGCAGTTATTTGCATTATTTTTGTGCTCATTATTTTATGTTTGAACTGTATTTATAATATTTGGGTAGGGTCAGAGTTCAAATTAGTTTAGTCGAATAGTTAATTACTAATTAAAACGTATAATCCTATTTTTGTATCATTCTTTTAATTTTTTCATTTTCGTATATAGAGCATTTGAAACAGCAGCTGACTGCTACAAATCAGCTGCAGAAAGAGCAGCAGGAGCAGTCAGCTGCGGCAGCCGTGCAGAAATCTCTCTCCGGGGTGGTCATGGATCCCCCGCCTTCTTCGTACAACATCAGCCGAGACGAGATCCGGGACAAGGTGCTCAGCTCCGTCGATCGAGAGTTAGCGTCGCGTCGTCAAGTCAGGCAGCAGAACCAGAAGCTGTCGGTCAAGCACCTGATTTCCAGTATCGAGGAGCAGATGAAAGGCGATTCGACTTCAACCTTGCTCGGTTCGGCCTCCCCTAGCCCCTCTGCCATTGCCCACTCGGGCAAGTTTTCTCCCTCGATGTCCGGAGGCGGCCTGAGGAAAGAGGAGAGAATTCTGCCGAGCGCCAAAGTGGCGAAATCTCCCGGTTCGCCGCCTGCCGCGTGTAGTGCCGTCCTGAAGAAGATGAGTCCCCTCACGTCTCGCATAACTCCCGGCAGTTCGCAAAATGTTTGTGATGATTATATTGTTTGTTTAAATTTTATTGTTAATTGTTAAATTTTAGTTTTAAATTACCACGAATACTCGCATATAAGCCGAGAAAGTTCGGAAAACATTATGTGGGGTCGACTTATCCACGAGTCAACCAAAAATTTAAAAAAATGTTGATGAAATGTTATTACATTTTCGTTGTACATTTTCAAACTAGGCTGCACTACACATTTACCTTTGATCTTATTATATCAAAATAATATTAATGAGATTCTGTTGTGTAATCTCATGCTTTTTATGGCTTTCGCACCCTTGGCCAGAGTATTACGTTTTCTTGAATTAAAATTTTTTTTTCGAGAGTAATTATGGGGGTCCAAATCCCAGAAACTCCCCCCCCCCGTGGGTGTGCCACTGGGTAAATTTAGTACTCTCAAGGTCTAGAGCGATTATATTTCTGTTTATTTAATTCAAATCCAGTTTGCATAATTCATTGTCGGTATTTAATTTGTTAGCATGCAATGCTTTACAGCAATACAAACGAGCCAATGAAATGAACTCGGTGACAAGCAAAGACCTATCAGCTCTGTCACCAGCTCACCATCAGCACTTTCAGTCGCTGTCATTGGACATTCTACAAGTTAGTCTCTCAGTTTATTTTGATTAAAAAACATGCTTTCAATTTTGATTTTGATTTGTAATTTGGTTTTCCATTTTAAAATTTTTTCTATATATGTTTATAAATATATATAACTAGAGATAGCCCATCAACAATGACAGATTTTGTTCAAACATTATATATCATTTTGCTATTGCAGTGCCACTTATCAGCGTTATGCGAAGTTATAACATACATACATACATACAGACATCGGAAATTATATATGTCGATAAATATAAATATACAGCTTAATATACAATCAAATGGGAATGTTCTTTACAATTACAATGAATTTACTTTTCAATCAAACACCCACTATTATTGCACTTCAACATGTAACCGTCATAATAAACTCTACCCGCATAACTTGCCCCTTCCCTCCACCAGGCCCCCACAGCAACCGACGATGCCAAGATGGCCGCCGTGGACTCGGTGTCATCGTCGTCGTCTTCATCCGTAGGGGACACTTCGAGGAAACCACTTATGGGCATTCTAACCAACAAACCTAAAAAGAGGTCAGTTAGTTGTTTTCATTGGTTGAATCGCATCTTTAATTTGTCACATGGCTGAACAGCTGGTTGGATGGTCAGCTGGTTGAGTGGTCAGTTGATTAGGTTCTAGAGGGTCGAATTCCTAGGGATTTTTGATTTTAATAAATTGTTGGGTTCTTTTTAGATTTATTTTTAATTAAATAAATTAGTGTTTTTGTTTGAAAAAGTTTTTTTTTGTTCGCGTTCTTGAAAATTTTTTTTTTCAAGACTTGTTCATTCGTATATTCACATCCTCGTGTACGTGTGGTTCTTGTTTTTCCAGTGACACGAACGAGGGATCGCCAGAAAAAACCACCGGCCACCTATCTTACCTCACCAAGACTGATCCCCTGGCAAATCTGGTCAAGCAACTCGGGGGCTCCAAGAGGAATGCTCTGCTGAAGTGGTGCCAAAACAAAACTGCGTCTTACAAGGTTGGTTCAGTTGCTTCGTGTTGTTAGCTCAGATATTCAATGTTTTGGTTGATAGCTTTGCAGATGATGATGATTATAGTAATAATAATAATAATGATAATAATAATAATAATAATAATGGTAGTAAAGTACAAAATAATATTTGTCTGTAATGAATTCAAGTGGGTTGTAGAATTAAGCTTCTTTCGGTAAAGTTTAATTTGATTAAATAATTATAAAAAATCTGTTTCAAGTTTTATTTTGTGCATGTTTACAGTTGCTTCTATTTCCGGGAGGTTGCATGTCGCTGAGCTGAACAATGAATTGTTATTGTGGCAGTGCATTATTGTGGTGGGGGATTACTGTGGTGGTGCATTATTGTGGTGGTGCATTATTGTGGCGTGGCATTAATTAAGCAATTTTATTTTTTTTTATTCAGTAAAAACTGGGAAAAAAACTTTTAGTATTATAAATTATGCACAAGCACGAATAAAAACTGTTGTCCATTAAAACATTAAAAAAATAAAATAAAACACATGTTGCGTTATCAACTGTTTAATAATAATAATAATAATAATGATAATGATAATGATGATAATGATAATAATAATAATAATGATGATAATAATAATAATAATAATAATAATAATAATAATAATAATAATAATAATAATAATAATAATAATAATAATAATAATAATAATAATTGTTCCTTCGTACACAGGACATCGACATTACAAATTTCAGCAGCAGTTGGAATGACGGGCTGGCCTTCTGCGCTCTCCTGCACACTTACATGCCTGATAAAATTCCCTACAAGGAACTCACTCCACTGGATAAGGTTGTTTTATTTGTGTTAAATAACGATAGTGAACAAACATTTTTTAAAGTCATAAGAGAGAGATCCACAGAAACGTGCACAGAACCAGGAACAGCTATCTCGTGCGTGCGTGCGTGATGACACAAAATTCACTTGCCGTCTGCAGACGTGTTTAAAGTGAGGATGTGCCGATTCTTAATCGCTGCAGTGATGAAACTAATACTCGTTTGACTACTAGAGTTGAATGAAAGAAAGGCTGAGTGTTTACCTAAGTCAAAAGAGTTGACTCCTTACCAAAGGGGGTTATATGATGTTATAACTTATCTCACTGCCATAGTGATTTAAACTGAGACCTTGAGCACAGAAATTTAAAAAAAAACTATATAACACAACGTTACCTGCATACTATAATTATAAACTGTCATTGGTCAAAAACGAACACTCGAGGTAGCTGTAATCGATGTTCACCTGGTCTATCCTCTACAGAAGCCTTTACTTGATTAGTATTATAAGTGGTGTTTTCATTGATCAATTCACTCAATGTGGCCTTAAAGATCTCTTCTGACTCATCGCATGTGTGTGTTGGTTTTTAAATAAAGCTTACACTTGATTGGTTTCAATTGTGCAGGTGTTTTAAATAAAGCTTACACTTGATTGGTTTAAATTGTGCAGGTACGAAATTTTACGATAGCCTTCAAAGGCGCCGAAAGTGTCGGCATTTCTCCTACGCTGGTGAGATTATTAGCTTCTAAACAGTTTATATTGGTAATTAAAATGAATAATTATTTCTTTATTTGGTTTTTTTTTATTGTTTATCGAAAACTATATTTTTAATTAATGAATTTTGCTCGTCTACCAACGCAGAACATAATCGAGATGGCAACCAGGGAGAGACCCGATTGGCAGGCTGTCATGGCTTACGTCACCAGCATCTACAAGCACTTTGAATTAACCAATCTGTAATCAGTATTTTCCAATAGTCTGATAAATCGATAGTCATTGCTTAAGCGTATCTGACCAATGAACGAATGACTCTGTTCTGTTTTGATGAATTTGATAGACGTTTATCTGGCCAATCACAAGGTTTTATCAACCAACCTCGATCTAATCATTCCTCTAGTGTACTTCCAAAATCGGACCCTGACCTTGATGGCGATATCTAAATTGTTTTCAGTTTCTCTTTTTTTTCATTTTTTTTTACTTCAATACAAACGTTAAACTTTCAGATATTATTAGAATTTTTTATTTGCATAAATTTACTGCCGGCTAGCTTTCTTCGTCTTCCCGCTTTTCCGTCGGTCAATGTTTACGGTCCTGTTTGTGTTTTCTTACTTTTTTGTTCGCATGAGATTTTCAGTCAACCAATTTGATAACATGATCATTATATATATATATATATATATATATATATATATATATATATATATATATATATATATATATATATATATATATATATATATATATATATATATATATATATATTGATATATTGATTGGTCAATGATTCGTATAGTATTATTTTGTTTGCTGTAATAAACAGTCAATTTGTATCTTTTTTTTCTGTTTGCTCGGACGCTGCGGCTCCGGGTTTTGCATTTTTTTTTGTGTTTCCGGAAGTTTCACTTTTCATTTTTTTTTGCAAAATCCAAGCTACTAATAAGTTTTTTTTTCTGGGGATGTCTGATTTATTCCCCCTTAAAACTTTTCTTTTTTCTATTTTTTTTTGTTTGTTCAGTATTATTAGAGATGAAACAGGTTTCTGTGCCAGCTTTAAAATGATTTTTTTTGCTTACTTCTATTAACGATTCACTCATTCACCGATTGCACGGATCCATTGATTTACTTATTTAACCGTTAGTATTTATCATTGGCACCGCTATTGTCAATATCGTCGCTGTCATATCCGAGTCATCATTGTCATATCTGCCATTGTCAATATAGTCATATCTGCCACCTTTAATATTGTCGTATTTGCCATAATTAATATTGTCATTGTCATATTTGCCATCATTAATATTGTCATTGTCATATTTGCCATCATTATTATTATCATATTGACCATCATCAACATCATTCATCATCGATCAATGTCAGACATTATTACAAAGACATTGTTCTTTCTTTTTCCTGTTTAGCTAGACACGATTATCGATTTGTCTTTAAACAAGCTTCTGCCTATCCTGAACAGTGCAAACTAGCCTATGAATGAATAGTATGCTATTGATGCTTTGGTCAATCTTCAAATGTTAATTTTAGTCTTACAGTGTATTTATATATTATAATCATAAATCTGTTTGTATTATGATCTATAATTGAAATAATCATACATTTATTTTCACATTTTTATTTCTTTTTTCATTTTCCATGCTAGTACAATTGATCGTTCCGAATTGTATGTGATGACTTAATGGTGTGTACAATTGTGCATTATAAGCTATCGGTGTGTGCAATTGTACGTTAAGAGCGACTGTCATGTACAGAAGTGTAATGTACGACCGTATTGAGTTGCGACGGTCACTTACTATGAATTGAACATAACATTTTCTATCTTAATGTCATCTAATGTCTGTAATGATACATTTTAATTGGTAATTTATTATTATTGTTCCAAGTATTATTCATATAATGACCGGTTTGTAAGCTGTAAATTCTTCATTGTCTAATAGAATCTCCGTGTTGTACTTTATCCATATATATATATATATTACGCCATATAAGGTATGTGCGTATAACATACAGAAGATAGAAATGTATTATTAAAAGAGACAGAAAAAATGATAAAATACAAAGATCTGGAAATCGAGATTTCAAGAATGTGGGATGTCAAAGCAAGGACTGTGCGGTTGGAGCTCTCAAGAAGGATGCTGAGAAAAATACAGATGTGATCCCTGGAAAGCCAAGATTGACAGAAATACAAAAAATAGCTATAATAGGAACTGCACATATTTTGCGTAAAGTGCTTGGATGAATATATTTGAACTGTTGTTAAATTCCTAATTCATCTATTGCCAGCTTAAGTACATTTGGTAGGTCTGAGGATAGGTTGTAGGCTATTTAGAATATCTTTGTAAAATTATTTTAAAAAGTTATAATGGAAAAACAAAGAGGTGCCATTATGTCCTTTTCATAGGAAAATGCAAGAGATAGAAAGGCATATATATATATAAATTGTTATATTTTACTACAATATTATTTTACTAGATTAAAACCTGTCGGACGACAGGCCTAAAAAAGAAAAACAAAAATATTTAACTCTATTATCAACTACAAAATAACAATCTCCATAAAAATAATCTATAAAAAATTTTCTTTATTAATTAGAAAGTGAATATCTCTTAATAAACAATATTGCTTTTTTAAAGAAAAAAATGATGGTTTGTTTTTTTACATAAAATGTTTATTTTTTTAAGTTTTAACGGTTTTATTGATTTTATTCTATAATTCACTTAAATTTCGTCCAATTATTCTAAAAATCTAATGTCCGCAGCAACAAATAAACCCAATAAATGTCAAATCGATTTAATAACAGGAAGTTGGTTTTTTGAGGTCGCTCCTATTGCCTCGGCGGTTCGCTGTGGTTGCAATCGGTAAAATTGCTACTTTACCGGCAGTTCCGTAATAAAATTAAACCATAACCTTAACCCTATCCCTAACCCTTTAGAAAATATGTACATCTTTATTAATTGATAGAAGAACCAATTGTTTTGGCAATTTTACCGCTTATTGTCCCGGCTACCGGTACCCACTGAGGGTTAGGGGTAGGGATACCGACAAAATCACTGCATGCATGGAGGCAAGAAATTACTACACCCCGTTACAACAATTCGTTTCTTCAATTTCAACCTACCGGTGTCAATTGTATCGACCGTTTGATTGCTCACAGGCGCGTAGCCAGGAATTTCTTGAAGGGGGACATGTTTTCAAAAAAAAAACAAGAAGAAGAGATCATTTAGCGGGGATATCAAGTCCTCCCAATAATAAATATTTAGCCGTTGCGGAGGTGCGTAACAGGTGTGTAAGATAGGCAAATAATGTTTAAAAAAGTTTCCCCGTCTTGGCCTAGATACCTTCTTGATCAGCTAAAAAAAGTGTCGAAATCTCTGACGAGGGGGGGACATTCATCCATGCCCCCCCTCTAGCTACGTGCCTGATTGTTCAGCAGCGTTTCTGTAGGTAGTGTCACCATAAGGGCCTGGTTAATTTTGTGAATCATCGACAGCTCCAGTGTTACATTAAATGCTCCGTTTGTAAAGCAGGTCGTAGGTACCAATATACAGTTACAAGCAAGCGCACTTACTGGCCTGCAAGGTACATGTACACAAGTTATATTTTCTTCAGTGATCAACGTGTAGGTACGCGAAATTAGTTGCCTGTGATTTTTCGGTGGTCCAACTCCATAGTTGACAAGTATTTTTCATACCGATCACATTCGGCTCCTATATGACTGTTACTTAGTAACAAAAAATTGTTTAGATTCCTCGTCGTCATAATCACCGTGCCAGCCAATGGAATTTCATCTCAGAAGTGACCTAAATTCATAGCTATAAATAGAAGCATTTGGCCTGTTTTCGTCACGCTGCTGCCACATGAGGAGTCCTTCAAGACCATAAAGCTTAGAATATAGGTCATTATAGGCCGCTAGGCATTAGGCTGGCTAAGGCATACTCTAAACTGGCGTAGTAACTACTAGTAACTCGTGGACATCTAATATAAGTAGTGCATATCTTAAGTTACGTTCTATCTACTAGCGAATACTCCAGTAGAGAATATGAATAATGATAGTCTATTTGATGTACTTTAGCCGACGTTATAAAACAACTTTTGCATAAACTTTATAACATTCTTTAAGCAAATAATTATTGATAAATTAATTATACCTGGATGACTATATGCTGACAACTACGGTGAAGATTCAAATGACGACAAACGACGATGATGATGATGATGATGATGATGATGATGATGATGATGATGATGATGATGATGATGATGATGATGATGATGATGATGATGATGACGACGACTACGACGATGATGATGATTGATGATGGATGACGACGACGATGATGACGACGACGATTATGATGACGACGACGATAATGATAATGATGATGATAGTGACTCGCATTAACGAACCCACCATTTAAGCCATGTATGGTTCTGGTTTAGTTTCCATTATCTGAATATTTTTTACTATAAGAGGCTGAGATTTTTAGACTCTGGTCCGTTTGTTTACAGAGATTTTATTGATTTTGTAACAAATTATAAATAAAAAGTAGATAATTTTTAAATCAGTTTAAAAATAACATTATTCAAAGAAAAATAGGTGAAATGTTTGAAGCAGTTTTGAGACAAATTCCGTATAGACAAATGGACATAAATTGGGACCAGGTACCTACCTATACTATTGTCACGGAGCCTAAAAAATTCTGCTTTTAAATTTATCAGCAATAATTTCTGTTTCATTTTTCCTCCCAAAAAAGCTGATGACCGGGGTGGAGTAGCCGGAGCCACTTTTCAATACTTTTTTGGCGCCCCCATTTAAATTTTCGCCATGTGCCGCTGCACCGCCATTAGTAGGGTACTGTATATTATCATGGACGGTAGTCTATACGTCAAAGTTTGGAATACAGTGTAAAGTTTACAGTTCCTTGGTGCGTCTGTTTAGTTGGGTGTTTTACAGTAATAGTTTACAATAAATCAATCCAATCAATCAATCAAGCAAGAGAGAGAGAGGGGGTAGAAAGAGAGAGAGAGAGAGAGAGAGAGAGAGAGAGAGAGAGAGAGAGAGAGAGAGAGAGAGAGAGAGAGAGAGAGAGAGAGAGAGAGAGAGAGAGAGAGAGAGAGAGAGAAAGAGAGAGACACAAATGGCTTGTCAATATAAATTCACCGGTTTGCGTGCTTGCATGTCCATGGTGCCGTGCTAGCGAACGAAGTTAACTTTTGCGTGTGTGTGCGTGTCACACAGCTTATTCGCCAACTTCTAGCTTACTGGTTTCTAATATTAATTAACTTAATCTTATAACTACTTACTTACTTGTTAACTAGCCCAATTACATAGCTAATAAACTATAAACACACTTCTTACTAATTTTCCAATTTATTAAAGCTAGGGTACCACTTACCGCCTACTTTATCATTACCAGCTAACTAACCATTTTACCAGAACTGAAGAACTACACACCTTCGTACCATCTTACCAACTTAGTAACCAGGGCCGTATTTTGGGGGTGGGGGGTTTACGGGTTCAAAATCATGAAAAATATATGAAATTGGTGTAAAATAAGAAAAAATGTACTAGGATAATATAAAATAACCTTGAAAAATTGCAATGTTAATGATTTTAAAACATAATTTTATGTCTACGGTCTCTGTGTTACATTCCCTGATAAAGAAAAAATTTGAAAAACATTTGAACCCCCCCCCCCCCCCAAAAGAATTTCTAAATACGGGCCTGTTAGTAACTTACCGATCAGAAAATTTCTTACTTGCAAACTAAAAAAAAATAACTTAAATTTACATATCGTTGAGAGGTCGCCCGTCTTTTCAGCGATATCTGATAGCCATAAACAGAAGAAGGCATTCATATCAAATATATTAATATATTCATTCTTAAGGCTTAAAGAACTCTTATGGGACCTACAGACAGACAAACCGATTGAGAGATAGAGAGGAGAGGGAGAGGGAGAAAGAAGGGGAGAGAGAAAGAGAGAGAGGGAGAGAGAGAGAGAGAGAGAAAGAAATAGAGAAAGAAAGACAGCACACTTTAAATCGCTATCGCCAGCCTTTAGTTCTTGCATTAGCCTCCGAAGTCGTTTTCATTGCTAAGATATTTCAAACGGCTACGAAAATTTTATAGAAAGAAAGAGAGCGAGTGAGCGACTTTGCCGGTTAACAAGAGTCTGTTCGTGAGATCAGTGTGATCGGGCAGTTGATTATTTCGTATTTTATTTTTGCTGATAAAAGTAAAAGTAAACTTTAAATATAAATAAGAAAAAGTAGTTTATTTTGCTTTCTTTCTCTCACACACGCAGTTGGGTGCTATTCTAAGGAGATATAATCAAAAAAGTTGGTACTATTTGATTATAAGATTATCTGTTTTAATTTTTTTATTTAAATCAATTTTTTATTCAATACTAGTTGAAAAAAATAAGCATAAAATAAATCAAAACCATCACTAGTATAATATTTTCTTCTTAAAATTCTATCAGCCAAAAAAAGATTAATTTGGTTCAGGACAAATTTCCGATTAATTAATACAGATTATAATCTAAATTTAGTATGTACTAAAGCTGCACGAGCTATAACACACACACATACATACATACACACACACAAACACATACATACATACATACATACATACATACATACATACATACATACATACATACATACATACATACATACATACATACATACATACATACATACATACATACATACATACATACATACATACATACATACATACATACATACATACATACATACATACATACATACATACATACATACATACATACATACATACATACATACAAATATATATATAAATTTGATAGTAATAAATAACTTTTTAAGGTAATACTTCTTAACACTCCATGTAACAATTATAATATAACAATACTATAAATAAAATGTTTAAAGAGAAATAAAGACCAACCAATAACAGTTTGTATGTAAGCAATTGTGTGCAATGTCCGACCGTCGTGCAATGAACGCGTGTGTCTTATTATTTACTTCATGCATAATTCAAATGAATTGATTCTGGAAAATGTAACGTTGAAGCGGCAAAAAAAGCTGTTTTTATTGTATACGTTTTGTTGTACGTTCGTTTTTAAAAAAAAAGGATGAAATTTAGAAGTTATATGCAGAAAGAGAAGAAGGCAAACGGCGAATGAAGTAGAGAAAAAGAAAAGAAAACAAGTAAGGGAAAAACGAGTTTTTCAACACAAACTTTTTTTTCAAATACACTCGATTTAGAAATACGAAAGATAATAAAAATTAGGTTTTTCGGTTTTTTTTTTAATTGAATCATGTATTTCATTTAATATGAAGCAATGCTGAAAGTTTCATCTTCCTAGCTAGTCAAAAAGCTGGTTAAATTTTACTTGCAAGATTTGCGTACAGAGAAAGACACCCACAAACAAACAGAGATTGCAAGTTGAATAAAAGTTTGTAAAAATATAAAGAAAAAGGAATAAAAAAAAAAAGAGAGAGAGAGAGAGAGAGAGAGAGATGAGGGATAAAAAGAAAAAAAGTTATTATTGAAATTAGGTTGTCCAATTTCTATGTTGTAACGATTCTGTTCAAGGTAACACAGTAATTCATCAGCGCCGATGCTAATCATGCAGTTTCCTTTTTTCCACATATTTAGTTAAGTAGATGTAATAACATGGTTGTTATTGGCCCTGTGGTGGGCTTGTTTTTTGTTTGTTATTAAAATCCGTAATTGAATCCGATATATATATAATAGTTTTTATTTTGTTGAAGTCTTCTCTTTGAAAAGAATTTATTAAATGCAATGATTAATCAGGAGCAGAGCTGTGTACTTGAGTGCAATTTTTTTTGTACATAGGTACCTGACCCAATGAAATTAGAGCGAGCGCGTCATTCGACGGAGCCGTTTTAAAAATACGGATGTGGTGTGGTCCGATCCGTACCAAATTCCCTAAAATTATGCAACCCATCTTGGTGAGAAAACAAATTAAAAGAAAAGCGTTTGCTTTTAAATTTATTTAATTCAAAAATATTTTTATTATAAAATAATTTTTTGATCTTAAAATAAATTAAAAAAATTTTAAGAAGCGTCTTCTTTCAAATTTATTTAATTCAAAAACATTTTTATTATAAAATAATGTTTTGATCCTAAAATAAATTAAATTAGTAATCATTAGTTAATATATATTAGCAAATTAATTTAATTAAGTTTTTTGTATTAATAAATTACTAGCTAATTAAATTTAGAGATTTTTTAAAATGAATTTACGATCATTTACCAGTTTAATTAAAATAAATGACAACCAATCGGTTGATTTTGTCACAACGCCTAAATCCAACTGACATAACAGACCTATAACAGCAGATATATATTGCAGATCATTTATCTTAATCATCATACAATAGTAGATCATGACTATACCGAGGTATTTTATTGCATATTGAAATATCTGGTATTTAAAATATGTCGCGCTGCCATTTGTTAGATTTTGTTAGTTCTACCCGTGGCTCAGGGAAGGAGGGGAGGATGGGGAAGAGGGTGAGGATAGGGATGAGGATAGGGGTGAGGATGGGGGGAACAGAGAACAGACGAGGATTGTCGATGATAGCGTATAAGAAGTCCCAGAATGAGAAAGATATATACTTCTCTTCTCACACTCGAGGTTGTAATTAAAATTGAAGATAAAGAAGACACTTCAAGAAACAGAAGCATTTTTTGTTTTTCAAACGAATAATTTTTAACTTTAGACATGTTAATATTTCTTTACACTAACTTCGACTGTGTTTATCTGTGTCTGTGAGTGTGTCTGGCAAAACATTGGAAAGAATAATTTAGCCAATTTCCGTCACCGAATCAAGCTGAAATTTGGAACATATATTCGTTCCCCTTGATAATGCATTTTATTTAATTTTGAGGATCCCCAACTTTTCCTGACCCCCTAATCATTTAAATATATTTTTGATTTTCAGTGTTCTGAAGCTGATATGTCTGTATGTAGGAAGCACCAAAGTACTTCCTGTCGTGGATCATAATTTGATCCCTTTAACTTTTTCCCTTCTCTTTTCTCCAATACAGACATACATTATGCATACATACATTTTATCTTAATACATAGTAACTACTAGACTAGTAGTTACTATGTAAGATTCCATGGTTAAACGGTTAAAATATGCTCTTACCATACCATTGAAGGTATTTCCGCTGCGTATGGCTTTTGATCACAACCACCGATAGAAATGTCTATCTAATATACCTACATGTGATATTTAACAGTAGTTAAGTCGCTATTTATTCATGAGAATAAGCACGCTTTGTGATAAACTTCACGTCTAAATTGAGAGAACATCCTGAATCTAAAGATAAAACCATAACGTATTATTGTATACCTACTTACTGCGTATGGGCACGACATGAAAATTTACTTTTGTTGACTATAAGAAGACGCTCATCTTCCTTTACATAACTTTTGAGTTGGTTCTTTTCTCGATTCACATATAACGATTAAATTATTAATTAATATTTAAAAAAAAAATTTTGTTCTTTTGTAAAAAGTTTGATTTTGCCAAGTTTAAAAAAAAATTGTTAATAATAATTTTTTTTATTTATTAGTTTTAGTTATGAAGGCGCCTAATTTCGGAGAAACTATATCTTTCGGCCTCGTCAGACCAAGCAGCGGTCCTCAGTCGGCGACGGTTTTAGTAGAAGAGAAGTGTGATTTTCGAATCAAAGAAGGATTTTCACTGGAAAAGTCCATGATTCCGTCGAGATTCGCCAGTACAGTCATCTGCTCAGAGAGACCAAAGTCAAAAAAGAACTTCCGCTCGACAATCAGGTTTTATGTCAACTTTAAAATATTTAAGCAGGGCAGCGCAAGTATGTTCTATATTGGGGGGAGCATAGTGCCTGACCGGGGATGAAAATAAGTTCGCTACTTTTTCTACAAAATTTCTATTCTAAAAATAGTTGATGACCAAGGGCGGGGAGAGTGGTAAAAACCCTGCCATTTTTAGGTTATATATGATTTATTACAGCTATAATATTGTTAGGTTGGACAAAATCTATACTGCCCCCAACTAAATTATGGGGGGGCACGTTCTCCGTTTTCTACGCTCATGGTTCAAATAAAGAAGGCAATATTTGTTGAAACAATTTAGTCTGAAAATTATTTTCCTTTAAACATCTTTAGTTTTAGTTTAGGTGTAACCTTGCCGGATTCAAATGGTGCAATTTGTACAAATATAAAAACACGTGGTGATCAACAAGGGACGTCAATTCGGGGGGCATGACGGTGTAGTGGAAACCCTGTGATGAGTGGTTTATTAAAAATGTTTGGGAAAAGTACTTCCGACTCCCTCCACAAGGTCATCAGCTTTTTTGGAGGACAAATAAAAAATTGGGTTCGAAAATTTTTGTGAAAAAATTGGGGGGCCCTGATTGTCTCCCCCCACGATTTTGTTTAAATGACGTTCCTGTGATCAACTATTGTTGTTCTCAATAACCGTTTCTATTTTATTTTCAGATCAACAGTATATATTATAAATGTTTTATAACTTCATTACACAGATACGAGGTTGGTAACAGACCCCGTTCTTTCTCTGTGACTTGCTACCTGACCCCGAAGAGGAAAGATCGTCTGTTTCGATCTGCAAGCGAATATCACGACCCAACGTCGCCGTACAAAGCAGTCAATCACTGGTTCTCCAGTTCTGTTTTCGTAGCAACGAATGAGATTCTGCATCGATTGGAGGGCATCAACCTCGTCGGGCAAAAAACGCATTCGACTAAATTTGTTGTGGCGGATTCTCCTGAAGAATTTTATGCCCACCAGTCGTTCGTTAGAAAAGGGCGAGATTTTAACCAAAATCTTACTCAGCGACCTATTGGTTTAAGGTGAATGCAACAAGTCAAGTTAAATGCTATTTATGGATGAGATCAAAGCGAGATGTATTAGAACTTGTTTATGTATTTGAAGCTATGTAACCTACTGTTTGACATGTCTTAAAGATGTTGGTTTCTGTATGTTTATAAAATATTGCCTGTTGGCTTTTAATCGTTAATTTTAATTGCAACTACTTTATGAATAAATAAAAGAATCCAATCAAATGTTGGTTTTTTACTTATTTGTGTTGTCAAGTAGCATCTGTGTCCGACTATCGAATAAATGAAATGAAGCTGATAAATTAAAAATACCTATCCAAGCTTCAGGTATTTTGAGTTGAGTAATATTCAATTGAATGATTTTTCAAAGCGCTTCAGAGTATAGTAAAATCAATGAAACAAATAATTATGCTGCTCGTTCAGCTGCAAGAATGTTTCTGCTGGTTAGCGTTTTTTGTTGTCTTCTAAATGGTAAATTCCGAAAGTTATTTTATTAAGTTGGAATTTCAACGGAAAGAAAAAATATTTATCGGCTTACTAATAATTGCCTTAGCAGCCCAGTAAGCGGAACATTGTTTTTGTTGTTGTTATTAATAAATAATGCTGATTTCTGATCGGTGCAGTTTTTTCGGTTAACTTTAAAGAACAATTAAAATAATTTAGTTTATCTAGATCTGTTTTAATTTAATTGTAAGGTATTAGTTAAATTATTAGGTCATGGAGTGGCTTAGACATGCGTAAGTCGTAAGTTAAAAACTTTTAAAGAAGTTAAAGAAAAGAGTTTTAAGTTTTAATTAGTTTCCGTGGGAAAGATTACCAATAAAATTTTATGTAGAAAAACAAACTATCAATTTTTTGTTTTATTTTTTAAGAAAGCGATATTTAATTTTTAATTGTAAAATTTTTTAATAAAATAATTGTTTATTCCATATTGATTCAAAAATAGCTTGTAATTTCAATCCTCACAATCGAGTTGAAATTTGTTGGTGGGATTATTTTTTGCTGCAGACTTTTATATTCTATTAAATTTTCAGATCGATTGGACAACATTTGAGTTAATTATAGAATAAAATCAATTGAACCTTTATATATTTTTAAAAATTACAAATTTCAGGTAGAGAAATGAACTTTGAAATTTTAGTTTATTTAGTTTTTTTAGTTTTCATTTAATTTTCAATAAAAAATTTCTTTATTCCATTATAATTCAAAAGTTTCTTAAATTTTCAATCACATACTTCACATATTAAGAGTATTCAGAAGGCTCTGCTCAATGTTTTTATATTTGATAGACTTACTATCATCAAAAAATATTTTGCAGAACATTTTTAGTTGCTGAATTACAAAATTATAAAGGATTTAAAAAAACAGATTTTTTATAATTTTCCTGCTTATCTTCCTTATTCATTTTTATGTTCTTAAATTAGAATAAAATATTTTTTTATGTAAGTAATTAAAGCTCAGCTAATCAAGCATGCAATAGAATGGAACAGGTACTTACAAGGTACCATCATCTTTATAAACATGCATTAAATCTACTCAAAACTACACATTTTAATATCATTTTGCATAAATTAAATTTTGATAAAATTATTTTTGATTTGAGTAAATTATTTGTCGATTTTATGATATTTTCTTCCCTTATAAAATTTTATAGATGTGTTCTTTAAAGTTTTTTTCTGGTCGTTTCCCCCGAAAAGTAAAAATTAATCATAATTTGATGTCTTCTTGTTTTGAAGTTTTATTTTGTCAGAAATTATTTTGAAGCATTTTTCTGTGAATTATTTTCTGTATGCCCGATACTGCTGTTAATGCTTTTTCTGATATGTACAATTAAATGAGTTTTATTTTTCAAAGTTTTTCCTGGTTCCAAAACCTCTTCGGGAAAAGAGGTGGTGCCAGCCTTCCGGTCATGCACAACAAATGTCGAAACGCACTTTATCCACGAACGGAGATCGAGAGACAAACTGTCCCCGATGACAAAGTTAGCTGGGGCGTGGAATTTCCTGATTATTCCCCCAAAATTTACACCAGCGAAACTGTTTTTGGTAAACCATGGGCAGATCCAAAGTTCGAGTAGGTGTAGCGCAACTTGTTCTCCTTTTAACTAAGGTCACTGAATAATATATATATATATATATATATATATATATATATATATATATATATATATATATATATATATATATATATATATATATACATATATTTTTTTATAATGGCTAAATAGTGATTCATTTAAAATTGTTTCATCTCTAGATCGGAAGGCGATCCAAAAAGTGTTCGATGGAATGCGGTCGATGAGAATAGCAAAGTCGACAGAACCAGCTTTATGGGGAATTATTCTCTCTTTGAGAACGGCCTGCCCAGGTTGGCAGTGCAAATTCGCTGTTGAGAAATTTATTTTGTTATTTTAATCGAGGTTGTTTTTCTTTTAAATTTTACTTAAACTAACTTTTTGTCGTTTAGAAATCCCGTCGGCAGGACCGGGTTACATGGTCGAGGACTTCTGGGAAGGTGGGGTCCGAATCATGCAGGAGACCCAATAGTAACCAGGTCAGTTTCAATGATAGTGATATTTTAAAAAAGAGGATTTTATATTGTAAATATATGCGGTTAAGGGATGAGGATAGGGGGTAGAGTTTTAACTGGAATCTTTTTTAGAAGTTTTAATTCATATAATTTCTAGTTAAATGAAAATCATTATTTAAAATGTGTTTTTTATACTCCGTTATTTTCTCTTTCTCTGCTCAAATTACGCTGGCTTTCTCTGAAGTACGGATTAATTTTTTAAATTACGCCCACCGATGCTCTTAGTAGCGTTAATTCTACTTCTCCATCTTATCTTACTAGTTTTCATTTCTGCACCAAAACACCCACTTCTAATCGTATCTACCTCAATCCTATCAAACTTTCTCTTTTGTTAAGCACTTTTTTTTCTTTCCGTGGTCCGCATTTATGGACTTGTCTTTTCATACGACTTAGGTATCACTAACTACTTAATGGTGAGGCGGAAAGATGCGTCAGTCAGTTTCTGGTTTGGAAGAGTGCCTTTGAGCTTTGGTAAAAGTGGTTATTGAGAGTTTAATGATTGATTTTATGTTAGCAGGCCTATTTACAAATCATATCTGAAAAGTATCAGCTGGGCTGATGCTTTTGTAGCTTCTTCGGTTTGAAGTTGATTTTTTGCTTACGAGAGAGTAATTAATCGTCGATTTTAAGTTTCATAGAATTCGTGTCAAAGAATTTTTAGATTTTTTGCAGTTGAGACTGAGTCGGTTCAGTTTTTGTTTTATCATTTAAATTTTAACTTATTATTATGCAAATCAGTGTAATAAAATCATTATTTTAACAGATTATTATGCATATCTGTGTAATATAATCCTCATTTTAACAGATTACTATGCATTTCGGTGTAATAAAATCGTTATTTCAACAGATTATTCTGCAAATCATTGTAGTATAATCATTATTTTAAAAGATTATTATGCATATAATCATTGAACTAACAGGATTTGTTCATGTCGATGTAATTGCACGCAAAAGTGCTTCTAATTTGTTGTCTATCCACTTAGTTTTATCGTAAGTAAGTTTCTTGTTTGCAACTGTGTGTCTTAGAACTGTCGTCCAATAAAACAGAAATAGGCGAGACAGTTCTTTAAATGGTCTGTCTGGATGTTTCCTCTTCCTCCCCTGAATTGGTTTGCAATTTGAAAACCCCGGCAATTATAATGTGCTGATTGCTCATGGGAATATTCATACAAGCATGTGTGTGTGTGTGTGTGTGTGGTTTATCAACATGTGTATGTATGTCTATCTGGGTGCGTTGAGACTATAACATCTTCAAGCATTGAAAAACCTGGTACACACTGAACAATGAGGATTATTCTATCTATTGATTTCTGAGATATTTAATTTAAAATTTTTGATCGACGTTCACTTTTTTAAAACTTGAATAACTTTTCGCAAATGTATTTGTAACTCCTCGTGTCGATGCAAAACTTTAACTGGTTTCAATTTTAGTTTCTTATAAATTTTTAATGCAGTTTTATTGAAGTTTGAAAATTCTTGGTCGACATGCTAAAAACGTGGACCACGGGTAGCTGTTTGGGGAGCAGTTTTCAAAGCTGGATATAACTCCGGATCCATACAAATTTAACAGTTTAACGTTTACACAGAGTTTTTGAGTGCAAATTAAAATCTAGCAATTTGCTGAAGTTGAGCTGCTAAGCCTTTCTGAACTATCTTATAATAATTAAATTAATAGGTTATTATGCATATCAATCGAATATAAATTAAATTATTAAGTAATTATCATATTATTGTAGTATATCAATTGAAATAATCAGTAATAAAGCTTATAGAATGACTGGTAAAGATGTTAATTTTTCATTTATTCGTTTTATCTTTTGTTCAAGTTAATTAATAATACTACGCTTGACGTGTATTGGGATCTGTGTGAACAACGTGAAAATGAGATGTGACCGAGTATATAAAAATGTTGAATTTCAGATGGGCGAGAGACAACGACAGGAAGAAGATCATAAATAAAACTTCGGGAAAACCCCAGCTGCAGTTTGTATCCATCCAGAGGAAGGATTCAAAAGAGTGGGCCATCCCTGGAGTTAATAAATTCTTTTTTTATTGCGTGTTTTTTGTTATTTAATTTGTGCGGGCGAATTCAATTTACGTTGAGTTGCTCGGGTTGTGGTTGAGTGATATTGATTTTTTTTGTAATAGTTGACACCAGGTGTTTTAACCCTCTACCGCATACATAATTATGTATTTGGCAGTTTTAAGTTCATTATAAGGCACGAAAATAATGATGACAAATGGCATCGCTATTTTATAGTAGAGGGTTAAGACTCAAATGGCAGTATGTAGGAAATACTAAAGTACCTCCTGTGGTGGATCATAATTTCAAATAATTTGATCATGTTTCTTTTCTTCCTTCTCCTCCTTCTTTATCCAGGCTTCTTGAGACTGGCTCATGTTATGCAAGGGGGTGTTGAATGATGTTGTAATTAATTTATGTAAGGATAAACAGTCATTTAATGTCTGGTATTTCAGGTATTTTAATTAACTTTAACTTTTGGTTGAGGTGTCTGTCTCTTCTTTGGTCTTGTTTTGCTGTTTCTTTACTCATGAATATTGATTAGAATTTTAATTGTTTTTTCATTTGACTGCAAGTTTTTCAGGCATATTTGTAGATAGAAAAGTTATGTTTCAATATTTTGAAACAACTCAAAGTCAAATAATTTATTTGTAAAGGAAATAAGTTTTATATATATATATATATATATATATATATATATATATATATATATATATATATATATATATATATATATATATATATATATATATATATATATATATATATATATATATATATATATATATATATATATATATATATATATATATATATATATATATATATATATATATATATATATATATATATATATGCTGTTTATTTAAGAGAAGATAAGAATCTATTTTTCATCTCTTAAAGTGGATTAAGTTTCAAATAGCTTTTTCAATTTTCAAGGATGAATCATCAGTTCACACACGGCTAGTTGTTTACGCCAGAGATTCTTTGGCTGGAATTTCATTTTTTTTTATAATACATAAATACCATCTAGATGATAAAAACATTGATAAAATACTAGTTCTTCTATGTCAGTTGCATTGTAGATTTGTTTATACAATTTATGGATTTTTTAAATGTTAAAAAATAAAAAATCTACAATGATGATGATGATGATGATGATGATGATGATGATGATGATGTGATGGTCTTTGTGATGATTAAGTGAAATAGTGGTTTTTCTATACTGATCTGAGATAAATCCTGGGATAGCTCTTTAACATAAATCTAATGTTGTTATCCTTTGCCATTTGAGAATAAATTTATATAAAAAATTTAATTATTTATAATCAAGTATTTGTATTGATTGATCAACAAGTATTTGTATTGATTGATTTACATGTATTTGTATTGATTGATCAACAGGTATTTGTATTGATTGATCAACAAGTATTTGTATTGAATGATCAACAAGTAGTTGTATTGAATGATCAAGAAGTATTCATATTGAATGATCAACAAGTATTCATATTGAATGATCAACAAGTATTCATATTGATTGATCAACAAGTATTCATATTGATTGATCAACAAGTATTCATATTGATTGAATGATCAACAAGTATTCATATTGATTGAATGATCAACAAGTATTCATATTGATTGAATGATCAACAAGTATTCATATTGATTGAATGATCAACAAGTATTCATATTGATTGATCAACAAGGGGATGGTCGACCCGGGAGAACTGGTGACGGAAACGTTGAAGAGAGAATTTGCAGAAGAGGCGATGAATTGTCTGGAGAAGTCGGAGAAGGAAAGAAACGATAATTTGCAGGAGTTGAATAAAGCTTTTAAGAAAGGAGTTGAGGTTTGTTGTTTGTCTCGTTTACTACTAACACTTCTAAGTTCTCATGACATCTTCTTCGCATAGGGGTAGGGGTATAGGGTAGCAGGTAGCATATGCCCAGCCAGTTTGAGTAATTTTTGGGCAAGGAGTGAAAAAATATGAACATTGTTGGTAAAAGTATCTTCAACTACCCCCCAAGAGGGTCTTTGAAAATTGGATTTAAATTTTTTGTTTGTGGGTAGATGGAAGGTTTGCCCCCACACTGCATAAATTTCCCCTACCCCTATACTTCCTCGAGTTAAAGCTACGTTCACTTTACCACTAGTGATGCAAAAAAAGCTGAATAGTTGAAATTAATTTGTTGTTTTGGTTTGTCAACTACTCTCTGTGTTTTTGTACTGTTGGAATCTATGGAATTCTATTTATATAATCGAATAAGCTTTAATGTAATAATTCATAATTTGTGTGTCATACTTTTTATTTATTTTTTTTTTCATTCTTTATTTTAAAACTGGGAGACTATTGTACATGTACATGTGTGCAGATGTCACCTGCAGAATGTGTTTAGATGTCACCGGCGAAATGTGTGCAAATGTCACCTGCTTTAATAGGAATGCTTTAATGTTATTATTGTCGTTCTGTGAAATCGACTGAGTGATCTTGTTTGTGGAAATATTTGTCTGTCTTCTCAGATATTTCATATTTTGCTAGTTTAAACTTTCAGCAAAAAAAAACTGTTTTAAAAATCTCTTTCGCAATAAGTATATTATTGATAGTATCTTTCAATACGATGATTTTTATTTAATTTAATTTCTTCCGTTTCCACTCACAGATCTACAAGGGTTACGTTGACGACCCTCGCAACACGGACAACGCCTGGATGGAGACCGTGGCTTACAATTTCCACGATGAGAAGGGAGACGTCTTCACCATGAATTTCCATGCCGGTAAGATTTCCATATTAGTTTAATTTAATTCAATTTAATTTAATTTATTGCAAGAAATAATAATATTGCTGTAATTTTTTTATTTTAATTATTATTTCTTTTATTGTTATTCAATAATGCATTCATTCACTTTATGACACCTGTACGCATTCACTTTAATGATCCATGCTGTGAAAATCTTTAAAAGTGATTGTGCATCTTTTACATCACCTGTGAGAAAAACTATTGTCTATTTTCCTGTTGTAATGTATTTAAGTAGTCAGAATTTCTAATCAATTTATTCTTTTAAAACCCGATTTCAATTGGCTGGGAAAATTCTATCTGTATCCAATTGCACACTGACTGCCTCACTTGCATATTAATGAGTAGTTGTTTTTTAAATGTTAATTATGGCCTATTTTATATCAATAAAAGTTTCTATTTATTTAATAAATAGAAACTTTTTATTTTTTAATATTAGTCATGGCCTATTTTATATCATTAATGGTTTTTATTTTTATTTAATAAATAGAAACTTTTTTTTTAAATATTAGTCATGGCCTATTTTATATCATTAAACGTTTTTATTTTTATTTAATAACAAATGAAGGTGACGATGCGGTCGGAGTGAGATGGATGGACATCGACAGGAACGTTGTACTGTACGCAAGTCACAAGGACTTCATCGAGAAAGTCGTCCAATTGAAACAGGCGCATTGGTGAATGCCCGTCCCGTCATACACGGATTGTCATAGGTGGATCCGTGGATTCCCGGAAGCGGATTGGTGGATAGAAGAAAAGAAGGAGTGGATTAGACCTTCCTTCGTCGATGTGATTTCCGACAATTTTTTTTTTACGAGATCGTTTCAATTCTTTTTATATTCTTGTTATTGATTATGTGGTCACTTAAAATATATATATATATATATATATAACATATATTATTTGCTTCACATTCTAATTCTCAATTCGTTTATCTATTTTTTCTCTTTGAAATCATAAATTATATCTGAGCGTACGTACACTGCGAGAAATCTCAAATGTTACGTTTTATTTCTTTCGTGTCGTTAGTTCTTGCTCCATGTGGGGAAACTTAATTAGCTAATTAGCAGGTGTTTATATTTTTATTTAATTTTTTTTGCTTTTCTGACAAATGATCGTCTGCTTTGACTGAAATATTTCATAGTTTCTAGGATTTTTTTCAAACTTATCAATGCTTTTATCATTTCTGGTTACAAAACAATAACTTACTCGTTTCAGGGTTTTCTGTTCTATTTTTCCCTAATTGAGAAACAGTGCCAATTTCTATAATTAAATTCCTGCTCTGTAAAGATTTTGTTATTCCATTTTAAACTCACGTTGTTGTGTTTTTTCGATTTTTTTATTTTTTTATGGTTTCAATCGGGTTAATTTGGAAATAAATAATTTTTTTTTTAGAATTTAAGATTAACTAGTTTTAAACAGTTCACAAATATTGTGCATAGTGAATAAATGATCAAGAGTAGGTATTTGAAAGATGTCATTCATTATTATTAGTTATAGGTTTTTATGCAAAAACCTGAGAATTATTTCTTTTTGAGATAAATATGCATATTTATGACCAAGATTGAGTAAGGTGGTTGTGAAGCAGAATAAATTCCAAGAAAGTGGAAAAGCGCGGCAGCATCAAAAGCATTTAATATTTATATATATCTGCTAAAAATACGGCATTTATGCAGCTCTGGCATTGTAGTTTCTGCCTTCTGCAGACTTGCAGACTACAGTGTTAAATGTGAGTGGTCATATTGATAAATCTCAAAACGTTTTCGAGGATTTTTATTAAGTTCGGGTAAAAAGTGAACATAGAGACATTATTTTATTGATCAATAAAACGACGAAGCCGCATGATATAAGATTACTTCTAAAAAATAAAAAGTCGAAACTCTGTCTTGCATTTGCAAGCCAGTCCCAAGCCTGGAGAAAGGAGGAGGGAAAAGGATCAAAATATGATCCACGACAGGAAGTACTTAGATGCTTCCTACATACAGCTATTTCAGTCTTAAAACACTTGGTGTAAAGGACTATAAACTATTATAAAAAAAATAAAAATAAAAAGTCATAGCATTTGGACCGAAGTTAAAAAGTGCAGTTCGAATCCGATCATGGCTTGGTAGGGTAATCCCGTCAGAGAGGTTGTATTGACCAAAAATATTTTTTTTAAACGCACAATCAGTGACTCTGTCCCTAACCCGGGGTCACTGATTGTGCGTTTAAAAAAAAATGTTTTTATCAATGCAACCTCTCTGACGGGCTTACCGCCGGTGGCCCATATATGCAGAAATCAACAAGTATAAAAGTAATGTTTGTTCATCAATGAACAAGTAGGAGTGCTGTTTAAAAATCGCTCATACACGTCCACGTCCCCAACCCCCAACTGTTGAAAGGTCTCTAAAATTTAGAGTCTAAAGAAAGGTTTTTCATCAAATGGACCGTTAATATAAACAATAAAAGATTTTAAACAAAATTTTAGTTCTTATTTGCTTTACGCTTTTATGAAACTGCCGACATATATATTTCAGTGTTACCACTGCAGATCCAGCTCTTTGTTGATTCTTCTGTTATTCATATGTGCAGAGGAGCTTATATATATAATTAAATATATATATATATATACATTTTGTTCGCTGTTGTTTTTTTTATGTCTGACTATAAGATCGATTAAGAGATTATCATCATCTTTGATTACTGAGGTCATTTTTTAGTTTTCATTCTATTTTCATATTCATTGACAAACAGATATTGACTGATATATTCAATATTAAAATTGTTTGCCATCCCGGATTGATTATCATATGAAATCTTCAATAATTTCAAGTATTATCTAATGAGTTAAAATATTGGAAATAATAAGAGACTCGATATTTTATTTATTAGTATTTATACAAAATATTTCAAGTTTGACATGAAGGTATGCAAATTTAGTTTTGAGAATGTATGCAAATATTCTGTTTTTTTTTTAGTATAAAAATGGAGTTGGCTCACAGTCTCCTCTTAAATGAGGAGGCATTATCACGTATTCCAGAATCAAAAAGACCTGTTTTCATATTTGAATGGTTGAGGTTTTTGGATAAAGTTCTTGTGGCCGCCCAAAAAGTAATTATCTTCGTCAGGATTTTCATGAATTTTTTCTATTTTATTCATTGTCATTAAATAATTTTTTGAGATTTTATTAAACATACGGCGACGGTTTGTTATTTGGTTAAAACAAGAAAGATTTCAATTAACAGATGATGACTCCTGGATAAATTTTATTAGTTAGAGTGATTGTTAATGTTTTAAAATGTGGATATTTAAGAACTACCTCTATCTCCTAAAAAGCCTGGAGATGTCAAAAATTTTCATGCCTTCGCAAATAATGATTTTATCTGTAGATTTATGATAAAACAAGATACTAGACAACCAGCCGAAGTAGAACCACAGACCTTCTGATGTTCTACCAGTGTGCCCATCTTAGCACCCTTTTATATAAATTAATAACTAAAAAATACTTTTAGAAGGAAAAATGCATTGCAATACAAAAAACATTTACTTTTATGTGTGCATAAGTAAGTATGTGTGTTAATCTTTCATCTGCAGTCTGACATAAAAGAAAGTCAACAAAAGCTGATCGTTCAGCTGACGAATGAGATCACGGCATGCAGAGGTCCACCGATCAGAAAGCTGCTGGCCAGCTGCCTAGCAACGGTGTTCAGTGTCGGAGACACGTCTGCTCTGTTCGAAATGATAAACAAATGCAATGACATCATCAAAAACAAAGATGACTCGCCGAGCTATCTGCCCACTAAATTGTTAGCCAATGGAATACGTTTTTTATTTAAGTTTTATCATTATTGGTGAGAATTAAAAAAAAAAATGTAATTTATTATATTGATTTTTTGTTTAAATTTATTTTTGAATAAATTGAATTTGTTAAATCATGAACATATATATATATATATATATAAATATATATGATGTTTGGATAGGTTTAAGAAAAATGTCTAAATGGTGTGAAAAGAAAATTAACAGAAAATGGGCCAGTATTTTTAATTCGACGTGTATAAAAGAAAATATAAATATATATAAATAAAATCCAATTTATATGTATCCTGATTATGAAGCTTTTTCTTATATTCAGAACTGCCATCACGTGCATCGGGGAGATGTACGAGAGACTGGGTAGAATGGTGGGCCGATCGTACGAGGAGACAATTAGTCTACTCATCAAGGCTCTCAAAAGTGCTGAGGTGATTTTTCGTTCTTCTTTCTTTCCTTCCGTTGTTCGGAAAATGGAAACAGTTTTGTTGATTTATCGATTTATTACTGTTCTATTTTTGTCTGTTATTATAGTACTTTTTATTTAAACCTTAGATTTAGAAATAATTAAAAATATTTGTCAAAGTTTTACGATTTTATTTATTTATTTAATTACATCCGACTTGTTTTTATAATGTAATCATCGTTATCAACGACACTCTTATCATACTTACTAATAGTTTTTCATTGTCATTTCTCGAAGGTTTTAGTTTCTCTGTTTTCATGACGAATGTTGTTTGTGCTTTTTTATCATGCTGGTGTTAGTGGCTTACCAGCCCTTCTGGCATTTTTAAATAAATAAATAACATAAACTTTTTTGAAACATCTCTTCTACGATGAGCAAGAGTTGAATGTTTTCATCACGCATTAAGTTCTTCAACGACTACCGGTCCACGTAACGTACATGCGCTTTGTTTTTCCAGTCTCAAGGTCGTTGCGAGATAATGTTGACCTTGAAGAAGGTGATCATAGGTCTGGGATCTGCGGGTTCAAATTGTTACAAGGATGTCTATAAAGCTGCCAAGAATTGTCTCACTGAAAGGTCGCTGCCAGTCAGATCTGCGTCTGCTGCCGTTAGTCGCATTCTTGTTTCGTTTATAGCGAAAGTTTCAACATTTATTTTAATTATTTAAAAGTTTTTTTTTTATTCTAAAATGTTTTATTTATATTTCAATTTAAAGTTATATTTCTGAATAAATATATATATATATATATATATATTTTTTTGCATGAAATATTTTTGTTATCTGGAAATTAACCGCCCGTCTCTGTAAATGCACACCTCCGACGCAGTGTCTGTGCGAGTTGATAAACGAATGCCCGTTCATGTACACCGTCGAGCTCGACAACTTGGCCTCGCTGTGCTTCCGTGCCATGGACTCGTCCAATTACGATGTCAGGTGCGACGTAGCGAGGCTGCTGGGACACCTGCTGGCTACGGCTCTTCTCGAGGGCCCCAAGCAAGCTAGTAAGTTTTCAGATGGGGAGACGGTAGTATATTGTTAAATGTGTTTTTTGTTTTATTTTTAGTATGTTGGTATAAACCGTATGTTATAAAAATAATTATAAGATAAGGTGAACAAAATATTATTTTAAAGGTTATAATTAGTTAATTAAAAAAGTTAATTATGGTTAATCATGTTAAAGATGTAATAGGAATAAAGTGGAGCCATGGAATAGGGTGATGATAGAGATAAAGTTGTGCTAAGGAATAGGGTAATAGACCTCGAAGTAGAGCTACGTTATGGTAGAGATTTTGAATAAGATAATAAAACAGTAGAATTAAAATTGAATAATATCTAAAAAAATATTTCGAATAATAATTTTATAATGAGTGACAGATTAAATAATATAATAAAATATATATTAAAATGAAAGGCGTGTCCAAGAACAAGCAACTGAAACTGGATGACGTCCTGAACATGTTGGGATCGGGTTTCATGAGAGGCGGTTCGAGTTTCCTCAAATCCTCGTCGTCGGGGGAGAACAAATCGAGAGGGGGAAACATCAACAGGGAGATCAGGGTCGGGGTTACCCACGTGAGTAGCATCTTGCTGTGTCTTTTTTCTGAAATTTTTAATTCTACATTACAGGTTATGAAATCGATTTTCTTAAATTCTTTCTTTGAATTTCATAACTGATAGACTGATTTCATGTTGAAAAACATGTTTCCAAATTACTTGAAATAATTGTTAAAAATATAGTTGAAAATAAAAAAAATATTTTCTTTTTTTTTCTAATTGTTTTTTATTGATTTATGTAATTGTTAACAATATAGTTGGAAATAAAAAAAAATTCTATTTTTTTCTCTAATTGCTTTTCACTGATTTTCATTAACTACTGCCACAGTTATATTTATCAAAAGCAAAGAAGCTAAATAATCACTGACGTTTTCAATTTCTCCAACTACAATTCTAGGCCTACGTGGAATTCGTGAGAAAGATGAGAGCACCGTGGTTGGAGCGAAACGTGGGAGTCCTCCTCAACCACCTGTCGACGCTGGTCACGAATCCACGCAACGCCACGTTCCACGTAGACGCCGTGTACGCGAGGAAGTGCGTTAATTTCATTCTCAGAAGCCTGCTTGGCTCGATGCTCGCCGAGAAAGCGCAGGTGGCGGCTGCCAAGGAGTTGTGCCTGGCTGTCATCAGACAGATGAATTCTTTAGGTTTGATTTTTGTATGTGTTATTTAGATGATAGATAGATTAGATAGATAGATAGATAGATATTAGATAGATAGATAGATAGATGATAGATAGATGGATGGATAGATAGATGGATAGATAGATAGATAGATAGATAGATAGATAGATAGATAGATAGATAGATAGATAGATAGATAGATAGATAGATAGATAGATAGATATATAGATAGATAGATAGATAGATAGATAGATGAATTCTTTAGGTTTGGTAGGTTTTTGATTTTTGTACGTGTTTTTTAGATATACATAGGCGGATATATAGATGCTGGCAACATTGTAGTTGGTCTGGTGCATAAGAAATCTAATTCATCATTATAACATCTACTTTATTTTATTATCATCATTTTTTTACATCATTTTATATTTTCAAATATTTTATTCCTAATTTTTTTCAATTCACAGACTATATAATGCTAATTTGTTAATTGAGTTTTTTTGCTACGTTCACGAATCTGCAGAGGTTTCAGCGGACGGAGCAAAGCAGACGTCTTCGGCACCTTCCTCGGACACCTCCCAGAGTCACCACACCCTCATCTGTGCCCTCCAGGAACTCGGCTGTCTCATCCAGGCGCTCGGCACTTCTTCCGTTTCACTGGTTTCCGAACCTTCTGCAGGTTGTGCGGGATCGATCCGATCGTTTGTTTGTTTTCTCGATGAGTCGTTGAACGGACTGATGATACATTGTTAACGTATCGTTTCGGCCGGCCCATCCTTGAACTTTGAACTGAGAATTATTTTGAGAGGCAAAACGATACGGCTTTGAGAATTATTTTGTTTGTTTGATTGAATGATTAACGTTTGTATCTGTCTGAGACAATTTAGACGGGATGTATGTCTGAGTGTTCTGTGATGTGTTTATGTTGAACATGTTTTATTTGTCAGGTGTCATCGAGCCAGTGGTGTCTGTCCTTATTCATCCCTCTCCGTCTGCAAGATTGGCAGCAGCCTGGTGTCTCAGGAGCATTGCAGTTGCTCTTCCGTCACAGATGACCATTTTGATTGACCGGTTAGCTGGTTCTCCTGTTACTCATTTGATGGTTGGCTGTGACGGTGCTGGTTTGTCTTAAGTCGAGTGGCTTATTAAAAAAAAAAGGCGAAGGATCTGGTAATACGTGATAATGAAAATTGAGCTTTGATTTATTGGCTTGTTAAAAAAAATAATTACTAGAAAAATTAAATTAAAACAAAATGAATTCGATCGACCCGTTATTTATCTGCGTTTTTTTTTTCAAATCATGATTTTTTAGTCTTGATGAAAAATTACAAAGGTGCATGAGTAGAATGCAGCACCTCAAGTCATCGACGGAGGCAATCTCCGGTTACAGTTTCGCACTGGCGGCCCTGCTGGGAGGAGTCAGAGAAACGACCCTCGGAATTCCCCACGCCAAAGGAAAGGTTAATTAACATACCTGATTTACTTGTTCGCTGGTCTGACCTGATTTAAGAAAGTTTTAACTGTCCTACCTGATCTATGGAAGTTGAACTGTACTGATTTAGAGAAAGTTGAATTGACCTGACTGGAAAAAAAAAGATTGAACTGACCTGACCTAAAAAAGATTGAATTGACCCGATTCATAAAAGGTTGAGCTGACCCGATTCAAGAAAGGTTGACTTAATTTAATAAACCAGCTTTCCCTGTCGCTTTTTAGGCGCGTTTCGTGAAGTAGCGCTCTAATATTAAAACCTTCGCCTTAATCATGAAAGTCTAATTGCAATCAAATACCATAACGATAAACGGTTTTAATAATTTAATTAATAATTTAAACGATTTCGTTCGAAACTTTGCAGCAAATATTCTCCATCGGGGAGGAACTTCTGAGGACGGCAACACAGAACAGCAGGTTGTCTCTACAGAGAACTCAATCCGGTTGGCTCCTGCTCGGTGCTCTCATGGCTCTAGGTTTGTATGCTTGTCTGTCTTTTTCTTTCTTTTTTTTATTTCTTTTTCTCAGGTTATTTGATTTAATGCTGCATTAAAACTTTAATATTTTTTAATACAAATCCTCACATTGTTGCTTCAACATTTTTCATACAAATCCCATATTGTTGCTTCAACACTTCTCATACAAATCCATACATTGTTGCTTCAACATTTTTCATACAAATCCCATATTGTTGCTTCAACACTTCTCATACAAATCCCTACATTGTTACTTCCAGATTTTTCATACAAATCCCATATTGTTGCTTCAACGCTTCTCATACAAATCCATACATTGTTGCTTCAACATCTTTCATACAAATCCCATATTGTTGCTTCAACACTTCTCATACAAATCCCTACATTGTTACTTCAACATTTTTCATACAAATCCCATATTGTTGCTTTAAAACTCTTCACACAAATCCCACATTGCTGCTTCAACACTTTTCATACAAATCCCACATTGTTACTTCAACACTGCTCATACAAATCCCTACATTGTTGTTTCAACATTAAAATTCTTATCATGGCTAAAACATTCTACATGATAATCATACTTCAACAGGACCGTCTGTAGTGAAAGTTCATCTACCGCGCATGTTACTACTGTGGAGAAATGCATTCCCTCGCTCCACCAAAGAACTGGAATCGGAGAAATTGAGGGGGGATGCTTTTACGTGGCAGGTCACCCTGGAAGGACGAGCTGGAGCACTGGCTGGTAATTAAATTTTCTGATCCGAGGGAGGAGGTAGAGATAAGAGCCCTGCATGGGCCGATTTCTTTAAGCCCTGTATATAGTGCTGACTCGAGCCTGGCCTGTTTTTACAGGCACAGAACCTCAAGACTCGTGTCAAAACCCCAAGGCTCGGCACAAAACCAAAAGGCTCGGCACAAAACCCCAAGGCTTGGCACAAAACCCCAAGGCTTGGCACAATAGCCTCGACCCGTTTTGATAACTTCAGTATGAAGGCTCAGGCTCCTGTGGGGCTTTAGTAGAGATTAATAATCTCTGGGATGACATCATGCATTGAGGGATGTTTAAACAATATTTATAATAATGATGAATAACATAATTTTTAGATTTATTCATGAATTGCAATTAATGTATTTAATTAATGTATTTAATAAATAAATAATAAAAATGTTTATATAATTCGACAGCGATGCACAGTTTCATATATTTCTGTCCCGAGCTTGTGACCGAAGAAGTGACCAGGAGACTCCTTCCCCCACTGGAATGTGCACTCTCCATGACTGTCCAGTTTGTTTATTATTATTCATTTATTTATTTATTATTTATTTATTTATTATTTGTTTATTTATTATTTGTTTATTTATTATTTATTTATTTATTTATTTATTTATTTATTTATTTGTTTGTTTATTTATTTATTTATTTATTTATTTATTTATTTATTTATTTATTTATTTATTTATTTATTTATTTATTATTTATTTATTTATTATTTATTTACTTGTGTGATGACAAAATAAGCAGATCTTTTTTCTATTGCCCCCATTTGGTTTCGGCATGTAAGATGTTGTGTGGATGTTTTAGGGATATAAGGGAGGGGTAAAATTAAGAAAACTTGGTGGGAATGTGTTCAATAGTATATGTATGTGCTTGGATTTGTGGAAAGATTTAATTTGGGGGAAAAAGTTCAAGCCTAGCATGGCCTGGAAAAGCGACGTTTCTAAAATAAATGTCGATGATGATGGTGAACAAGTTAATGCATCTGATGGCTATCTACACAATCACACCTTTAATTAATCCACTGTCTCTCACTCTCTACATACAGCATAGCATCGATAGTGAAAGCCTACGGAACTCACCTGAAAGCGAGCGCCGCCACGGTCAGACTGCGACTATACGACGTTCTGTCCCTTCTCCCGCCGGAATTCTACGAGACTTCGTTCAACTCCCTGCTGAGGGAACTCGTGGCGGAGTTCACGCTGACCGACAATCCCGCCAATACGACAACTTCCAGGTTGAGGTCGCTGTGTCATGCCGATGATTCCATCATATTGGGAAGCTGGCTCCAGGAAACTGACCATAAAGCTATCGAGGATCAGGTTGTTGATGTTGATTTTGTGGTGCTGTTGATTGGATGGTTTTTCTATTGGTTATTGATAAGATGGATGGTAGTGTTAATAGAATGGGGTCATTTTCAAATGGGTCTTTAAACATTTTTGGGATGAATTAGGGGTGGTAATGCCATGGTAATATTTTATTGATACCATGGGAGGTTATGTCATTGTGTCCCGCGATGATGACGCATGTTTCTAATACAGTTTTACGATGTTGTACAAGTACGTTATTTATGACATTTTAATTCTTGCTTTTTTTTTTGTTCAGTTGCAGCCGAACAGTGCATCAGGATCGGGGGCGCTGGAACACGACCCGACCCACCTGTACATGCCATGTCAAAACGTAAATGTAATAAATCATTTTTTTGTGTGTTTATGAGTTTCAACCTCCACGTCGATGTCACGAGAGTGGTTTTTCCAGGAAGAGCTTTCTGGAATAATCTACCACTTTCGTTAATGCAAGATCTTTTTCTATCAACTGCTTCAAATCTCGCTTGAAAACTCATCTCTATCGTAAACCTTTCTGTCACTGACCGCCATGGTCGGTCCGCGAATGCCATATTGTCATTATTACTTGATGTAGTTCGATTGACATATGTTGCATTATCAGCTGTTTAATAATAATAATAATAATAATAATAATAATAATAATAATAGTAATATAAATTCAATATTGAATAAATATTTTCAGGGTGACCACGTACCGGGCCCGCTTCCCCTCGGGGTGGCAGTGATAGACAGCTCCGTACGGCTCTACGGGCTGATCTTCCCTCGTGTCGCACACAAGCATCGATTTCAAATGCTCGAACACTTCGCGGAGTGCATCCGACAGGCGAAGTCCACGAGGCAGCAAGCTGTTCAAATTAATATATTCACAGCTGTCCTATGCGCTCTTAAGGTGCGTAAGGACGTTGTTATTTTTAGAAATTAGGGGTTTTCCAAGTTTATTTTTAAACTTTTGTTTGCGCATCATTTTTTTTCCCAGTGCTTGGCGGAGACGAAAACGGGGTTCGGGAATGCGGAAGTTCGGAAAGCTGCAGTGGATCTGGTCCTGGTGAGTGACGTTGTTTTGGTGTTTTTTTTTGTTTTCGATACAAAATTGTTGTTTGTTGTAGAGAAAATAGTAAATTTACTATTTATTTATAATATTATATTTATTTGTATCTTATTTTTTATTTATATTTTATTTTTATTTATATATTATTTATTAATTTATAATTTATTATTATTTGTTTATTTAATTTTTATATTTAATCAAAAACAAAATTCAAGGGAGCTCTGGGTAGCACGAACCCTATCTTGAGGTGCGCCGCAGGGGAGGCCATGGGCAGGATGGTGCAAGTCGTCGGTGAAAATAAATTTCTAGCCGAGATGGCTCAGTTCAGCTTTGACAGGTTGGAATCGGAAATAACTTGCGATCTTTGATTTGCTTATAATAATCGGTTTCAATTAACTGTTTCATTTTTTAATTACTAAATTATTTTTCATGTTTATTTGTTAGCATAAGATGATTATATTTTATAAGAAGTTGTTACTATATTTATTTATTTGAAAATTATTATATTTATTATACAGCAATTTAAATTTATTAATTATTAAGCAATTAAATTTATTAATTATTAAGCAATTATATTTATTAATTATTAAGCAATTATATTTATTTATTATTAAGCAATTGTATTTGTTTATTATTAAGCAAATTCATATTTATTTATTATTGAGCAGTTAAATTTATTTATTATTAAATTTTCATATTATTTATCGATCGACCATCAAGTCAACCATTCATGCATTGCTAAATCATGCAGTTACAAACCATAAAAGCACTTTAGGGGTTTTCTTTCTAATAAAATATATTAAGTTAACAATTTTGTCGTAATTTATCTCAACCAGACTGAAGACAGCTCGTGACGTGGTGACCAGGACGGGCCACTCCCTGGCTCTCGGGTGCCTCCACCGGTACGTGGGGGGCATGGGGGCTGGCCAGCACCTTAATACGAGCATCAGCATTCTGCTGGCGCTCGCCCAGGATCCGAGCTCCCCGATGGTTCAGGTGTGTGGTTCAGTTTGTGTGTATGAATGTGTGTATATATGTATGTGTGTGTGGGTGTGTGTATGTATGTGTGTATATATGTATGTATGTGTGTGTGTGTATGTATGTGTGTATATATATGTATGTGTGTGTGTGTGGGTGTGTGTATGTATGTGTGTATATATATGTATGTGTGTGTGTGGGTGTGTGGTGATTTGAAAGATGTGTGGTTTGGGTTTGGCTGGCTTGTTTAATTTATTACTTAATTTGTTATTTTAATGAGTTTAATATTAAAAGATAATTATTAAATAATTGGTTTGTTTGTGGCATTTTGCGGTGTCATGTTTTTCATTACCTTGTCATGTGTTTCAAAGTTGTACGTGAATTTTTAGAGTCTTTAATAATTTATTATATTCACGGTATTCATTTCTTACAATTTTCATTGTTGGCATATTAAGTGTAAAGCGAACGAAATCATTGGAACAAGTGGTTTATTAGGATCCAATTAACTGAGTTAGAGAAAAGGACCGATTCAAAAGTGGACAATAAAACTTAATGCAAAAAATCAATTGCTATGTTTTTTTTTCACGATCGGTTTCAATTTTTTTTCACAAGGTCTGGGCACTACACGCACTGGCACTCATAGCGGACTCCGGCGGCCCGATGTTCCGCACCTTCGTCGAGCCGTCCCTTTCCCTGGTCCTTCAGCTCCTGCTCAGCGTCCCGCCGTCCAATGTCGACGTCCACCAATGCTTGGGCAAGTGCTTGGCCGCTCTCATCACCACTATCGGACCCGAACTCCACGGTCGGTTTGTTCACATGCATATTCAGTCAAATCGAGATGATTTCGTTAGGATATATTTTTTTATTTTAAAATAGCAATATTAATTTAAATAATTTATGTTAATAAGTAAAGTTGTTTCGGTATTAGTCATTAGCTTCAATAATTTTTTTATAGCGATATACTTCCATGTAAAAAGATGTTACATTATATTTGTAAATATTTATTACATATCAGCGGAGAAGTAAGGTTCAGTAGTGTGAGTTTTTTTCTTAATGAGATACCGGGCGATCGTAAATCTCAGATTACAGAGATAGGAGGGGGATGAGAGATGAGAAGTTATGAAAATGAAAATTACTTCTTCAATTTCATTTGTCAGAAGCGCAAAAAAAAACTTAAAACATTCTTCGACATCGCAGGAAACAGCAGCGGTCCGATCGCCACGGCTCGCCTCTACTGCCTGGTCTGCTGCGCCATCATGCAGGACCATGCCGACTCGATCGTCCAATCGGAGGCCATCTCCTGTCTGCAGCAGCTGCACTTGTTTGCACCGAGGCACGTCAATCTGACCACTCTTGTCCCTCATCTTTGCGTTAGTATTTTTTAGTTACTCTTTGTGTTTGTTTGTTTATTGCTGTATGTTGCCTCCTTGTTTATTGGGGTCGAAGTTTAAATCCAGCTGGTGTGCTTACTGTCTGCAGCTGCTAGGCAATAAATTATAATAATTTATGTCAGTTTATTAAATATCCAATAAACATCGTCGATCAATTGGCTAATAATAAATGAATATTTAAATTGTCAGGAAACCATGTCGAGTAAGCATCTCATCTTACGCAGGGCCGTCGTCTCCTGCTTGAGACAGCTGGTACAGAGAGAGGCGAGAGAAGTTTCAGACCATGCCAACCAGCTGAGGACCGAGGCAAACTCCAAGATACAA
The DNA here is from genome assembly GCA_963978895.1 of Erpobdella octoculata. Lineage (NCBI taxonomy): Eukaryota > Metazoa > Annelida > Clitellata > Hirudinida > Erpobdellidae > Erpobdella > Erpobdella octoculata. The sequence goes on from OZ022244.1 coordinate 30,266,863, forward strand.
CAGGGTCGATTCCAGAGGTCGAACGTAAAAGTCTCGGAGATCGACCCCTGCAGGGTCGCGGAGGTCGGTCTGGAAGCGGCTTTGTTCGCTCTCATGGACAAGGATTCCGATTCGAAACTGTGCTCCGACGTGAGGGACACTCTTATCAGTCTACTTCAAGCTCTGGTCGGAGACAATTTGTCCGGTTGGCTCGCCCTGGTCAAAGATGTTTTACAGGCTTCCACGGGTCAGTTGACCGGTGGATTTTTTTATTCCTTTTTTATTGTCTGCTTCGATTTACTTCCGATTCTGTTCTGCATTTAAGATCACTCGTAGCTGAAGTTGAATCAGTTGATTGCTTTTTTTTTGGGTAGTTGTAGTCAAATGGAGATGTTACACAGTTGATCACGGTTGATCATTGGGTAGTAGTGATCAAATGGAGATGTTGACACGGTTGATCACGGTTGATCATTGCTGTAAATTATTTTCAGGATTGATATTCATTGTCTCAATATAAAAAAACACATGAAGCATTCAGTTATCGTACGATACATTATCTCCAAACAGACGGCAGCAATACAGCTTCGACCACCATCATATCCGCCGACCCCGGCAGCAGTAACAGCAGCAGCATGACAGCCAGCAACAGCGCCAGCAACAACAGCAACAACGTCGGCGGCCTGAAAGACGAAGACCCCGAAGACGACGACGAGATAAACATACAGAGCATCAACCCGGACCCGTCGAAGAGGAAGAGCGTCACCCCCAAGTGGCCGACCCGGGTGTTTGCCATGGAGTGCTTGCAGAAGATCATGACCGCCTGCGAGGACGCCGAAGTGCACTTTGACCTCGCCCGGGCCAAGGCCCTCGTGGTGAAAGGTCAAGGTGATTATCTCGTCTTGCACCTCTCGGAGCTGGTGAGGATGGCGTTCATAGCGGCCACGTCCGACAGCGACAAGCTTCGATTGGCCGGTCTCTCTGCTCTTCAGGTGAGTTTACCTTGATTGATTCGATCATGCTATTTGTTGTTTTAGTGCACTAGGTTTGTATTCATTAGGTTGTTCTTTTATGCGTTTATGTTTATTTATAATAATAATATTTTTGTTCGGGATTGTAACCTATTTGTTTCTTTTGCACAGGAAATCATTTCAAAGTTTTGTAAGATTCCGGAGCCCGAGTTTCCGGGTCACGTCATATTGGAGCAGTACCAAGCACAGGTGAGCCGATTATGAATTATAGTTTCGTAAATTTTTATTTTATTTTCGTAAATTTTTTATTATAGTTTCATAAATTTTTATTGAAGTTTCATAAATTTTTTATTATAGTTTCATAAATTTTTATCGAAGTTTCATGCATTTTCATTATAATTTCATAAATGTTTATTTTAGTTAATTTTATTTTGTTTACTTTTTTTTATATTCAGGTTGGTGCAGCACTCAGACCGGCGTTCACACCCGAGACTGCACCGGACGTCACGGCCCTGGCATGCGAGGTCGGTGATCTCCGCTCATTTAATTCACCTGTAAACGAACGACAGGTGCGTATACAGGTATTAAAATTACTCTATACATTATTACTCCAGGTGTGCAGCAGCTGGATAGGAAGCGGAGTGGCTCGCGACCTCAATGACCTTCGTCGCGTCCACCAGCTCCTCGTCTCCTCGCTGACGAAGCTGAACGACACGAAGGACTCCTGCCTCCTCTACAGTGAAAGTGCGTTGACCATGGAGAAGCTGTCGGTACTCAAGTCGTGGGCGGAGGTTGGTGATCAGCTGTGTTGGTGATCAGCTGTGTTGGTGATCGGCTGTGTTGGTGATCAGCTGTGTTGGTGATCAGCTGTGTTGGTGATCGGATGTGTGTTGACATTTTTTAAGTGAATTTATCTTTAAAATGTATTGTTTTAAGAGGTAATCTTAGTTCTATTCATTCAGTTTGTTGTATTGTTCTTAAATATGTTTCATGTATTAATTATTATTAAATTATGTATATATTTTTTATTAGTTGGTAATTCTGAGTAATATTTGATCTATTAAAACCAGGTAAATTCAGCTATTAGAATCCTGATTGAATTATCAGATACTTTATCCTGCTATTATTACCTGTGTGCTGCATGCAGGTGTACATCGTAACGATGGAAGAAGACAAACTCCAGCCCGCGAAGAGCCAGCATCCGCAGAAGCTGCGACCTTCCAAGGAAGACGAGGACGACTTCGGGGATTTCGCAGCCGGAGGTGGAGCGGTCGGCGGTGGCGGCGGAGAAAGCCTTCTGAGTCTCGTTCAGCCGGAGATCAAGACGCTGAGCAAGCACTGGGTTGCCATGCTCAAGGATTATGCTCTCTTGTCCCTGCCACCAGGCATGTGTACAGTTGCTGTTTTGAATATTTGATTCATTTGAGTTGTTTTTTTTTTGGGGTCATTATTCCGGTTTATTCCGAGTGATGATTATTTCGGTTTTATCGATTTAATTGATAATTTTAATCACGCGTCTGCTAGCCGGTGTTGAAAGAGAGTGGTTTTTTTCTTTAATACGCCTCGTGGTTTATAAATATAAATTATTATTATTATTTATTATCAATCATTGAAATAATATGAATATTATAATTTAAAAGATTACACCAATCAACTCCCCCTGGAAGGGGGTGCTTTTTACACCTACGACACTATGGACACCTCGAGGCCCCACTACAAGAAATCCTGGCCGCCGGTCGTCTACGCGGTCTGCCTGTGGCTGAACCAGGTGGGCTTCTTGAACGCGGACCGCGTGTGGTCGGAGGAGAACAAGTTTGCCGTCGTCACGCCTGCGCTGCAGTCCCCGTCGGAAGGCAAGAAAGCCGACGTGGATAATAACGACCTGGGTTCGAATAATAATAATAATAATAATAATAAGGATGTCGGTGGTGATGATGATGATGATTCAGAGCAGCATCTTCGGATACACAAGGATAGATTCTATCTTCTGTTGGGTTGGTTCATTTCCAGTTTGTATGTATTGTAATGGAGAGTGGAATAATATAGGTTGTTAGTAATGTTAGTTGGCTGGTTAGTTGGTTGGTTGGTTGGTTAGTTAGTTAGTTGGTTAGTTAGTTGGTTAGTTAGTTGGTTAGTTAGTTAGTTAGTTGGTTAGTTAGTTAACGAGGTTCATTCTTAATAATAAATAAATTTGTAGTTGTGCATGGCTGGTGAATCTCGATAGTAGAAGTAATTAATTGGCTGTTGTTGACATTCAATTTATTTTAACTTCCATGTTAATCGTGTGACGTGTGTCGGATTAGGAATCTGCTCGGAAGCACTGTGCAATCCGACGTCGATCCAGACGTTGGAAACTGTCAACTTGTGCTTGAAGGCACTCGACACGCTATTTGAAGATCCATGGGCAAGTCGCACGCTGGCCTCCGATCAACAACTGTCTGTTGAACTTCTCAACATTCTTCACAGGTTCGGAGCGTGGTTTGATTTGACCCGATGGTTTTTCATGTGTGGTTTTCGTTTTGATTCACGGAAAAACACCGTTTCAGATTATGCGGTTTTTGTGTGATTTTTTTTCTAACTTTCTTTGTATGTATAGTTATATTGTGAAAATATTTATATCATGAGAATATTAATTAATAGTTATATCATGAAAATATTAATTAATAGTTATATTATGAAAATATTAATTAATAGTTATATCATGAGAATATCAATTAAGCATAAAATGTTGAGAAACTCAAATTCTTATTTTAAAAATATTCTTCAGACTTCTTCTTACGAGAGACTCGACCGAATGTTTTTGTCTCGTCATCTCCGTCGTCAGGCTGATCATCAAAGCCAATCGGGAGAGGATCGAAAATCGAAAACGTTCGTGATTATTAAATATTTAAAAAAAAAATTTATTATTTTATTTAAAAATTTTTATTATTTTATTTTAAAATTTTTATTATTTTATTTAAATTTTTTTATTATTTTATTTAAAAATTATTTGTATTATTATATTTATTTGTTATTAAATTTAGAAAAATTTTATTTAATTTTTTTATTATTATATTGACAAATTTTTTTTTTAGCATTCTTTATTTTTTGCTTTTTTTTTATTAATTTTTTTCCCCAATAACTTCACTCTGACAGGAAGACGAACAAGCAAGGTCATCAATCCTAAACAAGCTGCGACGTTAGGAGCTGAGAAGAGCAGCAAGCAGCTTGACGATTCCTCCACCGGGCAGTCGGAAGTCGAGCGGGGGGAAGCTCCGTCGGAGGAAAGCAGCAGCTGCGTGGTCGGGGAAGGAGGCGAAAGCGGAGAAATCGAGCCGGGGAAATCCGTGGTGTTTGCAGCCCTGGAGGTAAACTTATTTATTTATTTTATTTACGTATCTGACCTTTAGAAAGCGCTCAAAACATTTGTTCGAACCCACAAATCCACCTTACTTGCCGACAATTTCCGGCTTTCAGTACTTCAATGCCAAAATTGCACTTCAATAATTTTTATTCCTGCCTGGGGGTAAAAGAAGACCCTGAAATTTAAGGCTCTGCATATCAGTTGTAGTACAAAGTCACTTCTCAAGTGTGTGTGGCACACGTAGTTTCTGCGCAGTGGAACTGGTCATGCCAACAGGGAACTAACTAACTGGACATTCATTTCAAACCTACCTTTCTCGGTTATAGGAGAGCATGCTTTACCTTCTTTCTGGTTTGCCAGATAAAATTAATGTCTCACCATTAATGAATATTTAGCTATTTAAAGTATCGTATGTTTTTAGACGTTGTGAATTATTTAGCAGTGAATTGCATTGATACAACCACGTCGTATTGTTGTAACAACCATTCCGTACGGATTAAAAATGCGCCGAACTTTGTTAGATTGGTTGATTGATTGATTGGTTGATTGATTGATTGATTGATTGATTGATTGATTGATTGATTGATTAATTGGTTGATTGATTGATTGATTGAGTGGTTGATTGATTGGTTGATTGATTGGTTTATTATTTCCTGTTTGATAATCTCCAGGTAAGCCTGTGCGTCCTCGTGAGGCATCTCCCCTCACTCAATCCTACGATTCTCTCTTCAAACTCTTCATCCTCCTTCTCGTCATCTCTCTTCAAGCAGTCGGGCTTCAACGAGCAGACGATACAGCTGCTGTCTGAGGTCGTCCGCTTGCTTGGTGACCTGCCCTCTTTATGCTCTCCACCTGGTTAGTACTTTTATAAATTTTAAATAGGGTATTGTGGCTCGGGTCGATAGAATAGAACCGCCGTGTATCATCCTATGCGTGTCGTAAAAGGCGACTAAAGGCAGGTTGCTATCTACTTCTAGCGTTTATATAATTATATAATCCTACCTACAGCATACAATCAATTGAAACATTTTCCATCCAGGTTGCTTATCGGTCTTGCCGACCATTCTCTTCCTGTTGACCGGAGTGGTCAAGGAGATGGCTCCGAAGGGCAGCAGCGGTCAAAAAATATCTCCGCTCGTGACCGCCGTGTTTCAGTCCCTCAAGTCCCTCTGCGTCGTTCATCCTCTTGTCGGAGACGAGAAAGTCTGCAGGAGGTGGAACGAGCTGTTGCAGAGCGCCCTGCTTACTCTCTTGACGTACGCCAAAGCCGGTTAGTCGGAATCTTTGTTTTCTGCACCGAGCCACTCCGCCCCAATCTTGAGAAGGTTAAAAATAAAAAGTGTATAATTTATTCGTCTCTCGCAGAAGGGGACCAGCGAGGTATCGACGACGCTACAGTGCTTCTGGCATTGGTCATATTTTTCGTGACTCCTCCTCCACAAGTTGTCAATCACAAGGAGATCATGGAATCGTCTATCAAGATCTTCTCCGATTCTTGGAGCTCAGAGTCATTTGAGGTTTTTTTGTTATTTTCAGAATAATTTTAAGTCACAATTCTGTCGTTTTTAATTTTATGATAAAAGAAACGTTTTTTTTTTTAGTTAATGATATAACAAAGTTTAATGCCTATTTTGCTATCTGAAGTTATTCAAGTTAAGTGGTTAGTCTAAAAAACTAGACATAAATTTTTGCATTTCCTCCCATCAGTTGAAACAGAAATGCATGCAATCGCTGACCTCCATAGTCCAAAGGTCGGACGCCACGGTTTCTCACAAGCTCATCCGCTCCCTCGCTCCTTCCATCATCGACTACCTCCTGAAATCGGAGAAACCCCTCGCCAATCAGACGGACGCAATACTCCACATCGAAGGCATAAAACTACTCGAAAGTCTTGTCGCATTGGCTGAGGATCAGCACAGTTAGTCAAAGTCGCAGTTGTTTAAGCGTCGACTGTCAATTTTATTATTATTAATTTAATTGTTATTTTTATTATTTTAATAATTTAATTGTTATTTTTATTATTTTAATAATTTAATTGTTATTTTTATTATTACTAATTTAATTTTTATTTTTATTATTACTAATTTAATTGTTATTTTTAGTATTACTAATTTAATTGTTATTTTAACTATTACTAATTTAATTGTTATTTTTACTATTACTAATCTAATTGTTATTTTTATTATTACTAATTTAATTGTTATTTTTACTATTACTAATCTAATTGTTATTTTTATGATTACTAATTTAATTGTTATTTTTATTATTACTAATTTAATTGTTATTTTTATGATTACTAATTTAATTGTTATTTTTATTATTTTACTAATTTAATTGTTATTTTTATGATTACTAATTTAATTGTTATTTTTATTATTTTACTAATTTAATTGTTATTTTTATGATTACTAATTTAATTGTTATTTTTATTATTTTACTAATTTAATTGTTATTTTTATTATTACTAATTTAATTGTTATTTTTATTATTTTACTAATTTAATTGTTATTTTTATTTTAATAATTTAATTGTTATTTTTATTATTTTACTAATTTAATTGTTATTTTTATTATTACTAATTTAATTGTTATTTTTATTATTTTACTAATTTAATTGTTATTTTTATTATTACTAATTTAATTGTTATTTTTATTATTTTACTAATTTAATTGTTATTTTTATTATTTTACTAATTTAATTGTTATTTTTATTATTACTAATTTAATTGTTTAATTTAATTTTACTAATTCAATTGTTATTTTTGCTATTTCACTAATTATTATGACTTGCGACAGGACCCCAGCTATTGAACGTTGTCGTGCCTTTGTTGATTTCCTTGTTAAACAATCCTGCAACAACGACGACGACAACAACAGCTACTACAGCCTCGTCCAACAACAACAACCACGGCCTCGGCGACAAGATCCACGACGCTGCCCTGCAGAAACTGATCGACGTGGCCACACAGTTCAGAGGTCACTTCCAGGCAGTCATGCAGCAGCACTCCGGCCTCAGATCGAGACTTGAATTCGCCCTGCAGAATAAAACCGCCAAGTCTCTCCAGTCGGCAAAGGGGGTCGGGGTAGAGGGCAGCTCTTCAGCTGCCGGAAAAGCTCAACAGCAGCTGGCTCAGCCGAGCATAAAGCTTAAATTGGATTTCAGCAACTTCGCTGCCAGTAATTAATTAATTAAGCTGGCAAGCTGAGTTCGAATCGCTTGTTTAGAAACCTTAACAATCAAAGTCGTTTTCATTCTAAGCTTCCGAGCGTTTTTTTCCGACTGTCATGAATTCGATGTTTTTCCGTTTCGTTCATGTTGTTCACTTTTTCTTTTAATTGGATCTTTCCCTCTTCGATTTTTGATGGTTGTTTGATGTCGGTTAATTTAATTTTTTTTTTGGATTCGAAGAAATTCATTGGCTCAGAAAGTAAGGTAACTTAAAATGCTATTCTTGTTAGGAAAGTTTCGTATTAAGCTTTGATCTTGTTGATCTTAACGGCATGAATATTCATAACTATATGAAGAATTTGTTGTTAGATGTCATCGATGTGTTTTAGTCTCATTGAGTCTCTCTATCTATGCTATCGCAAAACTCATGTAAGCATTTTCTTTAGTTGCTTGACCGCCTACGCTCCGTTCGGTTGTAACGCTTTCTTTATTACTTTCGAATGTCATAGTGCTTTCCAAAGTCGTAGCTCTTTAGGAGGTCCTAAAACCTTTTTCGTAATACTTAAGTCGTCGTCGTATATTTTCCGTAAACCGCGCGTGTTTATTGCATGACGTGACATTTTAATTTACTTGCGTGCATGCATCATTTATAATCGTCACACATTACACCCATGTCTCTCACATTGATACATTGATATTTTATGAACGTCGCATGGATTCTACGAAAAATCTCAATGACTCGGATTTGGATTACTGCCTCGCGGCTTCCGTCATCGTGTTTTTTTTTTCATTATTTCAAATTTTGATTATTATTTCATCTATCGAAATGATGCAAATTGTATTTAAAATCGATTTAATGTTTGGACAAATTCAATAAATTATTACAAGTTCTATCATTGAATTAATAAATAACAATCAAGTCGTATGACGTCGTGGTAGATGACGTCATCTTTTTATAAAGCAAAGTCATCTAGTTATGGCCTATGATAGCTTTGAATGCTTTGAGAAATTTTTGGACTAACTCGAGTCCTGCATGGGTCGATTTTCGCGGCCCGTTTTATCGGCTCATAAATCCCGGCCTGGCCCAGCTTTACGAGCATTAAAACCACTAGGCTTGAGACTTGAGACAATAACATCGGCCCAGCCCTTTTTGATAACCATAATGTAAAGGCCTGGTCGGTACTGGGATCTAGTTCGGACACCTCTGTCCAGAAGTGTACAATGAAGGGTATCAGCAGGAATCTCTGGGTTTTTATGTGAAATGGGAATTATCTGATATGGAAACAAAATCAATTAAATTGTATTGTTTTTAAATTCAGAATTAATTGAAACTTCATTAAGTTTAAAAAAAGATGTCAACGCTAAAGACAGAATACTTTTTCTCTTCCTAATGTAAAACTTCTAATTTTTTTTTGAATCGTAAAGAAGTGTAGTTTACAAAGAAATACTGCAAAATACAAGATACAGTTGCTACAACATCCATCACATGCTATTTTTGAGCTGTTTCACTTTCATCTTGGAAACCTGAAGGAGGTCGATCGCCTTCTTCAGTCGTTCGTGACTTTTAAGAAGCACTCTCTCCAGGTTCGTCAGCTTTAAAAAAAAAACAGGTTAAGACGAGCGAGTCAATGAAACTTTATCTTGCACGTAGTTCAATTGTCTTTTTCATTTCAAATATTTTATAAATTTAAACATTTTTTACAGTGATCACATCAGAACAAAAGACTCAAAATATAAAATAATTGAGAAAAAAAACCACCCGAAAATAAAACATAACGAAAATCTAAATATTTTAAGTTTACACCTTGCGAGCCTGAACTTTTTGCTTGGATGTGATGTTGGCCTTTCATGAATAATTATTAATAACTTTTACTATATTGAAGCTCAAAGGATTATTAAATCAACAAAGGATTATTATATCAACAACTGAAAATAAAACTATAAAAACATAAAACGAATAACAAAAAATAAATAAAACCTTTGTCGTGCGATGTCACAACACGTGTGTAATACGATTCAACGTGTTTTGACACCACGTTTTAATATAAAACGTGAGCTGCTTCTAACACTGAAAAATAAATAAAAAGTGACAAACGCAATAAAACTCCAAAAGAGTAAAATTAAAATTAATACTCCCATTATTCTCTATAAAACACTCACATTCTTGGATGCATCATTGGAAGTTGTTTCTGGTTCTGAGTCGATTTCTAACCTCGTCATTGTCGACTTCGTTGAACTGTTTGCGACGATTTTTTCATCTTTATTTCTGTTGCCGTTTTTTAAGAAGACTTTTATTGTTTTGTTGAGTTCTTTGATTTGAGAACGTTGCTGGTGTAGTTGCTCTCTTAAAAATGAGATTGAATCTGAAAACATGAAAAAAGCAAAAATTCAAAATTTATATGTGACATAGTAGTGTGGACTCCCAAAAAACCATTTGACAGACACAGTTTTACCATGAAAAAAGTGGTAAATACAACTTTGATAATAAAATTATTGACAAAAAAGTTAATGAGTTATAACAAAATAGCTAAAGTTGTTAACAATGTGAAGCATTGATCATTGGTTCAACAAATTTCATTGGTTCAGAGATGTTTAAGCTATTGGCATAGCTGCCTATCATCTAACAGCCTAGCTGTTTATCATCAGACAGCATAGCTGGCTATTATCATCTGACAACTAACATCAACCATAAAAAAATATATTTTTGATTATAAAAGCTGTAATAAAAATATCTCAAGCGCATCTAGAAATAAATTTTTTTGAGCTAACCTGATTTTTCTGAAATGTCGTTGATTTGTTTGCTGACGAGCTGCTTCAACCGAGCGATTTCTTTTTCACAAGCTTCAACGTGGTCGTCTTTTTTGGAAGTGGCAACTCTCAGCTCTTCCAACTTGTTTTAATTCAATTTGAAATATATAAGATAACTAGTAAATAAATATTTAATCATAAAAATAAATAAATCAGAAAATTACTGACTGCATTCGACAGATTTTCGACTTTTTGGATCAATTTACTCTTTTCATTTTCAATATCTGCTAAACTTATTTTCAACTGTTCTTCAACTACGAGTCTTTCTTTAATTTTTTGAGAAGCATCTAAGACTCGCATTTCCATCGTCGTTTCCACTCGATTCAATTCCTCCTCGAACTTCAGTCTCGTCTCGCGCGCATCCCGTTCCGACTTCAATTCAGCATCTTTCAGCGATTCCGTACGCTGCAAGTCGAGCTTCTCCGAGTTTTCGTTTAATCGACGAATTTCCGATTCCAGCTCGGCAACTCGGCTCTCGTGAACGCCTCGCTGTTCTGAAGTTTCTCGACGAAGAGACTCTCTCTCGTTTTCAAAAGCGAGTTTGATCGAAAGAACTTTCTCGTTGAATTCTCTTCTCATATTTTCTTTTTCGGCTTCCCGTCGAGTTTCGAGCGTTTCGTAATCTCTGTTTTCCAGTGCCAGTCGACGCTCCGATCCTTCCAACGTCTTATTTAACAAATCGATTTCGCGTTTGTGAACTTCGATCAATTCGATACGTTTCATTTCTGCTTCCAACAACTGAGTTTCTAATGAAGTTATTTTCTCTTGCAAAGGATTTTCAAGACATTCGTCGGTTTTTGCCTCAGACTGTAAGCTACTCAGGCTGAGCCTGCAGAAGAATTCATTGAAAGTTGTATAAATTTGTTTGAATCATCCCATGAGTGAAATTTATTATTTTTGCTCGTATTAAAAAAAATTAAAATGCTATTCTTTTAAAAATAAATAATAGAATTTATATGAAAATATATTAAAGTCAGAAATTTAAAAAAAAATATTTTATTATTTATTTAATTTTATTTAAATGTTGCCATACACAACAAATCCTATTCAAACTCAATTAATTAATTTTCTCTTACTTGTATTCTTCAATAACGTTAAACTTTTCAGACAAGATAGCTTGGATTTCATCTTTTTCTCTCTGGAGAAAACTTAGTGAATATTCATGCTCATCATTTTTCACATTCAATGAATGAATGACCTAAGATGTTAAAAAAAACTCAATTAGCAGTAAAAAATGTATAATAAACATCAATTTTAAATCGTAAACCCATTAATGTAATGTAGTCAACCGCGTAACCAGCTAAATTTTCCTGGGGACTCTGTAATTGTGCAAGAGGGGGCATACAATTTATTTAGGGGGGCTCAGTATTTTCTAGAGGAATGCAGCATTTTTTAAAATACTTTCACACTTTCTCCTTCCATACAAGCTGACGACCACGGTAGAGGTAGTTTTAGGTACTTTTCCTAAAAAAATTTCAAACACTTTCATAAGCTGCCATATAAAATTTTTGTGGGAGGGCCCACGACAGTTTGTGGGAAAGCCCAGCCCCCGGTGGTTACCCAGTGGCTATGTGGCTGAATGTAGCTATTGCAGCTGAGTTTACTTTCAAAAACTATTTAAACAGCTTTGATATGTATATGTCAAGAGGCTATTGTGCTTGTTTTGATTTGACAGTTTTTTCATCACAGCAACAATAGCTGTTTGAGTTATTATTTTCTTTGTGGAATGGGGCAGCATAGAAAAAGAATATCTGTTTACACAAATTTCGACCAGTAAGACAAGGACGATATTTGTTAAAGAACTTGGGAAAATGAACTGAACAAAAAAATTAAAGCTTTTTATTTGAAAAACTTGACTGATTAATTTTTTTATATTATATAAGTTTGGCCAAACTTAAAAAATCAATAATTTAACCAAAACGAGCCTAAAAACTTACTTTTCCACTTGATTATTTAGAAATAATTTGCTTACTTCTTAGAAATAGAATTTGTTACATGACTGCTGTTTGTGTTTTTGGAATATTCAGCTATCCCGCTATTACCTGGGCAATAGTTCCTGATATGAAACCTTACCCAGCTAATAAATTACTTTTAATAAATAATTTTAATACTTTATTAGTTGTTTTAATGTTCACTTTGTTCAAATTTCTTTAATGATAATTCACTATAAATAGCATCCACCACAATAAATATTATTATAATAAAAATAAACCAACTTTAACGAGTTGAGCTATTTTTTTGCACATCTTCAAATGCAAGTCTTCATTTTCGCGATTACAATTCATTTAAAGCAATTAAAAATCTAAATTTATAAAATTATCAAAAAATTACTAAAGCAATTCAATAATAGAACCAAATTCAACCACCACCACTGGCAACCACAAACATTGTAAAGTGAATCTAAGTTTTCAGGGTGATGTACCCAATTAATCTATTTATTTCGAAATTGATTCTATAAATAGTTATCAATTGAAATAACAAAAAAAATATAAAAAATTATAATAATATTTTAACAAATAAAAATACGCAGCAAAAAAATTTATTTTTTCTAAAAATAAAGAAACAGGTAAGAAAACCTAAATACTGAAATTTAGTGTTTCCGTTTCCCATTTCCAGTTATTGAGTTTTCAAGCAATTAATCCTATTTTCCACTTTACATTTGTAGTTCCGGAAGCCAAAATATAAAAAATTGGTAGTAAGTATTATCTAATTACTAATTTTTTACAACTGTAGTATTTTCAGTTTTGAGTGTCAGTTAATCTAAAAACATATAACTCTATTTTCCAGCCTACGTCATGAAAACGAAATTTTCAAAAAATGGTGAAACACGTATCTTTTATTTAAAAAATTAGATTCTGAGTTTCAATACTTTGACATTTAGGTTTTGAGTTTTTAAGCGAATAATTCTTTTTTCCACCCAGCATTTGAGGTCCCGGAAGCAAAATTACAAAAAAACAGCGAAACACGTATCCTTATCTTTCGAATCAAAACTAGATACTAAGTATTAAATTTGTAGCACTTACAGTCTTTGAGTAGCAGTTATTTAAAAATAAAATTAACCCTATTTTCCAGCCCACATTTAAAGTCCTGTAAACAAAATTTTCAAAAACTATTAAAACACCTATTTTGTTATTTTGTAAGAATACTTTCGGTGCTAAATTGCAAAACTTTTACGTTTTTAGTTCCTAAACCAATATTTTTTTCCACCCACCTTTGAGGTCCTGGAAAACAAGTTATCAAAAGTTGGTAAAACACGTACCTATATTTTAATTTTTAACACTTACAGTTTTTGAGTAGCAGTTATTCTAAAAAAAAACAAAGAAACCTGTTTTCCATCCCTCATTTGAGGTCTCTGAAACCCAATTTTTAAGAAATAGTGTAACAGGTATTTTTTTAATTTTTAGGAATAATCTAGGAATAATTTCAATACTTTCTCAGTTTTGGTTTTTGAGAATATGCGTTTTTTTAAGTTTATCTTCCTGTTTTATCTCCCCAAGAGCAAAATTTTCAAAAAGAAATTTTTTTTAGTGAGTGCTTAAGCTATAAAAGTAACATAAGTTCCAAATTTCACGTTCATAGGATGAAGCGTTTTAGCCCGGCGTTGATTTTTTTATATAATAGCTTATAGTCCTTTACACCAGGTGTTTTAAGACTGAAATGGCTCTATGTATGAAGCTCTTAAGTATTTCCTATCACAGATCATATATGATCGATTTAACCGTCGCTTCGCCTTTATCCAGGGTCGGGACCGTATTGCAAAATCAAGACGGAATGAGAACGGGAAAGCAAGGAGAAACGAAAGAGCGACCGAGAGCAAAACAACGAGCGGAAAAGAGAAAGCGACCGGGAGCGGGAGCGTGAAAGCAAAAGGGGAAGGAAACGGGAGCGAAAAAGAAAAACGATATATCATCATCATCATCATTTATTTTTGAAACGTCCCTATTCCACGCTATGCTAGGGTTGGACGTTTTTCCATATCAGGCCCCTCCACAAGTCACGATCCAGGGCAGACCGCCGCTTCAGGCCGAGCTCATCCATGTCTTTCTTCACACATTCCCACCAAGCTTCCTACTTCGGTCTAATTAATTGGCAATAGCTAATATGAAAAATTTCACATCAACAAAATGTTATATCTGATGTTATATATATATATATATATATATATATATATATATATATATATATATATATATATATATATATATATATATATATATATATATATATATATATATATATATATATATATATATATATATATATATATATATATATATATATCACAATTTTTTGTTTTTTTATCGTTTTCTCATTATGTTGAGTTCATTAATCTTTGAAAGTCGCCTATAGACGCAACTATATAAAAATGTCCGAGTTTCAGATTATCGAGTGTTTTATCAAACGCGTTTTTCAAGGTAAAAAATTAAGTAGGCTCGAAGTATTATCTTTTACAAAAAACCTATATGGTTTAAGCACAAATTTGTTCATTGTAAAACAACAGCTTAAAAGACTGTTTGAACGCTGTTTCACAGATCTTTACAACAATTCTTCTACAGACTTTGATGTGTTATATGAGCCATTAAAACATTTTTGTCATGTTTCAGAAGCAATAGAAGTTGCACTTTTTTACCTTAATGATTTGTTTGAAACTTTTAACAATGCCTATATATCAAATTTGGACTCATTTAGTAGTCGTGTCTTCCAAGAAACCCACCAAAAAAACTTTTTCCTATCGCTTACATTCAAAGCGTGGAAGCACGTTTTATTGGAATTAGGACTATTTAAAGGAAAATTTCTTTACGCTGTCTGGAAAAGATATAGAAACCAAAAAATTAGCGATGACTGCAAGATGTTAAAAGAAGTTTGCGCTCGCATCAATAAAATTTTAAACGATAATGTTGATGAGTTTCATACATTAATTGGAAAGGAATTTGTGGACCAAATTTCCAAAGATTATAAAATGATGTGCTTTATGATGACCATTGACAATAATCTGTCTATGTACAGTGAAAAATGTTTAAAAATAATATGTGAGGAGGAGCAAAGAGTAACTGAATTATTTCCTCTAGTCACAGCCACTGAAATAATGAAAGCTGTTAAAGCAGAACTTGTGACAAAGTGTCAGAAGGAATACTTTATCCGTGGTTTTTTAGACATTTTAAGAAACTATGATTCAAAAAGTGCTCAAACAGCATTCGAGTTAATTCAGTTGCACGACGACAAAGAAACAATTCTTTCAACAATTGCCAGAAACATTCACAGCGACATTGGATTTAGTATTTCGGCTGCCTTTCTAGAATTAAATGAAAAACATTTGCCTTCTGAAATTGTTACTAAAATCACACATTATTTTAATAAAAAATGGGCATTTATCATAAATAATTTCCCCCAAGAGAAATTTTTTAATGCTCTAAAAGAAGCAATGATGGATTTCTATCTAAAATATGATTCACAGAAAATTGAGCAGAAAAAAGGTTTTCGTAATTTGAGTCTGTTAGCAGCATTTTTAAATCAAACGCTTAAAAAAACAATGCCCCCAATGAACGAAAAAGAAATGTACGATAAACTTTCAACATCCATAATAGTTTTGAAACGCTTTCAAGATAAAAACGTTTTCACTGAATCGTATTTACATTATCTAAGAAAAAGACTTATGACGTCTTCTTATTATTCACTTGAAACTGAAGAACTGATAATTAGAGAACTGATGTCCATATGCGATTCTAAGTCTATTAAGAAAATGAACAGTTTGATCTTGGATAAAAAAAGCAGCGCAAACTTAGTTAAAGAATTTTTAGGTGTTTACATGACAAACAGTTCTAATAATCAATTAACATTTAATTGCTTTGTTTTTGATAGAGCGATGTGGCCATTGCCAGCCAAACCTGTCTCTTGGGTTACTTTGCCAAACGAATTAGAAGATTGTAGGAACCAGTTTCAAACATTTTATTGCAACAAGTTTTCTTCACAAAAACTTCTATGGCAGTACAACCATGACACATGCGAAGTGAAAATGCAAAAATATACGTTGACAGTTCCAACGTTAATCGCTTTGACATTGTATGTTTTCAACGAGCAAGAATCTCCGTCCTTTGAGGACATTTGTTCATATACGGGCTTGCATCCAGATAACGTCGGACAGATTTTGAAAAAAATCGTTGACAGCAAAATTATAAACTGTCAGGAAGTTTTCAGTAGAAAAGCAACATTTTCTATCAATGTCAATTATTCAAACGATAGCCTGGAACTCAAACTGAATATGCCACAAATGGAAATAAAAAAACAAAACAAAAAAAGCGGTTTTCAAAATGTTGAAGAAGATAAAAAATCATATCTACAGGCTCTAATAGTTAAGATGATGAAATCAAGAAAAACAATGCAACGCGATGAAATAATCAGAGAAACTCTAAAAGAGTCAGGAAAATTTTTCTCTTTTTCTGAAAAAATAATATTACAAATATTAAAGTTATTGGTCGACAGAGATTATTTAAAGATGGAAAAAAACTATGTATATGTTTATGTTGCTTAATGTTTCTCTAATGTTTTCAAATTGTTGAATTAAATTTTTTTTATTATAAATAAATAAATTGAAACACAAACCAATGAACTGGTGACTGGTAACCAGACTCGGTCTTGTCTTACTTAGATATCACGGCATATTACAGGGGCGGCGATTTATGTTAAAAATTGGAGGACCATTTTTCTGCTTTTCTCTCCTCTTTTTTGTATATTTATGTAGTTTAAAGTTTTTTTTTGCATTTTAAATTGTTTGATTCACATTTTTGTGATTAAATAAATTAAAAACACGACATGATGCAATGCGGTGTTGCCCATCCGACAGTCGCGGGTTCGAGTCTGAATAATAAAGTTAGGTATATGTTTTTAAGAATAACTGCCACTCAAAAACTAAAAATACTACATATACAAAAATAAGCATTTAGATACACATGTTTTATCAATGTTATTTTATATTTTTGTCTTCGGACTACAAATGTAGGGTGAAAATAAGTAAAGGAAAAAACTAGTTTTTTAACACAAACTTTAATTTCAAATACACTCGATTTAGAAATACGAAAGATGTTCAAATTAAGTTTTTTTTCAATTAAATCATGTATTGTCATCCAATTTAAAGCTATGCTGAAAGTTTCAGCTTCCTAGCTAGTCAAAAAACTGGTTAAATTTTACTTGCAAGATTTGTGTACAGAGAAAGCTACACACACACACACACACACACAAACAGAAATTGTAACCTAAATAAAAGTTTGTAAAAAGGATTATTTGCTGGAAAACTCATTAACTGGAAATGTGAAAACATTAAAATTCAATATTTAGGCTTTTCTTTAAAAAAAATAATAGATAAGTGTTTTTTTTCTTCAAAATATAGATTTTGAGGTTTGAGGTTTTGTGTCCGTTAAAACTAGCTGAATCCAATTCAGCATAAACAGAGCCAGGTCTCGATGATTTTGCTTAAAATGGGCTGGTTTGGGCCTGACATTTTGTGCCTAAATAACAAGCTAGGCCGAGAAATTTGTGCCTATAAAATATGCCGGACCGAGTCTCAAAAAACCGTGTAGGGCTATATAGATTAGAGTACTACATAGGCCGCACCGGGCCATAATTTTAGGGTTTCAGGTGGGCTGAGCCGAACTTGAAGTCAAGCTGGCCGGGATTTTAGGTATGTAAAAACGGCCCGGGCCCAAATTAGAAAACCCTGGCTGTCTGTTATTTTGGCTTATGAAACGGGCCGCTAGGAAGTGTTTCTTAAGTTCATTCTTCTTACCCTTATCAATTAGGTTTTGTTTTTTTAGTTCAATTCTCAGCTCAGCTCACACATCAAGAGCTCATCCAATGCTTTCAAGACTATTTTTAAAATCCCTCTTCTGACACCAAATGTTACTATATCGCCAATCGTATAAAGTTTTTTCCCGAATGGTTCTATAATTTATTGAAAGTAATAATAATCGAGAACTTTTTCTGTTTTAAGATAAGTTTTTTATTCTGTCAGGTCGACCAACGGGTAATCAACAAATAAATCATTTGATAAAAATATTCTTCATTTCATTTCAGTTTGACGATTTTTAATGTGGCGTGAATCAGCAGACTTCTAGGCCACAAACAAACAGGTGCGTCTTGGGAGCTTTTCTGAACTGTTCGGTTGTAGATGCGGTTGTGACTTTTGGTGGAAGACGATCAATACTGTTTTTCTCTCTGTTTATTTGTATCTCTTCCATACAAATACAAACCACTAATTTTAAATTTTAACGAAATTTGTCGTAAAAGTAGATTTAAAAGAGGAAAAAATAGAGTAGTTTTTAATATTTTTTTGTATTATTTTTCTTGGGTAAACAAGAATGTATAAAAAACAAAGTTTTTTAAAAACACACTTTTTTATTTATTTAAATTATGCAAATCGATTTCTAAATGCAATAATAGTTAACCATTGTTTATAGTAATATTTTAGTCAACATTTTAATAAGGTTTTGTCATAGTCATGAATACCTAAAAGTTCATTTAAATGACGCAAGCGCCATCTAGTGAATAATTTTTAATGCGTTAAAAATAAATAATGAAATTATTTTTAATCTATATATATATATATATATATATACTAGCAGGGTTACCCGGCGTTGCCCGGGGTTTTTAGAGGTTTTTCTAATGTTTGTCTCTCTCGCTCCCGTTCCCTTCTCCACTTTCCCGTTTTCGTAGCGTTCCCGGTCGCTTTTCCGCTCTCGGTCGTTTTCCAGCTACCGGTCGCTTTCCCGCTCAGAAGTTTTGTTATCGATTTTCTCTCTTGCTCGCGTTTCCTTCCAAGCTTGCTCTCCCGATTCCAGTCGCTTTCCGCGTTCCCGGTCGCTTTCCGCGTTCCCGGTCGCTTTCCCGTTCCCGGTCGCTTTCCCGTTCCCGGTCGCTTTCCCGTTCCCGGTCGCTTTCCCGTTCCCGGTCGCTTTCCCGTTCCCGGTCGCTTTCCCGTTCCCGCTCACGCTTGCTCTCCCGTTCCCGGTCATGCTTGCTCTCCCATTCCCGGTCACGGTTGCTCTCCCGTTCCCGTTCCCGTTCCCGTTCACGCTCATTTTCTCTTTTACATTCTTTCATAACTTCTGTTAGCCTATAAAACGTAAAATAGATTTGCTAAGACTATATATATATATATGAATGTTTGTGGGTTAGTTTGTCTATTATAGAAACGGTAAAGCGACCCGGAACGGACAGCGAGCGGGAACGGAAAAGCAAGCGTGAGCGGGAATGGGAGAGCAAACGTGAGCGGGAACGGGACAGCGACCGGGAACGGGAAAACGACCGGGAGCGGGAAAGCGACCGGCAGCGGGAAAACGACCGAAAACGGGAAAGCGAACAGGAGTGGGAAAGCAGGTGGGAAAGGAAACGGGAGAGAAAGAGACAAACATTAGAAAAACCTCTAAAAAACCTGGGCAACGCGGGTATCTCCGCTAGTACATACATAAACACACACACAGACACACATACATGCACATACACATACATACATACACACATACATACGCACATACATATATATATAGTTCCCGCTCGCTCACCCGCTCCGCTCCGCTCATTTTGTGACGGATTTCAAAAAAAAAATTTTATTTTTGATTTCCATTGACTCTCAAGGTTGTGTGAAAATTTCATTACGATCGGATGAATGGTGTAGCAATGCATAAAGGACATTAACATATATACATATATACATACAAACATTCATTTTTATATATAGATATATATATATGATGATACTTCTGACTCGTCCTCTGACACAAATACTTTGGCTGTTGAGGCTGCTCCTGACGAATCTCATTGTAATGTATCTGAGGAAATTCTTGTCTCTTCTAATATAACACAGCGAAAACGCAAAAATTGATTTCCAATAGTATAAATTTTATATTCTTTTGATTTGATAGGTAGAGTGTTTTTTCGTTTTTTCTTATGTTAGTGTGCTAATTCTTTGACAATTTCGGTTCTTTCTGTTTGTTTACTTTTCTCGTTTTACTTTTGACCCTGAAGATGGCTGACATAGCTGAAACGGTCCGTCGGTCTGACAATAAAAGTTTAATGGAAAAGTTTTTGGCTAATTGTAGTCTCGAACAGAGAGTTTTGTGCCGAAAGGTCGAGAATTTGGCTCGAAAAGTTGTTTCTGCCAAATGGCGAGTTGTGTTTCTTAGAGCGTGTCTCAAAGATAAATTGATTCCACAGTTTATTCGCAATATATATATATATATATATATATATATATATATATATATATATATATATATATATATATATATATATATATATATATATATATATATATATATATATATATATATATTCTTGTACACAAACTCCATTGAATATAATTGCCCATTTTGTATTTGTTAATTTTTTGCCAAAGACTCAAAACGTCGAAGGGAAGCCCGTTGTCGAGCCGTGCGGGGAGCGGTGTGGTGATCCTGTTGAAGATAACTTAGATATCGGCCCCTCGTCCATGTCGACATCTGCTATGGATCATATCGTGGACCCTGAAAGTGGCGGCGGTGAGAGCAGTGACGGCTCTCGACACGAAAGCGTTGGCCAGCCGGTCCGCGACAACTCGTCATCTACGTGCGATCGGGTTTCGGTAGATGCGACATTGTGTGACGACCGTGCTGATGAGATTGTTTCGATAAATGAAGCAGTTGATGATGAAAATGTTCTTTTGGCAAGAATGGCGGCAGTTCTGCATTGTGACAATATAACTATGCGACGTCGACGATAACGTTTTGTGTAAAATTACGTGGCATTTTAATTAATTAATTTAATTTTGGCAATTCTTCAGAGATGTTTTCCGTTTTAACAATGTCATGGTTGCGCGAGATTTGATGTAGATCTGTCGTTTGACAATTAATAGATTTTGCTTTTCGACCGTATTTTTTTTTTTTTTTTTTTATTTTTATTTATTTTTTTTTAATGTATAACAGTTTTATTATATAATTTATTTTTAATATCTCCCTATAGTAAAATAAATTAACATGTCATTCTCGAAAAATAAATATTATTATGTTGTTCCATTATCGGTTTTAACTAATTTCACTTTTCATTATTCTATCCATGTTTTGTTTTTCTTTTCGGGCTCTGATGATGACAAACTAACTGTCGAAACGCGTTAGCCCTGTTTATTACTTTAAACTTATAAGTTACTCTTTTTAGTTTATTTTATTTATTTTATAACATAACTGTCTTTTTAAATTTTTCAAATTTTTTACAAATAAACGTAAATACGGCTGCAAACAAGGAATTCGTTAATAGTTTATCTTCCCAACAACGGGCTTCCCTTCGACGTTTTGAGTCTTTGGCAAAAAAATTAACAAATACAAAATGGGCAATTATATTCAATGGAGTTTGTGTACAAGAAAATATCGTACCGCTATATGCAAGAAACAAATTACTAAACTACTCCAAAGCGGCCAAACAATACAATTTGCCTCGTCACGGAGTTAACTTGCGTTCTCCTAAAGATTGTTTGACAGCCAATGACGACACTACTGAACGTTTTGCTTGCAAACGGAATTGTAAAACTGTTTATGGTCTACAGCGTGTTAAGAATGAATTGCTATTATGCCGTAATAAGTTGGATTCGTTTGAAAAGAGTTATTCGTCTCAACGCACCGCCTTACTTGATTCATTTTTTGATTCTTCATTGCAAACGGATCTTAACTTGTATATTACTTCTTTTGTTAACCATCTTGATTCTAAAAAAAGATCAGTCATTCAGAGCAAGCTTTCTCGGCTGTATGGAGGTAATATTTGCTTGAAAGAAAAAGTTAAACATTTTGTGAATATCTCAGACTATACACCTACTCCTGATGAACTCGAAATGTTAGAGATGGGTTATAACTGCCACGTTCAGCAAAGATATGACCCTCTGGTAAAGCAAACTGAATTAGAAGTGTTGTATCGTAATATTATGCATTTCGTTTCTAATGGTTCTTTAACATGTAATCCGAGGCTCAAAGTGCTTATGGCTCGCGAGGGACATGTCCATCGAAACGATAAAAGAAAGTATCTTCCTCAGAAACTCGTAAAAGCTGCCAAATCCTTAAAAGAGAATAAAGACATAATTATCAGAAAGGCTGATAAAACCAACACGTACGTTCTTATGAATCGTTCTGATTACATCAATAAAATCAATGTTATTCTTCAGGATACTAATAAGTTTAAAAAAATCACTTCTAGTTCTTTGGACGATCTTAAGAGAAATGCCAATAGATTGATTTCCATTGCTAACTCACAATTACGTCCAGACACTCGGTTTTGCCAGATCATCGGCGAGTACGGCCCTGCTTATATGTACGGCAACATAAAAATACATAAAAACGGATTTCCATTAAGACCTATAATATCGCAGTGTCCTACTGCTGTATATTCTCTCTCAAAATCTATTAATAACCTGATCTCTCCATATTGTCCATCAACATACAGTTTAAAATCTACTTCTCAGTTTATCGATTTAATAAGAAGTTCTCAACCATCTAATGGCATTATTGCATCCTTGGACGTAGAAAGTCTCTTCACAAATGTACCGGTATTTGAAACTATCAAGATAATTTTAAATTGTGTTTACCATAACAGCAACCTTTCTCCTCCTTCTCTCCAAGAAAGTGTCTTGTCCGATTTATTGCGCTTATGCACCACTGAAGTTCCGTTCACTGGCCCCGACGGTGTTCTCTATGTACAGGCCGACGGTGTGGCTATGGGATCGCCGTTGGGTCCTACATTTGCAGGATTTTATATGGGACATTTGGAAAATAAAGTGTTCAACGGTATTCTTCAACAACCACATCTGTATGGACGATATGTCGACGATATTTTTGTCTGTTGCCGCGACGTTTCCGAACTAATGGTTTTGCGTGATACTTTTGAGGAACATTCTGTATTACATTTCACGTTTGAATTGAGTGACATTAACCGGCAGTTACCATTTCTGGATACGCTAGTCTCTCAGTTTGAGTCCGGTCTGAAACTGAGTGTTTATACGAAGCCGTCTTCGACTGGGGAGACTTTAAATGCACTTGGATATTGCCCAGATCGTTATAAAGTTAATGTTATCAATAACTACCTACACAGAGCCTACCGTGTTGCAGAGAATTGGATTGAGTTTGATCGTGAGACTCAAAAAATTAAAACTTTACTGGTGAACAATAATTTTACAAACACTGAAATAGATAAAACTATACAGGTGTTTTTGGACAAAAAGCTTGCAAATACTATGGGAGTTGTTGCTGATTGTGGAAAAAAACTTCCCATAGCGTTATACTATGGAGCCCAAGTGCATGGAGGACTGGAGACTGATGGAAAGGTTCTTAAAGATATTATCTCAAACAATGTCTTTGTCACTTCTCCTGATACCCACCAGTTAAAAATAATAATCTACTACAAAACTAAAAAAACTCATCAATTAGTTATGAAAAATAATCTGGTTAATTCTAATTTTCTCAAGAGAACCAACGTAGTTTATCAGTTTCAATGCCCTTTCCAACACGATAATAAAACTAGTTACATTGGACAGACTCGAACAACTCTGGCTAGAAGATTGACGATGCACGTTCAGGGCGGGAGTATCCGTGCTCATTTCCTGCGTGAACACAAAGCCATTCCTCTTACAAGATCAATATTGAATGAAAATACTACAATACTATCTTCTTCTAATGATATATTGCGGTTAAAAATACAGGAGGCCTTATATATACATAGAGAAGCACCTATCATGAACATTCAGCGAGATGCCTTTAATCTCACATTACAATTATTTGGAGATTATAAAACTCTAACTTGTGAGGTCAAAAATATAAAGCCCAAACTTAACAATTCTTCGGTAGAATTAACTTCTACCTGTACCCAGGGTCCTGAGATTGTCGGTGGAGTTACAGGTGGTGCGACTGATTTTGAATTACACAGTGGCTACAGTGGTGAGCCCGTTTCCAGTCGTCCCGTTCCAAGTCCTGCCACCGATATCTTTTTTGATGCGGACACTTCATTTTCTTCTTTCGAGCCGTGCGGGGAGCAGTGTGGTGATCCTGTTGAAGATAACTTAGATATCGGCCCCTCGTCCATGTCGACATCTGCTATGGATCATATCGTGGACCCTGAAAGTGGCGGCGGTGAGAGCAGTGACGGCTCTCGACACGAAAGCGTTGGCCAGCCGGTCCGCGACAACTCGTCATCTACGTGCGATCGGGTTTCGGTAGATGCGACATTGTGTGACGACCGTGCTGATGAGATTGTTTCGATAAATGAAGCAGTTGATGATGAAAATGTTCTTTTGGCAAGAATGGCGGCAGTTCTGCATTGTGACAATATAACTATGCGACGTCGACGATAACGTTTTGTGTAAAATTACGTGGCATTTTAATTAATTAATTTAATTTTGGCAATTCTTCAGAGATGTTTTCCGTTTTAACAATGTCATGGTTGCGCGAGATTTGATGTAGATCTGTCGTTTGACAATTAATAGATTTTGCTTTTCGACCGTATTTTTTTTTTTTTTTTTTTTTATTTTATTTATTTTTTTTTAATGTATAACAGTTTTATTATATAATTTATTTTTAATATCTCCCTATAGTAAAATAAATTAACATGTCATTCTCGAAAAATAAATATTATTATGTTGTTCCATTATCGGTTTTAACTAATTTCACTTTTCATTATTCTATCCATGTTTTGTTTTTCTTTTCGGGCTCTGATGATGACAAACGTTAATACTATTACCACGGCAATGCCGGCGCGCGAATATACAAACAGCCTCGGAAACTTCCACTTGCATATTAATTAGTGTGCTATATATAGAACAGCACTGGCTATGTTAATTCTGCACTAGTCGTCAATTGAAATACCAATCACGTGCTTAGTGTATTTTTGAAATGTTTACACTGCGCTCAACTGCTCTGCACTAAATTTTTTCTCCGAAACACTTGTCATTAAAGTTAAAGTTCACTAAAACTTGGGTTTTTAAATTTTGCAGACGACTCAAAACTATGTTCGAGGGTCCCCAACAAAGAAGCCAAAGTATGGCTAAGAAATGAGTTATCTTGAACTTCTACTCATCTACTCTCTACTCTAATAGTTTACTGTTACTGTTTAAGCCACTAAGCTGACAGCCAAGCTACTGAAAAATCTCTGCTTAACGGTCACTTTTAACTTTTGAAGATAATTATATCCATAAACTTTTTCTTAAAATTATTTCTTTGGGTATGGACTCTAGTCTATATACACCATTGATATATACTATCAATGATATACACAGTATTCTAGATGAGGTTTGACCATAATCAATCCAGTACCACTAGTAAACGCTTGAACCTTGCTTAGTTAAGTAGTTTTTTTAAATCCATCAACAGCTTCAAAATAATGCTTTGAAAGATTGGATTTCAACCTTATTTTGTAGTGGTTGTCACACTGAACCACTTTAAACCATGTTATGTTAAATTTCATTCTGTAGCTATTCTATCTAAACCACTTGAAATCTTGTTATGCTATATTCTTTTTTTAAGCTAAACACATCTATAACCTGTTTAACACAGTAATAGTTATTTAAAGTTTTACTTTGAAATGAATCGATTTAGAAATGTTCCTAATTTCAAAGAAATTCTGAAGACATAGACAATGAAGCACTGCTTTATATTTCCTTGTCATAATTTTCAAAATGAAGATAGAAACAATATAACATTTATAAAACAACTTATACCACTCTCCTAAATACTTGATATGTAAACATGACAAATATGAGAAACTTTTAAATGACTATAAAAATGAGAACCCAATAAAAAACATTGCACAAAAAACAGTAAAGATTCAAAACAAAGTTATTACACTAATAGAACTTATGCAATACTTGATATATATATATACACCACTCTCCTAAATACTTGATATGTAAGCATGACAAATATGACAAACTTTTAAATGACTATAAAAATGAGAACCCAATAAAAAAATTGCACAAAAAACAGTAAAGAACCAAAGAAAGTTATTACACTAATAGAACAACTTATGCAATATTGGATATATATATATACATACATATATATATATATATATATATATATATATATATATATATATATATATATATATATATATATATATATATATATATATATATATAATCATGAAAAACATATGTAACTTTCAAATGACTATGGAATTTAGAATTTTTTTTGAAACCAGTAAAGAACAAACACGCAAATAAAACCAATAATAGAACACTAATAGAACAATATTTTGTTTGCACAAAAAACAATAAAGAACACTAAAAGAAAAACAAAATGCTGCATCACTTTTTAAAATGAGTTTTTCCAAGTCCAATATTTCTATTTACACATTCAGACAAGTTATGACGAGCAGGTGCAAGCAGGCGTCTCCTTGGCATGCTGTAATCGTGAAGATTATCGCGAAGAATTGCCAATTTTCTGGGACGGCCTGGTTCCCCTGGAGCACTTCCTCGCAACACTTTTCTTCGGCGAGTCAAGGCAGTTGATTGAATAGAAATTGTACTGCGTTTCGCTGAGGCGTTGCCACCTCCACAATATTTTCCCAGTGTGTGCAGTACACTCGCAGCAGCATTCGCAGTTGCCACTGTTTTTAAAGTTTTTATGGCAGAGCAAACAGCTGGAAAAAATTGCTCTCTGTTTCTTTTTCCATGACTGAAAATGCGTTCCTCACACATCCTGTAGAATTCTTTTACAGCACTTTCATATTGCTCATCTGGAATTTGAAGGCCGCAGATTCAAGGTTTGAGTTCTCATGATCTGGGATTGAGTTCTCATGATCTGGGATTGAGTTTTCACAATTAGAGAATGTATCAGGGGCTCCACGATGCAAGCTATCTAGCCATCCATCAACAGGTCGATGTCCACAGGCAACCACAAACATTAATTCCCTAAGATCACTAGCATGGTAATTGTGACCAGCATGTGGTTGCATGGACAAGACATAGTAGATGTGCTTGCACATTTTGCCTTTACAGCCAGCAAAACATGTGCAGATGAATGTTGCTAGATTAACCACATAACTTTCATTTTTATGTGGTTGAGACGATGAAACCTCAAAAAAATCTTTTGAGGTTTGGGTAATAAGTTGGCCTTCATATTTTGGGAACCTTGCAGGTGGTCTCTGGAGACGATTTGAAGAAAAATCAAGAAGCCTTCTTTCGTAATAAGATAAAAACTTCCTGCTTACAAACTGAAGCATTTGAACCAGATTGAATGCTCTAGTTCGATGGAATATCTAAAAAAAGATACTTTTATAAAAAATGACAATAATTTTTTTGCTGTTTTTGGTTAACTATAACGACTAGATGCAAATAATATAAAAAAATTATGCTTACTGAAACTGAACCAGTAAATTGAAATAACAACATAAACATTAGCTTTAAAAGCATAGAAATTATGCGGCATGAATAAAAAAATTAACAGAAAATA
Source organism: Erpobdella octoculata (assembly GCA_963978895.1). NCBI lineage: Eukaryota > Metazoa > Annelida > Clitellata > Hirudinida > Erpobdellidae > Erpobdella > Erpobdella octoculata. The sequence continues at coordinate 30,294,579 of OZ022244.1, forward strand.
AACTAATAAGCATTTCTTAACAAATATATTATAGTTACATCTACAGTCAAAAACTTGAGCACAATAAATGCAAGAAATTAACCTGGTCCTTAAGAATGCGCATGGATGCTTCAACATAATTGTTTGTGTTGTTTCCTCTCAGTTTTTTTCCACTTCTGAATGACGAACACCATCTCATTCTCCTTTCCCATAGATTTATCACATACTCAAGGAAGTTCGAATATTTGTTGACAAGTTGATCAACTCGCAGCTGTTCAAACCTAACAATTGACAAAAAATTGTGATTAATTTATTTATATTGTTATAATAACCATAATAGTAAAGTTTTGCACTATGATAAATTTTAAAAACTTCAGAGCAGTGACTGATAAATAAATATAATTATACTAGTGGGGTACCCAGTGTTGCCCGGGGTTTTTAAAGGTTTTTCTAATGCTTGTCTCTCTCGCTCCCGCTTCTTTCCCCGCTCCTGGTCGCTTTCAACGTTTGTATGTATGTATGTATGTATGTATGTATGTATGTATGTATGTATGTATGTATGTATATATTGCATTTCAACAATATCTATATGGTAATATTGTTTGTACTGTCAAGGCTGTTTAAAACTAATAATTAAACTGGATAATTGTTTTCTTTACTTTATAAGTAGTTCAGCCTCTGTTCCTGCAAACATTAATTTTTTTGTCCATGCAAAAAGAATTGGTCGATCTGAACGTTCAATTTTGTGAGAGCTAAGCAACAGCCATCGCCAAACTGCTTGCAAAATGTGAAACTGACAAAGATACTGCTCACACCTGGAAATTGAAATGATTTTACTATATGTTTTTCTTACCTTTATTAATACAATAAAGCAGAAAAAACCTACCAAATCTTACTCCCCATAATTAATTTCTGTTAGAAATGATTTATTAAACAAATTAAACAAAGTGATATAACACTTACTGTGGCCAAGCATTCATAAGTGCTGCTTGTTCAGAGGTGCTATCGTCTGTCATAACAAACTCTGGCCCAACACTTTTACCACGATTATAAAAACTGTCTTCTGGCAAGACTTTCTTCATTAGTGTGAACAAACTAGTCAAAATTTCTTTACTCTCAGAAGGTGTAATCCCTACAGCCAAAGGCAATGCTAAAAGCAAAAACAAGCAAATCATTGTCATGCAACAGTAGCTTAATATTCATCTATAACATACTACTTGTGTTTTTTATAAAAAACTAGGATGAATCTAAAGGTACCTCCTCCAGCTTTGCTGTGCGTCATCAGAAGAAAGATTCGAAAGCCATCACGGTCCATGCCACCAGACGAATCAACAAACATGAGTTCTCCAGATTCTTTAATATATTTATGAACTCTTTTCATAAATGGTGTACATATTGCAAGAACTTTAGAACTCTGACAATCTTCTGATGCCACGCATACTTCACCAAACTCATCATTTATCTTTTCAACAAATTCATTAAGTCTGTCATTATTTCCATGTTCTCCATATTCTTTTTTAAACAGTTTTGTGAAAACATAATGACAGTGACGGTAGTCTGGACAGATGGATCGATCTGCCAGCTTTACTTCGAGTTGATCTTCATCAGCCAGATTGTCTTCAATTTCCATTTTTATATATTCTAACGCAGTGCTGGGGCTATGACCATCATGAAACAAACTCTCGAGTTTTGAATCCACTTCCAGTAGGACCCTTTGATGCCTTAAGACATCAGCAGCAAAAAGAGGATGATTGTGGGCCCACAGGAGAGTTATTTCACAGGGATATTGTGAGTCATAAACAATTGTTCGTGGTCGTTTCTGAGGAGGTCGTATCTTGACTCTCAAGCTGGTATTACACCCGGTGAGTCTACGAACCCCTAACTTACCATTTCTAACATTATGTATACAATGCATTGTTCGGTTCAACAGAAGCTTTTTTCCAGAACACTTTTGGCTGTTTCGAATATTAAACTGCACTCTGCTCTTTTTATGAAATTCAGTCAACCAGGTATCAAATTCATTTTCATCTTTCAAGTTGACATGGAATGTGGATTCAAATGACAACTCTTCATGACTGTTAAATGAAATGACTTTATATTGGAACTGAGCTTCGGTTGGAAGGACCTGAATAGATAAAAACTTAACATTCAAGTTCTATTGTTTCAAGTTATGATTAATTTCAATATCGATGAGCAAGAATAAATATACAGCACTTTACCATTTTTTATAAGATAAAAAACTTGCACATCTATTGTCTCTTGCTATTTACCCTGGCCTAAGGTCAAGAAAGAAAGGCAAAGAGGGAAAATGGTAAGGAGATAGTTATGTTGTGCATTTAACTATAACATGGCTGTTAATTTTGCCAGCCATACCAGTTTTCTAGGCCCTATTGTTGCTACTTACCTTTGAAAGTGGTTCTGGGAAGTCCACTTGTTTGATCTGAGCTTGCAGTTGCTCACTTGTACCATCAGCTGCTTCTGACTGGTGTGCCTGTAATATTGTTTATCACTGGTATCAACATTTTTAGTTGAGCTTGAAGACAAATTATTTCAATTATTTCTATTAATTTTGTTACAGTTGCTCACTTGTACCACCAGCTGCTTCTGACTGGTGTGCCTGTAATATTGTTTATCACTGGTATCAGAATTTTTAGTTGAGCTTAATGACAAATTATATCAATAGGCGTCATAGGCTTGTTGTTATTGTTGATACTTACTTTTGAAAGTGGTTCTGGGGAAAGAGTAGCAGCTGACACTTCAAAGTTAGGATCAACTTCTGGCTGACATGGCTGTGCAATATTGTGTATTATAAAATTAATTGTTGAGAGTATTTGACGCAAGAAACTTATCAGCATTGGAACAGATATAATAACAATTATAATAACCGAAACACAAACCAACGGCTTTTTCTTTAACAGCTTCAATCGAAGACGATTTCGCACGTTTTTATTAATACTATTCATTTTTTTAATCGAAGGCGAAGCAATGAAAAACAAAACCGAACCCACTGAAACAAAAATTTTTGGCGGGTTTCGGGAAGCTCAGTCTAATATATAGCACACTCTAATTACTATGCATGTGGAAGCGTTCACGACTTAAATTAGGTGAAACTTTCACTCAGTCTATATATAGCACACTAATTAATATGCAAGTGGAAGTTTCCGAGGCGGCTTGTATATTCGCGAGCCGGCGGCAGTACCGCCGGTGGCGAATATACAAGCCGCCTCGGAAACTTCCACTTGCATATTAATTAGTGTGCTATATATAGACTGAGTGAAAGCTTCACCTAATTTAAGTCGTGAACGCTTCCACATTTTATAGTCATTTAAAAGTTTCTCATATTTGTCATGTTTACATATCAAGTATTTAGGAGAGTGGTATAAGTTGTTTTATAAATGTTATATTGTTTCTATCTTCATTTTGAAAATTATGACAAGGAAATATAAAGCAGTGCTTCATTGTCTATGTCTTCAGAATTTCTTTGAAATTAGGAACATTTCTAAATCGATTCATTTCAAAGTAAAACTTTAAATAACTATTACTGTGTTAAACAGGTTATAGATGTGTTTAGCTTAAAACAAGAATATAGCATAACAAGATTTCAAGTGGTTTAGATAGAGTAGCTACAGAATGAAATTTAACATAACATGGTTTAAAGTGGTTCAGTGTGACAACCACTACAAAATAAAGTTGAAAGTGACCCTTAAGCAGAGATTTTTCAGTAGCTTGGCTGTCAGCTTAGTGACTTAAACTTTAAACAGTAACAGTAAACCATTAGATAGAGTAGAAGTTCAAGATAACTCATTTCTTAGCCATACTTTGGCTTCTTTGTTGGGGACCCTCGAACATAGTTTTGAGTCGTCTGCAAAATTTGAAAACCCAAGTTTTAGTGAACTTTAACTTTAATGACAAGTGTTTCGGAGAAAAAATTTAGTGCAGAGCAGTTGAGCGCAGTGTAAACATTTCAAAAATACACTAAGCACGTGATTGGCATTTCCATTGACGACTAGTGCAGAATTAACATAGCCAGTGCTGTTCTATATATAGCACACTAATTAATATGCAAGTGGAAGTTTCCGAGGCTGCTTGTATATTCGCCGCCGGCTCAGTAGCAATTTTACCGATTATTTCCACGGCAAAACCGCCGGGGCAATAGCAACGACCGATGACAAACTAACTGTCGAAACGCGTTAGCCCTGTTTATTACTTTAAACTTATAAGTTACTCTTTTTAGTTTATTTTATAACATAACTGTCTTTTTAAATTTTTCAAATTTTTTACAAATAAACGTAAATACGGCTGCAAACAAGGAATTCGTTAATAGTTTATCTTCCCATCAACGAGCTTCCCTTCGACGTTTTGAGTCTTTGGCAAAAAAATTAACAAATACAAAATGGGCAATTATATTCAATGGAGTTTGTGTACAAGAAAATATCGTACCGCTATATGCAAGAAACAAATATATATATATATATATATATATATATATATATATATATATATATATATATATATATATATATATATATATATATATATGTATATATATAAGATTATGTGTGTGTGTGTAAGTCCTCTATGCGTTGCTACACCATTCATCCGATCGTAATGAAATTTTTACAGAAGCTTGAGAGTCAATGGAGGAAGGTTTTAATAAAAAAAATTAAAATCATCTTATATATATATATATACATATATATACTTTTGGACAACCAGAGAAACAGACGTGGTAAAAAATAAAGCAATGGAAAGCAATTTTGCCTCTCTACAAAAACAACTGGTGTGAAACATGGATTTTTTTATATTCAAAAAATGATCTAAAACTCGTCAACAGCAAGACAAACTTCAGAAAATTTTTCGGGAGAATTATTTTGGTCCCCCGCAAAAAAAGAGAGGAGAGAAAAAAAGAGAAAAAGCAGAAAATTGGTCTCCCAATTTATAAAAAAAAAAAACTCGCTGCCTCTGTATATGTCGTGATATCATCTTTGTAAGGCCGGGTCGAGTCTGGTTACCAATTGTCGTGGTTACCAATTCATTGGTTCGTGTTTTTAATTTATTTATTCATAAAATAATTGAAAAAAACTTTAAGGCACGTAAACATAAACAAAATTTTTTGCCATCTTTAAATAATCTTTGTCGACCAATAACTTTAATATTTGTAATATTATCTTTTCAGAAAAAGAGAAAATTTTTCCTGACTCTTTTAGAGTTTCTCTGATTATTTCATCGCGTTGCATTGTTTTTCTTGATTTCATCATCTTAACTATAAGAGCCTGCAGATATGATTTTTTATCTTCTTCAACATTTTGAAAACCGCTTTTTTTGTTTTGTTTTTTTATTTCCATTTGTGGCATATTCAGTTTGAGTTCCAGGCTATCGTTTGAATAATTGACATTGATAGAAAATGTTGCTTTTCTACTGAAAACTTCCTGACAATTTATTATTTTGCTGTCAACGATTTTTTTCAAAATCTGTCCGACGTTATCTGGATGCAAGCCCGTATATGAACAAATGTCCTCAAAGGACGGAGATTCTTGCTCGTTGAAAACATACAATGTCAAAGCGATTAACGTTGGAACTGTCAACGTATATTTTTGCATTTTCACTTCGCATGTGTCATGGATGTACTGCCATAGAAGTTTTTGTGAAGAAAACTTGTTGCAATAAAATGTTTGAAACTGGTTCATACAATCTTCTAATTCGTTTGGCAAAGTAACCCAAGAGACAGGTTTGGCCGTCAATGGCCACATCATTTTATTAAAAACAAAGCAATTAAATGTTAATTGATTATTAGAACTGTTTGTCATGTAAACACCTAAAAATTCTTTAACTAAGTTTGCGCTGCTTTTTTTATCCAAGATCAAACTGTTCATTTTCTTAATAGACTTAGAATCGCATATGGACATCAGTTCTCTAATTATCAGTTCTTCAGTTTCAAGTGAATAATAAGAAGACGTCATAAGTCTTTTTCTTAGATAATGTAAATACGATTCAGTGAAAACGTTTTTATCTTGCAAGCGTTGCAAAACTATTATGGATGTTGAAAGTTTATCGTAAAATTCTTTTTCGTTCATTGGGGGCATTGTTTTTTTAAGCGTTTGATTTAAAAATGCTGCTAACAGACTCAAATTACGAAAACCTTTTTTCTGCTCAATTTTCTGTGAATCATATTTTAGATAGAAATCCATCATTGCTTCTTTTAGAGCAGTAAAAAATTCCTCTTGGGGGCAATTATTTATGATAAATGCCCATTTTTTATTAAAATAATGTGTGATTTTAGTAACAATTTCAGAAGGCAAATGTTTTTCGTTTAATCCTTGAGAGGTAGTCCTAAAACTAAATTGAATGTTGCTTTGAAAGGCAGCCGAAATACTAAATCCAATGTCGCTGTGAATTTTTCTGGCAATTGTTGAAAGAATTGTTTTTTTGTCGTCATGCAACTGAATTAACTTGAATGCTGTCTGAGCACTTTTTGAATCATAGTTTTTAAAAATGTCCAAAAAACCATGTATAAAGTATTCCTTCCGACATTTCTTCACAAGTTCTGTTTGAACAAGTTTCATTATTTCAGTGGCTGTGACTGGAGGAAATAATTCCGTTGCTCTTTGCTCCTCCTCACAGATCATTTCACAGTACATAGACAGATTATTGTCAATGGTCATCATAAAGCCCATCATTTTATAATCTTTGAAAATTTGGTCCACTAATTCCTTTCCAATTAATGTATGAAACGCATCAACATTATCGTTTAAAATTTTATTGATGTGAGCGCAAACTTCTTTTAAAATCTTGCAGTCATCGCTAATTTTTTGGTTTCTATATCTTTTCCAGACAGCATAAAAATCTTTTCCTTTAACTGGTCTCAATTCCAATAAAACATGCTTCCACACTTTGAATGTAAGCGATATGAAAAAGTCCTTCTGGTTGATTTTTGGGAAAACACGACTACTAAGTGATTTTAAATTTGATTTATAAGCATTGTTAAAAGTTTCAAAAAAATTATTAAGATAAAAAAGTCTAGCTTCTATTATTTTTGAAACATGACAAAAATGTGTTAAAGGCCCATATAATATAGCAGATGCTGAATATAAATCGTTGTAAAGATCTTTGATGCAGAGCTCAAACAGTTTTTCAAGCTTTTGCTTAACAACGACGGAATTAGCATTTAAAACACTTAAGTTTTTTTTAAAAGAAAATACTTCATGTCTACTAAATTTTTCACCTTGAAAAACGCGTTTGATAAAGCACTCGACATTTTGAAATTCTGACATTTTTCTATAGTTGCGTCTAAAGGCGACTTTCAGTGATTAATGAACTCAAAAAATGAGAAAAAGATAAAAATAAAATATCAAAATTAGATATATATATATATATATATATATATATATATATATATATATATATATATATATATATATATATATATATATATATATATATATATATATATATATATCGATAAAATCGATATATATATGTGTGTGTGTGTGTGTGTGTGCGTGCGTGCGTGCGTGCGTGCGTGTGTGTGTGTGTGCGTGCGTGCGCGTGTGTGTGTGTGTGTGTGTGCGTGCGTGCGTGCGTGCGTGCGTGCGTGCGTGTGTGTGTGTGTGTGTGTGTGTGTGTGTGTGTGTAGGCATGGAGGTAGTCCTTACTCCTTATGATTCTATGAGGGTTTATCGACAATCGTGACTTTAACGACACAACTTGCAAAGGAGACTAGCGATTTTATCGATATCTTCGCGTGTTTATCGACTTTCTGAGTTGAGTCGATAAAGTCACAATTGTCGATAAACCTACAGTTCCCCAGTCCCTATTAAGAAGAAAATAATCTACTATTTATTTTGCGTTTTATTGACACAAAGAGACAAAACTAAGCACAAAATCAATCGTGCTAAAGGTTTATAAATTTCGAAAAAAATTTGTTTCACTCCCTGCCAAATGCTGATTTTACAATTTACGCCCTTCGCCGTCTACATTTATGTAAAATTTCTAAACAGGTTGTAAACAAAAGTTTCGCTTTGTTGAGCGCGATGTGCAATTGTGCATGTTGTTACTGTTATATAGCACTGCGGTGCCGTCTGTACAGTCTTTAACAAACTTTATCATAAGTCATAAGTAAATATCGGTAATCTTTCACTTTAACGGCCGGATGTGTGAAAGATTACCCAGATTCATACATTCTCGGCTATAATTAGCTAGCTGCAATTTTACACACACACACAAACTTCTATAAATATCTTTTGTGAGAAGGTAGAGAACATTCTTAGCAATTTTTTAAATTTTTTCTTTGAAAAAGAAAAATTACCAGCTTGTGTTTTGAAGACATGACATACTACTTAGTTACTAATATACACTTTACTTATATTATTTTATTTTTCAAATAATTTTGGAGACCAGGGCGATGACGAAGACGAATAGGATAGTTTCACTGTTCATTGGTTCTTCTTTCTACTTAAACATTGTGGTACGTTTACTTTATTCAGCCTTATTTTAATTATCAAAATTAAATTATTTGTAGCTTTAATCTTTTATTTTATGCAAGTATAATCCTAGGAGGTGAAATATATGTTATGAGATTAGATTTATTAATTGTTTAGCTAGCTGTAGCCAATGTGTTTTGTGTGATAATTTCAGTTGTCTTGTATGATAATTTCAGTTGTTTTTTGCGATAATTTCAGTTTTCTTGCGATCTCAGTAGCGAGAGGATTTTAAAATATCCAGAATCGTGTACTTCGGCAGTCGATTGTACTTACATAATGACTTGGAAGGTCGTCTTGTCGGAGTCTAGAGTAGATTTTTCTCTGAATTCAGTGGCTGGCGAACACTTTCCGTACGCAGCTTTCGGATTGAATGACAAAACATATATGGTCTGTTGATCTCCTTTCAATAAAACATAAAAATTAGAAATAACGAAACCTCAAGGATGGATCCAGTGGGATGCGTCCCCTCATCAGACTATCAATTGAAAATTTTTTTATCTAGAATATCCATTTTTTTAGAAAATGACATAGTTGAAAATAAAATTGTTGAAGAAATACCTACGAATATTCCCAGTCATTAGCATTATTGGGAGGTGAAAGTGGAAGTCTTTGAACATTTTTTGGAAAATTACATACAACTAATACCCCCCCCCCCCGGGCATCACCTTTTTTGGAAGGAAAAAGTGTTACAAATTTTGAAAGTGACGTACCTGCATCCCCCACCAGGAATTTCTGGGTCCGACACCGCAAAACCTTGCCGATCGATTGCACGGGTAATCCTCGAGTGAGATTCATCTCTTCGGATGCTCCCTTTGGGCGCTACTATTTTTTTTCTATTTTGTTGTTTGCATTTATTATCATTATTCTTTTAACTCGTTTTATTGTAAAAATGTTTTTTTTTGTTATGCCCAATAAACAAATTCAGTTCATAATAACGTTGATAATAACATATCAGCCCGGAGCAGGAGTTGTCGACTGTATAAGTGCCTCTGATAAGTTTATCATTCAGTCTTCGTTCAACGACCGATATCACAACTCTCCTCTGATAAATGTAAGTATCTTTAATTGTCTTTCGATTACAAAACTTACAACTTTTAATTTCTTGAACATTTGATTTTGATTATGGTTTTAGATTATTTTTATTATCTCAGATGTTCCTGTTAAACATTTGATGTGGGGTATTGCATAAAAATAAAGTTTTCCAAGGATCCGCTATCTTTTCAACTTATTGCTTCACAATATATTCCTCTCTTGTATTGTTCCTTTTCTATTCAGTATTCAAAACATAAAAAAAAATCTGACTATAACAGACATTTTACTTGCAAATCAACCAAACAATCATCTTATCGTTTTTCCAGAACCAGCTCGGACTGATACCGGAATTGTCGTCGGGCGCGCTGCTCGAAGGTCGGTTGGTCTGCAACTTCTCTCGTCTGATCAGGGTCGACGATTCAGCAGATCCGGAAGCCTGGAAAGTGAAGAGGCTCGATGAACCGCATTACGTTCAGTTGGTTCACGGGCGGTCCACTGCCGATGGTGATGCTTTAATTTGATCAGAATATAATCATTTTAATGTAAATATTCAAATTTTTTTATTTAAATATTCAAATTTTTTTATTTAAATATTCAAATTTTTTTATTTAAATATTCAAATTTTTTACTGTTTACAGTGGCTACTTCTAGCATATGAATATTGATGATATGCTAATGATTATATTATAGTAAAATTCTTTTCAGGAGTGAAGAAAAAACACAGCAAACATCCGTTTGTTTCAAAATTCAAAATAAACTTCCTGTCTTCCAACGACACTCAATCCATCAACCGGTCACAGTTTCTTATCATCCATGGTTGGTTGACGCAATTTTAGATTTCTATTTTATTTTTAGCTGTTTTTATACGTTACAAATAAATTTTCTTTTTTTAATATAAATTTTATTTGGTTTAGAATCAGTTTTCAGATGATTGAGTTTTTTTTTAGATTATCTAGATCTTAGAACATCTGTTCATTAATGCATGTGTCTATTAGAACATCTATCTATCAGAACAGTTTTCTTCTAGAGAAACTATCAGCTAGAATTTCTATCTATTAGAATATCTATCTGTTTAGACATTTTCACACATTTGCGTTCTACTTTGAACTGATTTTTCAGTGCGTTGTTCGATTTGATATTTTTGTTAACTTTGGAAGGTTCGTTGATGACCATCGTCTGGCTGATACTTCTTAGTTTAGCGACCGTGACGTCGAGATATTTCAAGGAGGAATGGATCCAGGGGATTGTCGTCTCGGGAAAGCCCATCTGGTTTCAGGTTAATGTCATTTTAATAATATTTTACCTGAGTTTTATTTTCTGAGGCTCACATTTAACTGTTTTTCGTTTTAAGCTGTCACTTTTTGTTCAAAACTTGTTCTGCTTTAAGCGACTAATAATTATCCAAAATTAACAAAAATAATAATAAAAACATTTCCATATCTGTAGAATTTTTTATGTTTGTTTATTAATTTAGTCAGTCAGCAATTTGGGCCATTGTTTAATAATTTATTTAGTCAGTCAACATTTTGTTATGTTATTATAGACGTTCTCCTTATTCTAGTTAATTATTTATTGTTTATTTATTTCTTTGAGGTATATTTAATCTTTAACTTTTTTTTTTATTATCGGTGCAGCTCTAGTTTTTTTATTTGTTTAGTCAATCAGCTATTTGGTCTGTTGTATTGTAGGTGATGTCCTGCTTATTATTATTTTACTTGTTTTTCATTTATTTATTTTAATTAGAATATATATTTATCGTTAAATAATATTTAATATAAATAATGTTAATCATCTAGTAGTACATTTTTTTTTCTTCACTCTAGGTACACAGGTTCTCGACTGCATTGTCATCTCTGCTTTCTGTCATCGGTGTTCTGTTTGTTGTGTCGCTGAAAGAATGGACTTTTCAAGTTTGTCGTTTTTAAATTTGCTTTTGACAGTTTTAAATTCATTATTATTATTGTTAATATGTCGTTTGAGCTGTAAAAATATCCTTGTCTGTTTCATGTGCTCTGTTTTTGCACGTTTCTGTTTTTATTTTTATTTTACGGGCTTTTATTAACTTTCACTTGTCCGGATGTCCGGGGACGTTTTGAAGTTCGGAAGATCATTATAAAATTAACCAATTTCGAATATATTTAAAGTTTAATTTAACAAAAATAACTATGAAAATATTTAAGAAACAAAAATTAGTGACAAATAAATTAAAGAAGCATATGATAAGGATGACAAAAATTTTCATTGTCATAGTAACTACAAACATCTTTTGTTTACTATTCACCGGGGTAATATTTTTACGATACGATGACGCTATGAAATTTTTCAGCTCTCTTAGTCTTAAATTAACTTTCACTTTTTATTTGCTACATAACTCATTTTCTGTTATTTATTGACTATTTCCTTGTTTAATCTACATTTATACACACACACCACACACATACACACACACACATACATACATACATACATACATACATACATACATACATACATACATACATACATACATACATGCATTTACACATATTTTATTTCTTGTAGTTGTTTTATTTCTTAATCAGAATTTTCATTAAAATGGTTATTCACATCTGATTGGTTACATATGAAAAAAACTCTGATTCACCATCGAATGTTCAACTAACGAGTTTTTTTATCGTCTTTTTTCTTTAAATTCCAGCCAAACGTCCACTCAATTCTCGGACTGACTGTCATGTCGCTGGTGGCCTTAAATGTTAGTAATCTAATTGTTTTTGTTATCTATTGTAATTTCGTTGTACTAATTCATTTTAAGGAACATGCATTTTGTGTGTTGATATCATTTCGTGGCTCATTCAACTTTTTTAGTTTATCTGTATTCTATGTATAATAATGTCTTTATTATTATTATTATTATTATTATTATTATTATTATTATTATTATATATATATATATTATAGTTATATTATAATGTGACTAAATTATTGCTAAAAAGTAATTCACAACAATTACAATCTGAACATACTGGGGTAAGTGTGGTTCAGTGCTTGGTCCTTCCTACATCTGTTTAATTTCTAGCTTAGCAAAGATTTTGACTATATAGTTCTTCTTTTGAGTTTACACCACTCAGAAAATTTCCACTGCATTTTAATGTAATTAGACAATAAAGATGTTAATAATAGTTAATATGATGTTTCTAATGTCCATTGTGTCTAAGTAATTAAAAAGTTTTTTTTCGTTAACATTTTTTTCAACTCATTTCCACCCAGATGATCTTAGGTTTTGCTCGCCCGGGAGTGATATCGCACGCAAGGAAGTACTTCCAAGTCATCCACGGTTTATTAGGCCATTCCATCCACTTAACGGGATGTTAGTAATTGCGTGCTCGAGTTATGCTTCTTCTATCTTTGTTATATTATTTAGTGGTTTTGCGGTAATCCCGTCAGTGAGGTTGTATTGACAAAAAATATTTGGTAAAAGCTTACAATCAGTGACCCCGGGTTAGGGGTAGGGTTGGGGTTAGGGCCGGGGACACTGATTGTGCACTTTTATCAAATTTTTTTTTTCAATACAACCTCACTGACGGGATTACTGATTTTTCTAGGCGCATAGATAGAAATAATTATTTTGATGTTTGCATTATTCTTTTTTATATAGAAAAACACTTTTAGCTATGGTTGGGATCATCGATAGATAGAAATAATTATTTTGATGTTTGCATTATTCTTTTTTATATAGAAAAACATGTTTAGCTATGGTTGGGAACATCCTGTATCCATGTTTTGTTACTAAATTAAAAATCTTTTCTAAATTAAATATATTAAGTAATAAATCTCCATAACTGAAATAAAATAGTCTAAATTTATCAGCAGAAAAATGCATTAAAGATTAGTTTGCTTTTCTGATGGAAAGTTTAAATAAACTGCTAAATTATTGTTTAATATAAACGATACAATTGAAATAATTATAAGTTTAAATAATACAAATCTTGTCGAGATTCATGATTAATGTATTAATAATGACAATGAGCAACAAAATATTAACATATTTATAAGTCTAGGACTATATTCCTTCGAATAATACCCTGCTGGACAATACCCCACTAGACAATTTCTTTTGGGGTAATATCTCCCCTCAACAAATATTTCCCTGGATTGTAATGAATTTTGTTTATATTTTCAGTCATAAAATATCACTCAAAAAATATCCAGCTGGACAATACCCCAGAGCAGTATCTCTTCTTGACAGTACTCCCTGGACAATACCCCCCTAGATAGTAATGAATTTTGTTTATATTTTCAGTCATAACCATGTTTTTCGGGCTTCGCCAATGCAACGTCTATTTACCGTTGTGGGTGTCGTGGGTGCCCGTCGGGTTCTGTGTTTTTAGAATTTTCATGGATGTCGCATTGTCGATACTGAAGTATCGTTATCCGAGTAAGTCATTTCCAGATGATTTGGATTTGTATGTATACAGTTTTATTAGAATAATCTAGGAGATTTTTTTTATATGTTATAGGATGATTTTATTTTAGAATTTTTCTCTGTTTAATGAAAGTCCTTCTGACTAAGTTAATTTGGATGAATATTTTGTAATTTCTTGGTAAATCATGTTATGAGAAAACGTATTTTAGGAATTGTCATTATTTGACAAATTTATTTTGTAAAAATTACTAATTAATTAGATATAGATAGATAATTTTAAATTTTCCACAGCTGCCAATCATTATGAAGAACTGGTTCAAAATGGCAACGAAACTATTAGTAAAGAGGTTGGCTTTTTTGCTTTGGTTGTACAACTAAAATGTATATATGGGTAAACTACTTTATTTGTTATAATAATAATAATTATTAATTGTTTTTTTTTTTATTTATCAGTCATGGAGCTGGAGATACACGATATCGCTCGTTTACATTTACGTCGGCATCGGTGCTTCCATTGTCGTCGTCGTTGCTCTCGTATTCAGTCCGACGTTTACGAATTGAGTCGAAACCGCGCGGTCGACGTGGCGATCGGAAATGTGTCGGATATTTTTTTTTAAACAAATCAGATTCGGGTACTCGTTGAAATTGCATGAAGTCAAAATCGTTGATAAGGTGGAGTCAGGTATTTATGTTGACTAGATTCTTTTTTATTTGATTTTATTGAGCTTATTTATGTACATATGTAAGTATATGCATGAAAAGGGTTTGTTTGTGTTCATCATCTCAGTGATACCAGAGTTGTTTATCGGTCAACTTTCGCTGACCCACCACAAAATGCTGGCCTGCTCTACATGTACACCTTCCTAAGAAAATGACCTTACCTGACCTTACCTGACCTGACCTGACCTGTGTCAAATAAATTATAAACAACAGGCTGTTATAACGACATGGGATATTGACTTGATGTTTTCTTTAGTTAATTATGTGATAAAAATACAATTAAAAACAGTTTTAATTTTACAAAATAATCATAGAAAGTCTGAATGAAAATGTTGACCCAACTTGCCATATAAAAGGTTCAAAATGCTGACCCAACCCAGGTACAACTCTGGTGTGCATTGTATGACGCGGTCTCTAGTTGTTATTATTATCAAGTGTAAACATTACCGAATTAAAAATTTTAATGACCATGCTATAACGATTTTCTGTAATTAGAATAACAGTTCATTAAAATAAATTTTTCTGCTGTACATAGTCACTACTGTGCCTCCGTATATCAGGGCAGTTTATATTCAGGGTTGACCTATAGTTTTGTTTTTCAGTTTCACATAATATTTATGATCATCACCATTACTGCATCATCATCACCATCATTGTATCATCATCAATACATCTAATTTTGTGACCAGATGCACTTATTTTGCTGTAAACCTTTTGTTTTGTTTTGTACTTTAAATTGTTAATGAATCTGTTAGGAATTGTTAATTTAAATTGTTATTCATTTTGTTAGGAATCGAGCATTTCTACACTTGTTGATCGACGAAAATAATGTTGCATTTTACATGTATTTCTATATCAGCTTTTACAAATTTTTTAAACTTGAGATATATTATCAGATATTTTGTTGTTTTTTTTTTATAAAATAGTTTATAGTCCTTTATACCAGGTTTTGGCAGCATGTGGGCTTCCTGTTGTGAATCATAAATTGATCCTTTTAACTGTGCCCTCCTTCTTTATCTAGACTTGGGACTGGCTTGCAAAAGCAAGGCGGAGTTTAAGATATTTTGTCAAGCTTACATGTAATACAGTCGTTTTTGGCTCTTATTTAACGTTTTCTTTTAGTTTTTTGTTCCATTTGTACAGTCGTATTTTGGTCTTTTTACAGACATTTTGAATATGACGATGCAGTTCATTGGCGGTAATCTTCAAAAACTTCCAGCCAACATGGCTGTTAGTCTAAACAGACTCACTCAGTATATGATGTGTTAGTTACTCTCTTAAAATAAGCACCGAGCCAGTCTTGTATAATTATAATTTTCTGCAATCGACCATGAGACAGTGGCGTAGCAAGGGTATCTGGCGCCCGTGGGCAAGGTATAACAAGTGCGCCCCATCTTCCACTGTTATCCCAATTGGATGACCAAAACCGAGGTAACCGCAGGCGCCCGAGCCATATTGGGGCTCGGTGAGCCCCCTCCCCAATAGAGCTAGACCGAAACCTAGCTTCGGTTTAGCTCTAGTTACAATTCAGCCAAGCTACACTGTCTTCTACACCACTGTGTAATAATAATACAAACAGATCAACCTAAGCCTAAACCTAACCAAAACCGATTTTAAGCCTGGTTTCGGTGCCGAAACCAAAATCGGTTTCGGTCTTGCTCTACTCCCCAAGAAAATTTTGGAAAGCACTGGTGTGAAATAGTGCAAAAATACAATTTGTTAATTTTACATGTTTTACATGTTCAAAAATGACTAAACTTTGGTGAAGTTGTTGTCTTTCCTTTAGCTTTTTGGCGCCCGGGGGAATATGCCCCTTCCTGTCACCCTTCGCTACGCTACTGCCATGAGACGGTCAACCTCGGTGTGTGCCTGCCAGCAAAAGTAGAGCATTAAGATAAGCAGTATCTTTTTTAATTGAAGTGAGCTAAGCATCAAAATTTGGGGCAAATTCACATAATCATAGTTGTTGTTTTTCAACTTCTCGAATTACAAACTAATTTGAACTAAAGAAAAACCTCAAAAAAATTTGGTTAAAGATCATTTTAATATTATTTAAATCCACATAAAAATCAACAATTCGTCAATCCGACTCGTTCATTCCAAGACATTTTTTCACTTTAATCCAATAATCGTCGTTATTAAGCGTTTCGCATCCGTTTGGACCACCGTTGTGTATCTTGGCATAATCCTTGCAGGTCGGGTCGCGTCCGTCGGTGCAACGTGTCCCGTATATCTGCATGTAGGTGCGCACGCATGCCTCCGAACATGTCTTCTGTTTGGTACACGTCAGCCAATCTGTTGGTTAATCATCATACATAATTTCCGACGTCTGGGTGATTTTATGTATGTATAGTGGCGGATCTAGACTTCTTTGGCGGGGGTCAAACAAACGCGGGAGGGGCCAAAAACGGTGAAGGAGCCAAAAATAGCGAGAAAGGCAAACATTTGATTTTAGATCCACAAACCCCACTGGAAAACAAAGGCCGGATGCTAAAAATTTTGTAATTTACCTAAAAAATTAGCCAATTTTTCTTCTAAATTTGAGCTTTTCTTATTTATTTCTTGTACTAAACGGCATTTCTCGTATTAATATTGTTATAAAAATTGTTTAGCATTTCAAAAAAATAAATTTTGAAATCCACGGGGGGTCATGAACCCCCCGGACCCCTTGATCCGCTACTGTGCATGTATGTATGTATGTATGTTTGTATGTATGTATGTATGTATGTATGTATGTATGTATGTATGTATGTATGTATGTATGTATGTATGTAAGAAGTTAAGTAGTGTTGCAATTGCATAATTTGTAGCGAATGATAAGCAGATTAAATATTCAATAATAACATATATTAAGAAGAACAAGAAAAATCTGTTATTAAAATATTTTCTCTGAAACTTTGAGAACGAAATCAAATTCTAGTAAAATTGAGGAAAATAAAATTTGGGATTTAGTAATTCTCGTTGTAATATCGCAATGCTAGTTTCTATTGTCAGGTATTCCCCTAGCGTTTGTTTTTATTACACTAGTATTTCCATTACGAAAATACAGTGAATTCTTTGGTAGTCCCGCTGTCCACATTACCGTCTACAGTACCTACACAGTGTTTCATCCAGACGTCTCAGGACTGAATTCCCCCATCCCCAAAGATTGAAATTCCCCCAAAAATTTCAAGTTATTATTTACAGTTATTTTATTCTTAGAGTTTCAAACTGATTTTTTTATTTCAATTAAAAAAGACCAATTGGTGGAAAAACGTGTATAAATTTTGTTAATGACCATTTTTTACACTTAAAATAATAAAATTGGAATGCCTCGCTCAAGAATTTGACTATCCCATCCTTACCCAGTTCATTTTCCAAAAGTAAAAACAAAATCTTACCTACTTTTTATTTAAAAAAGAAATGTCCGCAAAAAAATCTTTCAAGGGAAGCGACAGTTCCTTGTCCCCTAAGGACGCCCCTGTTTTCAATGTTTTTCTTCTTTCTTTTTAAACATTGATCCAAAATGTGAATGAGATATTTTACCTCCTCCAGGGCTCCCGCAATCGTTCCAGTAAGAATTTGTTATCTGATAGGGACCGCATCTCATGATTTCCGAATCGTCCATGTCAATACTTCCAATTTTTCCTTCACATCCTTCAACCTAGAAGTGTTTGTAATAAATTTCTCGTATATTTAAATTCCTTATTTTACCTTCACCCCTGTCTGCTCGTAAACAAGTCTGATAAGTACAAATTAACAAACTTTCCGTCAGCCAACCCACCTGAAACTTAGAATATAGGCTAGCTCCTCTTGACAATACCTTTTATTAAATTTTAAAAATTTTCAAAGAAAAGTTATTTACTTTATCTATGGGTTTTTGGAATTATAATTCTAACAAAAACTATTCAACAATTTTTTTAATACATTAAAATTATTAATAAATTGTTTAAATGTTGTAACCACATACAAATACTTTTGTTAATTAGATATTATAATTTACTAGCGGGGGTACCCGGCGGCGTATTTACAATCCCTGTATGAGCACAGGACGGACCGATAATTATTCATGTTTACGCTTTTTCTTGCACTGTGATTGGCTGAAAACATTGACGCGAATGTGCCACATGCTAGATCGCACAGTAGTGGACTAATTTAAATAATTAAATTGTGTTACTGGTAACATAACATTTGGTTTTTTTAAACTTTACTTGTAAAATAACAATTTTGCATTTTATGCTTTTACTTGTAGCAATGTTTTTTTGGATAACTTTCATGAAATAAAATTATATACTCTAACTTTGAAACCAATTTAACTAAAAAAAACCAGTCAATAAATAATGAATTTGCATCAACAACGTGATATTAGTGTATTGTTATATCTCAATTTTGGTTGTTCTTAGCCAAAGCATAAAATTGTTTTCTTGTTAATTTTAGTGGGATTTAACAGCGCTATTAACTTCACGAGTTGCAAGAAAAAATCTGTTGAATGACTCGTGTATGAATTGAAAAAGAGTTGATACAAATTTAGAATTCAACGGGCTGCATCGATATCTGACAAAATTATTTTGAAAGCAATTGTAAGGCGATGTGAGTGGGAATCGAACCGTGATGCTCTCACATTCAAGGCTAAAACCCTACCAACTCAGCTAACCTAGAACTTGTAAGTACTCAGCAATTGGATCTAGTTATGACTGTATGTACTGAGAAATTTTAAGATAATTTATTTTAGAATATTTTTTCTAAACTTTTCTTAAAAAATTATATTTTTAATTGAACAACATTGAAAGTAAACTTCTAATAAATATCAAAAATCCCGTCAATGTTTTCAGCCAATCACAGCGCAAGAAAGAGCGTAAACATGAATAATTATCGGGTCCGTCCTGTGCTCTTACAGGGATTGTAAATACGCTACCCGGCGTTGCCCGGGGTTTTTAGAGGTTTTTTTAAATGTTTGTCTCTCTCGCTCGCGTTTCTTTTCCCGCTCCCGCTCGCTTTCCCGTTCCCGGTCGCTTTCCCGCTCCCGGTCGGTTTTTTCCGCTCCCGGTCCCTTCCTGTTCCCGGTCGCTTCCCCGCTTCCCCGCTCCCGGTCGTTTTTTTGCTCCCGGTCGCTTTTCCCGCTCCAGGTCGCTTTCCCGTTCCCGCTCATTTTCTCTTTTATTTTCTTTCCTAAATTCTCTTAGCCCTTAAAAATTGGCTAAAAACTAAAAGTTGCTTGAAGCCTTCAAACGTTGTTACGTAAACTAAATTTGAATTTTATTACGCAATTACCTTTGATGGTCGTACATAGGAACTTTTGGCCTGGAAAGGTTTTTCATACATCTGCAGGGTTACCCGGGATTTTTGAGTTTCATGCTCTAAAGTCTAAACTTTCAGGGCCGACCCGGTCGGTTTTTACAGGCTTAAAATCACTATACTTGGCACAAAAATCTTGGCCCGGCTGGCTTGACATCAAGCCCGATTCATTCTAAAACCATGGCCCGGTCGCTGCAGTACTGAGCGATACCGTATACGCATACCGTATAAGCGAGGTCCTACTGTCCCATAATGTATTTACAATTGCAGATTCTCACCTCGCATATGCAACTTAAACAGGCAATGTCGATGTCTCCGTTGCATGAAGAATCTTTTAAAAAAAAGTTAAAAATATGAGAATAAAAAATATTTTAAAATGATTATTCCAAAATAGATAATTTATATATATATATATATATATATATATATATATATATATATATATATATATATATATATATATATATATATATATATATATATATATATATATATATATATATATATATATATATATATATATATATATATATATATATATATATATATATATATATATATATATATATATATAAATAAATGTCTGATTGTTTGTTTGTTTGTTTGTTTGTTTGTTTGTCCTTCGTGCACAGCTACACCATTCATCCGATCATAATGAAATTTTCACACAACATTGAAAGTCGATAGAGGAAAGTTTTTGGGTGGATGGATAGATGGATGGATGGATGGATGGATGGATGGATGGATGGATGGATGGATGGATGGATGGATGGATGGATGGATGGATGGATGGATGGATGGATGGATGGATGGATGGATGGATGGATGGATGGATGGATGGATGGATGGATGGATGGATGGATGGATGGATGGATGGATGGATGGATGGATGGATGGATGGATGGATGGATGGATGGATGGATGGATGGATGGATGGATGGATGGATGGATGGATGGATGGATGGATGGATGGATGGATGGATGGATGGATGGATGGATGGATGGATGGATGGATGGATGGATGGAAACACGGACGGACGGACGGATGGATGAATAGAAGGAAGGATAATTAAATGAAATGCTAATACGTAATTAGTGTAATTACTAAATAAATAAGAAAAGAGTTCTTTTTTGGGTGGAAGGATGGATGATCGTCTTTTTCAATTTTAATAACATTTGAAAGTGAATAAACTTTTATAAAATTCCAAACACATTTTTACATAGAAGTATGCCAACGTGGTTTTGATCAAAAGCACGAAGAAGTTTGTTTATTTATCTCGAAGATAATGAGATTTCAAAGTTCGATAGTTTTAATTTAACGTCGACACATTAATTGGAGGGAGACTGTTTCAGATTCCAGATGAAATCGAAAGAATTAAACTGAAGTTAAACGAGCTATAAGATATCTATTTATTTCTTTTTTTGCAGTTCTCTTTTTTTCTCTTTCTCTCTCTCTCTCTCTCTCTCTCTCTCTCTCGGTTTTTTGATTGGTTGGTTGGTCGATCGATTGATTGATTGATTTATTTAGCAACACTCATCCTTTTCTCTCTGCTTCTTTCTCATTCTCCTTTTCATTTTCATTTTCTCTTTCGTTTTTTTTCTTTTTCTCATTCTCTTTCTCTATTGTTTTCTTTTTCTCGCTTTTTCTCTCTCTCTTTCTCTTTTTTTCTCTTTGTTCACGTTCATTTTTTTTATTTCTTATTTTCAATCTCATTTTCTCTTTTCTTTTTTTCTGGCTTTCTCTTTCTTTCGTTTTATCTCGCTTTTTCTTTCTCTCGTTCTCTCTCTTTTTTCTTTCTTTGACTACATAGGAAGCTGAAACTTTCAGCATGGCTTTTATATTGGATGACAATACATGATTCAATTAAAAAAAACTTAATTTGAACATATTTCGTATTTTTAAATCGAGTGTATTTGAAATAAAAGTTTGTGTTGAAAAACTCGTTTTTCCTTTACTTGTTTTTACATTTTAATTGATTTGTTTTAAATCTTAATAGGCATTGTAAAGAAATACAAAATCAAACTATTTTAAATATATTTATTTACTTGTCTAATATGACTAATTAAATGAAATGCTGATAATTAGTAAATAAATAAAAAATGATTTATTTATTTTAACTGAAAATGGAAAAAATTGAAATGCCGCCTGACAATATATCCAACGTCAGTTCGGCCGTCAATAAGACGTCATGCTTCGATAAAATCATTTAAAACTAAAAAAAAAATTACAAATTTATGTAGAGAAACGAACTTTGAATTTTTAATTTATTCAAAGCAGCATTTAATTTTCACATTTTTAATAAAAAAAAATTAGTTTATTCCATACTAGCGAGATAACCGGCATTGCCCGGGGTTTTTAGAGTTTTTCTATCGTTTTTCTCTCTTGCTCGCTTGCTTTCCCGATTCCGATCGCTTTCCCGTCCCCGGTCGCTTTCCTATTCCCGCTCGCTTTTTCGCTCTCGGTTGCTTTTCCGTTCCCGCCTGCTCTCCCTTCCCGCTCATTCTCCTGTTCCCGCCTCGATTTCCCGTTCCCGCTTGCTCTCCCTTCCCGCTCATTCTCCTGTTCCCGCTCGATTTTCCGTTCCCGCTTGCTCTCCCGCTCCTGCTCATTTTGTGACCGATCTCACAGACAGTCCTTTTCCCGCTCGCTTTTTTTAATGAAAATTGGATTTGTAACGTTTTCAAAAAGAGTTTTCTTCAACTTACGAATTATGGCAATCAGGAGAATTAGCTCGTGGCCGATCATTGTTGAAAGTTCGGTTTGAAGACCCGAATAAATCCGAATCGAGTCTTGCTTTGTTCTAGCTGTGTATAATAATAGCGATAGCTTCAGTCATTTAGATTCCGGCTTAAGTAAGTAGAACAATGCTTTGTTTATATCGATTTATACGTTTTTGTTATTTATTACCGTTTTTGATTCTTATTCAGAGTTTAGATCCCGCTCCAAATCGACAAGCTCGAGTTGACGCGACCCGATCACGTCCGATACTGTCGGAGTTTCTCGATGTGACATATATATATATATATATATATATATATATATATATATGTCTCCGCACTCATGGAATTCGATTCAGTCTCGAAGTATCTTCTCCGTTAAATACATCGAACTGAGTTTTAGCAGGTTTGTCGAATTGCTAGCGAATCACCGATAAGCTCTTCAGTCACGTGGCTTAGGATTTTTGTTTCTTCAGGCGATATCGTTAGCTATTTAACCCTCTACTGCATGAATAATAAAAAGCTTTTCAGTTAAAACTAAAAACATTTTTTTGTATGGCTATTAGGTTGCACATTTAAGGAAGAAAATATAATTTTAATTGTTCTTAATTATAAACTATCACAGAGATGCATAGCTATATGGCATTTTGGAGGCCTATAGATATGTACCTATGTATAAGCCAAGTGTATAGAAGTCGTTGTGAAAGAACCTCAAGCATAGACATAACTACAATCAGCTTAAAAAAACAAAGCCACATAGTATATTACTAGTTTAAGATTCAAAAACAATGTAAAAGTCTGCGGCGACTTTAAAGCGTAGACTCTGTCTGGTGATGACAAGGTAAAGGACTACGACGACGATGACGACGACGACGACGATGACGATGATAATAATATTATAGTTTCAGTTGTTCAGACAACGGTTCGTGTCTTAACTATTTCCAATTAATTCTTAGCCAGAACATTTTGAGAATAAATCTTTAAACTCGCTTCAAATGACTGTACAGGAATTTCTAATCATTCATCAATTACTAACTATACTATAATTAAATGGAATCTATAATAAACTAGTGGTTTTGTCCGTCCCAAGGACGGATGTTTTAAAGTATTTAAATCACCACTAAAAAAATAATTGTTAAAAGTTAAATACATTCGTACGAAGAATAATCTAGAAATAATCTTCAAGTAGTTGTTTTAATTAACTGTAAAAAGCTTAAATTGCGAATTGTCTTCAGTGCCGGGGCTATGGTGTAAATGACCCACCTCACAACACTAGTGGGGCCTTTCACTGATATGTTACATAAATTTGGCTTGGCTGTCGTATCAAATTTTTGTTCTTTATTAATACAAAACAAAATCACCATAATTTTGAGGTTCTTTGAAGCTTGGGGCCCCGACCATCGGGGTTCGGGTGTGGAAACCATGGCCCTGAGTGTCCCATCTCACGATACTAAATTACGCAGTTTCTTTAAATTACGCAGTCGACAGGATTTGAACCTGTGCGGGCAGAGCCCAATAGATTTCTAGTCTATCGCCTTAACCACTCGGCCACGACTGCCACAAGAAGTCTTAGATGATTTTAGCATTGAATCAAATCAAATTCTTATACTCGCTCAAATCTTGAAGACCGTGGGTCTGTGCTGTATTTCAATTGTTGTGCCTCTATAGCTCAGTGGTAGAGCGCTGGTCTTGTAAACCAGCGGTCGTGAGTTCAAACCTCACTGGGGGCACAGTTTTTAAGGTAAATGAAGCCATTCCTAGCAATTGTTTACAATCTCGATTTACAATTGGTAGTTTATGTATGACTTATTCGTAGAATGGTTCAGAAGTTGAGAACTACTACAACAAGTAGAGGCAGATGTTTCCTACGGACGCTGGGGGCAACATTTTTGAAACCGAAATTACAATAAAATTGGTCGAATGGGAACAAAACCAAAACAAATGTTTGTTTGGGGTTTATTCCTCAGCTCACAAATAATGACCAATCTATGCTTTTTCTAAAAATCTGCATCTAAAAAAAATCAAGACCCCAACTTGTTTCATAAACTACCAAATTGTAAATCGAGATTGTAAACAATTGCTTTTCTCTTCATTTACCTTAAAAACTGTGCCCCCAGTGAGGTTTGAACTCACGACCGCTGGTTTACAAGACCAGCGCTCTACCACTGAGCTATAGAGGCTCACGCTTATCTCTTCATATATAAACTTGTCTAACCAGCGCTTTCTAACTTATAACACGACATCAAGTAGTTGTATTGGTAAAACCCATGGCCCATTTCTTTCTCCAACCAGGGACTCCTAGATATAACCAATGATGTTGTTTGACTTGTAACGTAAATCTTTTTAAAGGGAAACACTTGCCCCCTGGATTTATTGTTTAAATTTTTAGACAAAAATAGACATTAAATTAATATTTAAATCATTTATAATTTATTGTAACAACTGTGACTCCTTCTATTGTCCAATCGATATCATCATTATCTGCAGTCGTGGCCGAGTGGTTAAGGCGATAGACTAGAAATCTATTGGGCTCTGCCCGCACAGGTTCAAATCCTGTCGACTGCGAATGGCACATTTTTTTAAACCCCACTCTAAAAACATAGTAAGTTTAAGGGCTTCACTTGGTACACTGGTGATATTGCGCTAAGGCATACTCTTGCAGGCCTATATGATGGAGCTTCAAACCTAATGACAGGCACCGTAAACAACTACCTTTTATTGGTGTTGTGTTTCTTGCATAGTTTTCTGAACCACACTAAAACCTGTTAGTTTAATTTATTCTTAACTATCTAAATCTTATTAAACTTTTTATAAAAGCACCTCTTTCTTTCCAAATTTAGGGAGCCGTATTCTCCAACAACTTTGGTGTGGGGAAGGCAAGCGCCATAACCTACTGCTTTTAATTGTTGTGTTGTGGTTTTCACACCTGCATCAGTCTTCTGAACCAATCTAAACCATGTTAATTTCATCAGTCTTCTGAACCACTCTAAACCATGTTAATTTAATTTCATTTATTCGTATCAATCTCAATCCCATTCTTTTATACTTTCTAGGGTGCAAGAAAAACGTTGTTTTTAAAAAATGTATTTTTTATTTTATAATAATTATAATATAAGCCATAAGCAAGCTATGGCTTTCCATGAAAAATCTTTTAGTCACCTGAATGAAATTCTATAAACGTGTTTTCATATCTCCAATTTTCTAGTAGGTAATCTCGCTGTGTTGATAATGAACTATCTTTTTGCAGTCAATATTTTTTTTAAATTTAATTCTTATTTAAAATAAGTTTTATTTAGCCAACAGCAAAACCAAGATTTTATTTTACGTTAAGTTAAAAAAAAAAAACTGGCATCAGCAATTTTTAAAGCGTCATAATTTTACAGTTGAAAACGACGCAATTTCAAATTTGCAGACTACAAGCTGGCTGACGGAGCGCTAGTGAAGTGGTCTCGGCTGTCCCAAACTGAATGGTAGTTGCGATTTCCAGCTAAAAAAAGATGATTCGATGATTTGCAGCAATGAGTCAACTAAGAAAACTTTAGAAGAAAATCAGAAGTGGTCAAAAAAGACAGAATTTAAACCAGACCTGACGTATCCCAAGATGGCGACGATCTCTGTCAGCTCTCCCGAACGGCAACTGAATGTAACGATGAATTTTGTGTCTAGAAGGTAATGGTTGATACTGCTAATAAGAAATAATAAAAAAAAGCATTATGACTTAGCGACTATAGCAATGAGAGAAGATTCATTCTTCGTTTACGCAACGGTAAAATAAAATGCTACCGATGTCAAAGCTACTTTATTCTATTCAGATAATTGATTTTAAATCAATCAATCAATTATAGAGGTTTATATAACTGCTTTTACTAAAACTCGAATTCAGTCAAAGATGTTCATTAGCAACATATAGTTAAATTTGATTTTAGGAGATAAAAGCAAATGTTTTGCTTAGAACATTTTTTCCAAAAACAAAGTTAATCGTTGCTTTCAGTAAATCGATGTTTGTAGAGTTTTATTCAGTATATAAAAGAATAAATTAGTAAACTAATTCATCGAAGGTAGTTTTCAGTAATGCAGTTTATCAGACAGACAAAGAGACCCCCAGAACGAATTTATGATCCTGGTTAGCTGATACAACTTGTTGTTTCTTGGTCACATTTATTTTGAACTTTCACATTCGTTTAAGCTCTGACGTTGTTTTTACATTTTTTTGTGTATTTATTTATCTCTGCATTCGTGTATATCTCAGCGTTTTTAAATATCTGAAAAGATATTCGACCAAGGGAAAACCCGAAAATCTATTATACGCAGTGATTAGAATGTCGCTAAAGATATTGCAGCTATCAGTCAAAGGTGCCGCGTCAATTTTATCAGTTTTTTACGATTATAGTCATGTTTTTAAAAAAAATTTGCCAAAAACCCAGTTAATTGATTTTTGTAGAGTTTTATTCAATACAGATTATCAATATGATTGTAAACCGATTTGCCGGTTGCAGTTGTTTACTGATCCAGTTACTAAGCACGTAGAGGTATAGAGTGTAAAGATGCAGTTACATCTGTATGAACCTGCATTGTTTTCACAATGTGTCATTTCTTTGTCAAAAGCATTGATATTTTTGTCGAGCCGTTTTGCCGAATGATTTCTAAACTGCAATTGTAATTCCGCCAAAAACTACACTAATAAGCATGGTCACCGTTAGAACAGCTTTTACCCATTTCAATCAGCTGTATATATGTTTCACGTTTTTCACCGTGGTGATTTCATTGTTCAAATGTTTTCTATTTAGAAGAAGCAAGAGTTTTATTCCATTGATAAAAATCTGATTTTCATCGTTGATATCGTTGCGTTTTTAACGCTTTTCAATGCACAAAAAGATGCCTTATGTGAATTTTTCTTTACATATAACACGATGATATTGTAACCTAATTCATTTTATTTGTGCAGTTATTAAAATAATACCAAAAACCATCATGGACAGCGGATAAAACTGTCGGAAGTGTCGAAACTGCTGCGTAGTCTCTTTCTTTTTTATATCAACTGAAGTTTAAATGAATTAGTATTTTTTAAATTCAACTCACGTTAAAATGTGTTTGTAAATTTATTTGTCAAAAACAGTTTTTCTTATTTATGCATTTTATGAACATTCTAATATTAGAGATATTCAAAACTTAGCTAGAACTGTGCTTATATGGTCTCATAGAGTTCTCTGATAAAATATTGTGTAGTCTCTTTGTCACATTTGTTGATGCCGTTGCATAAATTTAAATTTGTTCATTGATTTTGATTTACATTCGTTTATATCCTTACATTCATCTATGTCCAAGCATTATATCTCAGCTTGTGGCCGCATTTTACAAAAACTACTGCTACTATTAAAGCTGCATCACTTTGATCGGCCGCATGTACGTATAGCGCTTTTTATATCGATCAGCTGTTCTTGATGATACCTACAATTTGATTGTTCAAACTTTTTATTTCGCAAGTTTACAAGTGGTTATTCAGTGAATTGATTTCTGTAGAGTTTTATTCTACAAATTTTTCAAATTTAACACTTGTTAAAATGTATTTGTAAGCTCATTTGACAAGCTTACGAGTTTTTTTATGGTGAATTGTTATCTGTAGTTTTATTCTACAAAATTTAACCCATGTTAAAATGTATCTGTGAATTGATTTATGTAGAGTTTTATTCTGCAATTTTTTTCGTGAACTGATTCATTGAAATCGATTTTCATCGGTGCCGTTATAAGAAGAGATAAGAAGAAAAGAAAAACTCAGTATAACAATTTGAAAACGTTGACGCAAGACGTGCATGGAATCGTTTCTTTATCGCATTTATTTTATCTTGACATGTTCATGTTTCTTTGAAATTGATCGTTGATGTTGTTGTACATTCATTAATATCAATGCAGTTAATGAATTTATGTATAAATTAATATATAGGTATGCGCTAAATATGAAAGAATTAGAAAATTGCTGATTTGATCAGTATGCATACCACCGAATTATATCGGCACTATATTAAAGCTGCGCGTATAACTTCATTTTTATAGTTCAAATATTTCCTCTTAAAGCAGTATACTTTGAATGAATTGCTATTTGCGATGTTATTGTAAACCGAGGTTATAAAAGACAAATCTACTGATTCAAATGCAACCACAGTTGTAAGATCCTGGGCTGTTGATGCAGTGTGTATTTCGTGGTTTCTTTGAGTACAAAATTAATGTTTTTGATGTATATTTACGTTCAAATTTATTTCAATTCAGTTCTTTAACTCATTTTTACAGTTGATGATATCGTCACGTTAAGTGACAACCATTGTCCAAAGCCATCTCTGGTATATCTAGAGACTTTTAGCGCTTGTGAAAAATTCCGTTAAGATGTCTATTGTGTAGAAAAAAGTAATTTATTTACTCTCATTTTTTCCGGCTAATATTACTGCTACCGTTTTCTTATGAGCTGTGCGTTTCAAATATTACAGCTTTCAACTAAAAAAAACATTCATTAATACTTTGAATTAAAAAATAAATAATTTAAGAGTTTCAATCTTTGGAAACATCTATTTATGAGCTTATTGATCGAAGTTAGTTCGTACTGATAGAGTTAAACAATTTGATGCGAGATTATTTATCGCCATATCCGTAGTGTGTAATCCTGGTTTGTACCTGCAGTATGTATGTGGTTTCTTTATCATATGTGTTTACACACCTTTGCATTTTTAATCCCGGCTTGTATTTCCAGTACTATATGGTTTCTTTATCAAATGTGTTTATATACCCCTGTAGTTTAAATCCAGGTTTGCAGCTACATGTGTATGTGGTTTCTTTATCACATGTGTTTATATACCCCAATAGTTTTAATCCAGGTTTGCAGCTACATTGTGTATGTGGTTTCTTTATCAAATGTGTTTTTATACCCCTGTAGTTTTAATCCAGCTTTGCAGTTACATGTGTATGTGGTTTCTTTATCACATGTGTTTATATACCCTGTAGTTTTAATCCAGCTTTGCAGTTACATGTGTATCTGGTTTCTTTATCACATGTGTTTATATACCCCTGTAGTTTTAATCCAGGTTTGCAGCTACATTGTGTATGTGGTTTCTTTATCACATGCGTTTATATACCCCTGTAGTTTTAATCCAGCTTTGCAGTTACATGTGTATGTGGTTTCTTTATCACATGTGTTTATATACCCTGTAGTTTTAATCCAGGTTTGTACCTGCAGTATGTGGTGTCTTTATCACATGTGTTTATGTCCCTGCATTTCTAATCCAGTTTTACTTCTGCAATTGTATGGTTTATCAGAGTGACATTCGAAAAACGAGAAAATATAGATAGTGCAACTATTAAAACTGCCGTATCTCTACCATCTACAGCTAGTTTATTTTTTTGACGAGAAAAATCGTTTTGTTCAAAAGTTTCATTTGGAAATAATACCTATGATTAAGGTAAATTGATTTTTGTGAGTTTTATCTGAAAAACGAGGTTTTTTTATGATTATGGTAAATCGATGTTTGTGAGTTTTATCTGAAAAACGAGGTTTTTTATGATTATGGTAAATTGATTTATGTGAGTTTTATCTGAAAAACGAGGTTTTTATGATTATGGTAAATTGATTTATGTGAGTTTTATCTAGAAAACGAACTTTTTATGATTAAGGTAGATTGATTTGTGTAGAGTTTTATCTGAATAACAAATTTTTTATGATTAAGGTGGATTGATTTGTGTAGAGTTTTATCTGAAAAACAAACTTTTTATGCGAACTACTTTGTCTCAGCGACCGTGGTGGAGAGTTTCAAGTAAAGCGCAGTTAGCTCGTAAGTTCTATTATGGTTTATGCAATGGACAAATGATTTCATTGCACTGAATTTGGTTGCCATTTATTGATGTTATTGCATTCATGTGTAGTAGTGTTATATAAGAGTTTCAACCATCTTTTTTCTATTAAAATCATTTTTTGCAGTTGAATTGCTTCTTTTTTTTTACAAAAATAAAATTTATATTTGTCTGATGTAAAGATTTTAACAACAATATATGATCCTGGTGTATTTACGCAACGTGTAGGTAGATTTTCTGTCCAACGTGTCAACGTGTTTGGATTTATTTATATTTTTTACAGTTACTTACATCGTACAAAAAGTTGGATCTTATTGTTTCATGTTTTTCCGCAATTTTTTCATACTGCCGAATATAACAGCAACTGTTTTTGTTTATGCTGTGCGTTTCACATTCGCCTCCTAGTTTTGATTAGAATCCACATTTTTCCACAATTTTTATTCAAACAAAGTAAACGTATATTCATGTTTTTAATTGATATTTGTAGAATTGTATTCTATGAATATAAAAATTACAGTAAACCGATTCGTCAAAGATGAATATTATTAAAACTTTCATTGATACAGTTGAATATGTTGACGTGGACTTGTTGGAATACATCCGCAACTGTATATTCCTGGTTTTTTTCACGTTCATCAATATTTTTGCATTTTTTTGAATTTACTCACTTATTACACATTTTCGTTCAAATTTCATGACGGATTATGAATGTCATGTAAAGGAATTTCCCCAGATGGATCGGCTTCTTTTGAAGCCTATATATACCTACCTATATATAACGGCTTATGAATGTCATGTAACAGAATTTCCTTGATGGACCAGTTCCATTTGAGGCCTATATATACACCTACAACCGCGAATATTCTCCACCATCCGAGAAAGTCAGAAATTGAAAGATGCTCATCTGCGGCATGTGAATAAAAAAACTAATAACAAAAATAAGTTGAATTTTGTATACACAGAAATATGAATATATCCAGTTCCTAACTACTATTGAATGTAAAAAAGTGTCTTCCAAGTTTCGCCAGAAACAGTTTCTACGACAACCTACTTGCTAAAAGAGAGAAAAAAAGATTTGTGCCAGTTCACAAGTGCGCTCCAGAAAGACAAGAAAAGTGCTTAGCAGAAAATAAAAATGAAGGACTCATTGAATTTTTGTAAATATTGTAAATATTTGTAAATAGTGTTGGGTTTAAAAAAAAAACGTGTTTTTTTTTAAATACTATATGGATAAATGAGGATACCAGTCGGTGATGATGATGATGATGATGAACTCCAAACGCTACTCGAATAGCGGCATTTTAAGATTTGTACCTCTGTGATCAGCTTCCAGCATTTCCCTTGATGAAAAAAAACTGGTTTGGGTGGACGGGTGAATCATGAATGTTAAATACTTGCTTAAATATGTTTTTTTTACATAATAGACTGTCGGAATGGTTTTTTCTGCTTGAAAGAACATTAGGGTATACTGCACGGGCCCGTCGGTGGCGTGGCCAGGGTTAAGGACTAGCGGGGGATTAGCCCTCTCAAACAAAAATTTTAGCCCCACCGAAATTTTTGAACATAAAATTAAAAAGTATTAAAAAACTCGACGAAGGTTAAATTTGTGAAGAATAAATGACGGAATCTTAGAAATCAATCAAATAATATTTACATCATAAAAAATACTTTCCGGCCTAAGTGCTGAGTCTATTCAACTCTTCAGAATGCATTTTAATATTGAGATAAAATTAACCACAGCTATTTTGGTGCAAATTTATTCATGAAACAAAACTTTAAAGTATCTGAAACATGTTTAAACACACTTACACACACAATAAACATACACAAAATATTAATTAGTATTCATTTGGCGAGTAATGTTTATTTAACAAGTTTATCTAATTTTTTTTTCTTTTTGCTGCAATTTTCATTTTTCTGATTCAATTCTTTCACATAATTTTTTGACACGCAGTTCTTATATCTAGAAATCCACGATAAAAACGTCGCACCGACGTGTAATAAAAGTTATTACGCAATTGCACCCTGTCGGTATTTAAGATCAAAAGAGGTGGCTCTGCAATCAACTCCGCCTCGCTAATTGCGAGCCAGTCCCAAGCCTGGATGAAGGAGGAGGGACAGTTAAAAGGATCAAACTTTGATCCACGACAGGAAGTACTTATGTGCTTCCTACATACAGCCAATTCAGTCTTAAAACACTTGGTGTAAAGGACTATAAACTATCATAAAAAAAAAAAAAAAAAAAAAAAAAAAAAGGCTCTGCAATCGAAAATTAAAACTAGCTTTTAAAGAATCCGTCATTTTTGTCGGGCTATCTTTAATATTTTAATAATCCTAATTCTTAAGTCTCCGTGCAGTCGTGGCCGAGTGGTTAAGGCGATAGACTAGAAATCTATTGGGCTCTGCCCGCACAGGTTCAAATCCTGTCGACTGCGAATGAATAATTTTTAAAAAAAACGTAGGTGTTTTAGCGCAAAATGATTTATATTAACAGAAAATATTGTGTTATTTTCAAAAAAAAAATTTCAAAAAAAAAATCGTAATTTTTTCAAATTTTAATAAAATTTTTGATGATAAATTGCTTTATCAATAGAAACTAACAAACTTTATCTACATTTTAATTGTTTAAAACTCCCTTTTCCAGTCAAAGTATAACAATGGACAAAGTAATTTATTTTAATGGACCTGCTATGACTTTCATCTGTTTCTGAAGGCACTTGTGTAAGAAATCGGCACAACATTATCGTGCGGAAAACCAGTGCCCCCAGTGAGAATTGAACTCACGACCGCTGGTTTACAAGACCACTGAGCTATAGAAGCAGACGATAGCTGTTGTCTATGACCTTTATTACCAAAAACCAGGATTCTATAATCTTTGACTACAACTGGAAATTTGTTTACGTTGTTTACTAAATTTTGAACAATATTTATGAATGATAACAAAAATTATTTGAATTTGAAGAATTTTTGTATCGTTGTCGATCATAATTAATATTATAGAAGCCTTCGTCACTCACTCACTCACTGATTCTGTCACGCTGTAGGATGATGCTGCAGTCGCATGAATTTTCAATCGATTTTTAACAAACTTTAGAATTTTACCATTTAGAATATTAATATTCAATCATTTTTCATATGATTTGATCTTTATTTCGATTAATTTTTTTTTAGTTTTAAAATTTATAAACAGGCGAATTCATTTCGCTTGAGCAAATTTATAAGCTGTTCTTTTTCTTCTGTCGTGCAAAAGTATTTGGTGACTACGTCCTTGGGACGGGCAAAACCATTAGTTCAATAATATTTTCATTGCTCTTCCTTTTTCATCCCAGAAGTAATGTAATGTAACTGAAATTTTTTGCATCCCAGAAGTAATGTAATGTAACTGAAATTTTTATATCCTTTTTCATCCCAGAAGTAATGTAATGTAACTGAAATTTTTATAGCGTTTTCTTACGGCGAAAGCCGTTACGGAAACACTTTTGTGGGCACATTTCAACTTCCACCACACTACGGTTACAGATGTTGGTCAATCAATCAATCAGTTGAATTTATATAGCGCTATTTACTATCGTTCAATAGCGCTCGGACACGAAAGTCTCCACGAGGAACAGAAAAAAAAAAACAAATCGAATTCTATTTCGTTCAGACCGAAACGCCATTACAGCGCTAAACCGGAATTGTAATCTAATCATGCCGGTAAGACATGCAGAGTAACAAATTTTTTAACCTTTCAAAAATAAAATAATTTAAAAAAAATAACTTTTTTTTTAAAATTTGAACCAATGGCTCTGAGGAAAGTTTTTTTCAACATTTTTATAAACCTTTGGTTTAAGGTCAAAACAATAATTAACTGTTGTGCCATTATTAAAATCACTGATTACTTTCTAATTAAAATTCAGCCAGATTATTTGATTTGACTCCAGTCTGTTTTATAGACTTTTTATGCGACATTTTTTGACTTTATTCCAGTAGGCATTGTTCCTACTTTTGCAGCCCCGCGGACCTCCGTGGTGTATCTTGACAAAGTCCTTGCATTTAGGTTTTCT
Organism: Erpobdella octoculata; assembly: GCA_963978895.1. NCBI lineage: Eukaryota > Metazoa > Annelida > Clitellata > Hirudinida > Erpobdellidae > Erpobdella > Erpobdella octoculata. The sequence continues at coordinate 30,329,063 of OZ022244.1, forward strand.
GGTGCATCGCCTTCCATATTTTGTCATAAAATTGCGCACACACTGCTCAGAGCAGGCCATCTGTTTTGTACACTTCTGGTAATCTATGAATTACAAAGAAAGACAATGTTATTGAGTGCACTGAATATTGAAAAAACCTGAGTAGTTTGTGAAGCTTTGTGTTCAACTTGCTTTTGCTGCAACATTTACCCTATCTCTTTAATGTGATTTTAGGGTTGTATTGTTTTAATTAAATGTTAGAATACATTGTATTTGCATGTATGTATGTATGTATGTATGTATGTATGTATGTATGTATGTATGTATGTATGTATGTATGTATGTATGTATGTGTGTGTGTGTGTGTGTGTGTGTGTGTGTGTGTGTGTGTATGTATGTATGTGTGTGTGTGTGTGTGTGTGTGTGTGTGTGTGTGTGTGTGTGTGTGTGTGTGTGTGTGTGTGTATGTATGTATGTATGTATGTATGTATGTATGTATGTATGTATGTATGTATGTATGTATGTATGTATGTATGTATGTATGTATGTATGTATGTATGTATGTATGTATGTATGTATGTATGTATGTATGTATGTATGTATGTATGTATGTATGTATGTATGTATGTATGTATGTATGTATGTATGTATGTATGTATGTATGTATGTATGTATGTATGTATGTATGTATGTATGTATGTATGTATGTATGTATGTATGTATGTATGTATGTATGTATGTATGTATGTATGTATGTATGTATGTATGTATGTATGTATGTATGTATGTATGTATGTATGTATGTATGTATGTATGTATGTATGTATGTATGTATGTATGTATGTATGTATGTATGTATGTATGTATGTATGTATGTATGTATGTATGTATGTATGTATGTATGTATGTATGTATGTATGTATGTATGTATGTATGTATGTATGTATGTATGTATGTATGTATGTATGTATGTATGTATGTATGTATGTATGTATGTATGTATGTATGTATGTATGTATGTATGTATGTATGTATGTATGTATGTATGTATGTATGTATGTATGTATGTATGTATGTATGTATGTATGTATGTATGTATGTATGTATGTATGTATGTATGTATGTATGTATGTATGTATGTATGTATGTATGTATGTATGTATGTATGTATGTATGTATGTATGTATGTATGTATGTATGTATGTATGTATGTATGTATGTATGTATGTATGTATGTATGTATGTATGTATGTATGTATGTATGTATGTATGTATGTATGTATGTATGTATGTATGTATGTATGTATGTATGTATGTATGTATGTATGTATGTATGTATGTATGTATGTATGTATGTATGTATGTATGTATGTATGTATGTATGTATGTATGTATGTATGTATGTATGTATGTATGTATGTATGTATGTATGTATGTATGTATGTATGTATGTATGTATGTATGTATGTATGTATGTATGTATGTATGTATGTATGTATGTATGTATGTATGTATGTATGTATGTATGTATGTATGTATGTATGTATGTATGTATGTATGTATGTATGTATGTATGTATGTATGTATGTATGTATGTATGTATGTATGTATGTATGTATGTATGTATGTATGTATGTATGTATGTATGTATGTATCTATGTATGTATGTATGTATGTATGTATGTATGTATGTATGTATGTATGTATGTATGTATGTATGTATGTATGTATGTATGTATGTATGTATGTATGTATGTATGTATGTATGTATGTATGTATGTATGTATGTATGTATGTATGTATGTATGTATGTATGTATGTATGTATGTATGTATGTATGTATGTATGTATGTAAGATATCTTAGAACTCTCTAATATGGCAGCGTCACGTAATAACGGCGTTACTTGAATTTCAAACAGACAGACATATTATGAAATTATAAATTTTAATAATTTAACCTCCTCCCGGTCTTCCACAACGAACCCAGTAAAGATATTTTATCTGAAATGGGCCGCAACGCGTTGTTCCTCTGACTTGGCTGCATTTGTTCACGTTTTTATCGCATCCTTCAGTCTGAGAAAGTTTTTTATGGAAATAATTTCAATTAATTATCAAATTTAATGATGCTAATAGGAGGGACCAGACCAGATACCAGATACATGAGGCTGTAGTGGATGTTTGACGATATCTGAGGGAATGCTCAAGCATGGATTCCTTAATATTTGAATATGCTAATATTAAAGATCAATGGTTTGATGTTCGATCCATGAAACTGCAAGAATTTAGGCTATGCTGCTGGAGTTTGATGAAATTGGCTTAAGGTGTTCTCGTTGGAAGTCGTGGCAGTTGACATATTTTGTTAATGTCGTCGAGATTATGGGTAAAAGTTAAAAGAATAGCTAATGGGTCAAGTAACTATTGTGTGTTATTCTTATTCAAGCAGGGCAATCGGCGCCAGCACCTGACTAGTGACTACTATCAAGGATGTCTTGATATAACAAGTAAGTTGTTATATCAAGATATCCTTGCTACTATAAATTTGAAAGATCTAATCTTATGAAACTTAACCTTTGTATTAATACAAAAATAGTGTTATACATAAGTAAATGTTTATTTTTAATAGTTTTCGATTGTAAATTTTTCTCAAATTAATTCTAAATAACAGAATAGAAAAACCCCAATATAATTTTTATTAAATTTCTCATAGCTTAAATTTGTCTCTTAAAACATAGACAGAATCATTTTTCAAATTAAAAAGTTAAATTAATTTGCTTTCAAAAATTGAAATAATTTAATACAACATTGTATTGTCATAAGGAGCGTGTTTTCTTTCTAAATTTCAGTTTGATTGAATGACGAGAAACTTGTTAATTTTCAGTGCTAAGATTTTTCGTCAAACACGCAAGCTAACAAGCAAGCAAGACCGGCGGTGAAGCTAATATAAGAGATTTAAAAATCAAGTTTGCTTGGTGGCCTTGAGGCCCATTGACATGGACTTACGCCACCTTAAATATTGTCCAACACTCATTCATTCATTCATATTGAAATTTAACAAAAACCTTTTTAAGCTGACCTCACATAGGCATTTCAAGCAGGTGTTGTCTATGGCCTTCTTGGGAGAAAAACCTTCGAATAAAACCAAATCAATACACAATCACTAAATTAATGAGTAACTTTTTTTATCAGTGCCAGTGTATTTATTTATCATATTTTTGGCAAAAAACTGCACGATCCGTGATTTTAAACCAAATAAACACTCTCGATTTTCAAAATTCGCTATCAGGCCAAATCTGAAATGTTACTGAATGCCAAAAAACATGTCCTAGCTGAGCCACCGTACCTACAAAATAGCAGAGATGGAAATATAAAATACAAAAGTCAATCACATCAACTAACACAAAATAACGACAAACGTAATAATAAAATAGCGAATCATTTTTTATATTTAATCGGATATTGGCTCAGTGAGCGTATTCGATGGACAAATCGGCTTATTTGCTTGCGTTTATATAAGCCAAGGTCTCGCGGAGAAAGCCATGTAGTTTTACAAGATACTATGAGTAAGTAGGTATACTCTTGAGTGAGTGAGTGTAGACTCTTTTGTGTTTACACAATACACAATCACGATGAGTCGGGTTACCAGTTAGGTATATTCAGTGGAAACCATCGATACTGAAATCAAATGGTTTCAATCGTTTGCAGTGTATTTTGAAGCTATAATAATGATGAATCATCGGATGATAATGATGATGACGATCACGATGATGATTATATGTATATGATAACTAAGTATTTACTATCTTTTAACAATTAAACTTTTATTTAGGTTACAATCTATTTGTGTGTGTCTTTCTCTGTACGTAAATCTTGCAAGTAAAATTTAACCAGCTTTTTGACTAGCTAGGAGGCTGAAACTTTCATTATAGTTATATTCATTGGTTGACAATATATAATTAAAAAAACAAAAAAAACCTAATTTGAACATCTTTCGTATTTCTAAATCGAGTGTATTTGAAATAAACGTTTGTGTTGAAAACCTCGTTTTTTCCTTTATTTGTTTCGGCTCTAGTCTAGTCCGTAGTGCTATTCAGTGCGTTCTGGGCCGTTTCGTCGCAAGCTGTGAATTTTTGTCGCGACGAAAATGTATACCCTGCGACGAAACGGCTTTGCGACGAATTGGCCTGCACCACCATAATATAGGTACCTACCTATTTTGATTGAGGAAAGATTTCAATTTAGAAACCGATGATTCGTGGAATAAAACAATTCTCCCGTTCGTGTTTGCCGCTATGTGAATGTTTAATTATGTTTAGCAGTTGAAAAATAGACTGGATACGCATCTTTTAGACTTCACGAAGCTACTTGAATATTTATTACGGTGTGTTGCAAATAATATTGTATTATATTGCATTATAATATTTAAAATAAATTATTTTAATTGCAATAATAATTGAAACTAACAGTAAATAAAATTATTTTTTATCTATTAATTGTATGAACGAAAGTCGAATGAAAACAATATTTACCACTTCCTTTTCTCCGATCTAATTTTACACGTTAGGTTGATTGCACCGTTTATCGCAAAGTAAGAAGTTTTTCTGTTAATCTGCACAATTAAATAATTATTTTTGAATAAAGTTTGAGTTTTGTGAAAATTTAATAAAAGAAAGCTAATTCTTGTCTCCCATCTTGTTACACAACGCCAACCGAATGTTGGGCAACATTATCGTCCACTGCCACTATTTAAAGCAGAGGAGTGCATTAAAGTGAAGCAAATGAACTGGATTGGTAACGTCTAATTTTTACACATTTTTATAGATGCAGATCTTTGTTCGTGGTTCGGAGCTCAGGACCGTCACTGTGTCCGAGAATGACACAGTTGAGGTTCTCAGAAAGACTGTCGCTGAACTGGAAGGATTGAACGTTGATGACGTCCTTCTTTTCAATGCTGGGTCCCCACTGGAGAATGAATTTGTCCTCGGCAGTCATGTTGAGGATCTCTCAACCCTTGACCTCACAGTGAGGATGGTCGGAGGTAAAGTTCACGGATCTCTGGCCCGTGCCGGTAAAGTCAAGGGACAGACCCCTAAGGTTAGATTCAAATTTTCTGCTTTTTCATACTATTAATGTTAATGTAAACTTAAAATTAGTCATCCAATTTGTAATTTTTTTTATGTGTAAAGGTTGACAAACAAGAAAAGAAGAAGAAGAGGACTGGTAGAGCCAAGAGACGAATCCAGTACAACAGAAGATTTGTCAACGTCGTCGCTACTGCCGGTAGGAAGAAGGGACCCAATGCCCAGAGCACTGCTTAAATATGGATTCAGTTGAACTTTAAACAATAAAACGTTTTAAATGTAGAGGCGTGGTTTTCTTGACTCTGTGAAAAGGGGTGTTGATAAAGTTTTAAATCATATTTTACCGTCATTCATGTTGACTGATACTCCCACTAGGTGCCAGCGGTGTGAATACTCTTCATAGTTAATCAAACTGAAGTGCTAATATTGCCTGATATAAACTTACCGGGTGTTAATCTGATATTGTAATGATCCTGGCCTGTAATACTTTTTTTTAAATTCATTGTTTAAAGAAATAAAAAAGAAAAACTTAAAAATTGCAACTAACAGAATTTTAATTATTTGCCTCTAATTAATTTCACTTGTCTGCTTAAGTGAAATCTTTTTAACTGAATATTGGAAAACCACCCAATTTTTATTTGATTTTTTTAGATGGTAAAATTCTAGACTGTCCAAAAATTTTACATGAAGCACAAAATTTTTTTTTGTTCTAAGTTCAAAAATATGATAATCATAACTTTTTATTGTAAACTAAAGAATTTTCTGAAATGTCTACTGCTTTGTAAATGAACTAAAGCTAATAAAGTTGGCTAAACTTTTTATGACTGAAATTTTTATCTAAGCTGCATATGGCTGCTGATTTGCTTAAACATTCTAAATGCTTAGACTTGCTGTAAAATAACAACGGTAAATTCTGTCTTCAGAAACTAACTGCTGAAAACGTCGGGTTCTGAGATTGGTAACAATCGGTTGTGGACAAAGAATCACGTTCGGTTTACAGTAGTTGAGAAAATGAGCTCCACGTAATATCAAACAAAACATTTTTTAAAGCAGTCTAGACCAGATAGCCATATAATGATGGAATTACCAAAATACTCACTGTTATGAATCCTAATTTTAATCCTTTTTTCCCTCCTCCCATATCCAGGTTGTGCTTTTAAAACGGTCTGCTGCGAATGGACTGGACCTAAAAAAATCGGTAAATACATGGCTCTAGTCTGTAAGCTCTTATGGGCAGTCTTATGACTATTTTAGAATTTGACAAATACTACTAATCGATGAACAAATGGAAATGTTTTATTCCATTTTCACACGTTTTCTGATTTTTTATGCAAATTCCTTCAATGGTAGTAACATCCCCAGGTACTGTAAAGTGGTTCTTGAAAAATAACTTAAATTTCAAAGGAAGCTTCTACTGGGTATCGAACACCATTGTTGTAATTCACCTCTGCCAAAGTTGAACCAAGCAGTAAAATATTCAATATTTTTGCTAATTCAAGCAATTCGACTGTCTAAAGGGGCAAAATATAATGATCATGTGAAAACGGTAATAACCAGTTCCTGAATCTATTTCATCAATGGTGCAACACTTTCATCTTAATATCATCAGATCTCTAATAGCACTAACTCAGCTAGATTCACAGCCTTGTAATAAAAGTATTACGTATTCCATAGGTGTTAGGGAACAATGTCCTGAAAAGGCAGGCCGACACCACTCATGTTTGAAGCTCCCCCTCTTTTTTCCACATAAAAAAATTTGTTCACAACAAAATAAAAAACTGATTTTTAACAATTTATTTATAAAGATATTACAGTCAAAAATAGAAATTGTCTTCTTTAATTCGCTAAATCGTCTTCGTCTTCCTCCGATTCGTCCTGTTCATAAATAAACATGATTTATTAACTGCATATTTTTATGCAAATTCATCAACAAACAAACAAATAAATCAATTAATTTAAATCAAACCAATTAATTATAATTTAAACCAATCAATCAACTAATTACCTCTGATATTAAGGTGTTATCTGCATAAGTGTTTTCATCTGAAATTTCAAAATTATTTTACGTTAATAAATCTAACATTATATACAGTGGTACTCCCCCCGAACGACCCCCCATTTATGACTCTCATTTTTTATTGTTTTTCGCTGATGGTTAGGCCTTCAAGCCCAACCAACGTCCCCCATTTATGACCCCTCTTTTTACAATCAGATTTTTGCGATAAATATTCATGGCCGTAAAGGGGGTGTGCCACTGTATATAGACATTTGAAAAATAAATATTAGTGTCATTTAAAATTATCTGAAACTTGATTAATTCAAAAAATATAAATCACCTTCGCTGAGTTGTAATTCATCAATTATGGTTGATTCGTTCATTTGTGTTTGTGTCAACTGTGAAGATAATAAGCATTGCAGATTATGTTAGAAAACACATATAATAAATAAATAAAAACCATTTAGTTTCAAATTCCTATTTCTGAAGTCATTTTTAAACGATAACTTTACACTGCATATGTATAAACGTCCACTACACGTTCATCCGACCGGGCTTGTATTTTATCTCAAGATTACCTGACCCATAAATTCTCCCAAGATGACCCGATCAATATCAAACAAATTACAAACACAAGTTTGTAAAAATGACACAGAATATTGGTCAACCATGTAACACGATTAAAAATCATTTCAAATAATTATTAAAAATGTTTATCGACTAGGGTCGAGTCATCATCCTGCAGTTTTCAAAATTCCGAACCCGATCAGTGCACGACTCAGTATTTAACGATCGCTTTTACAAGTCGCCGTAAAACAAATAGGATAAATTTAGCGTACAAAAAAACGAAAACGTGTACGAGCAATCAACCAAACAACAACGGTAAAAAATAAATTAGAATATATATATTCAAATATTAATAAATTAGAATATATATTCAAATATAAATAAATTAGAATATATATATTCAAATATAAATAAATTAGAATATATATTCAAATAAAAATAAATCAGAATATATATATTCAAATATAAATAAATTATATATATTCAAATAAAAATAAATTAGAATATATATATTTAAATATAAATAAATTAGAATATATATTCAAATATAAATAAATTAGAATATATATATTCAAATATAAATAAATTAGAATATATATTCAAATATAAATAAATTAGAATATATATTCAAATATAAATAAATTAGAATATATATTCAAATATAAACAAATTAGAATATATATTCAAATACAAATAAATTAGAATATTTAATTCAGAACGAACCTGCGTGTCAAGGACGTTTTTCATTCGTCCGACGAGTTCGAAAATGTTTTTAAACGTCGACATCGAGACGCCAGACGTCACGATCGGTTCGAGAATGCGTTTGCAAGTTGGCTTGGATAATGAAGAAAAAAAAACACATTAAAATTGATAATACAATTCAAATGTTTATATCAATAATGCAAATGTATATTTAATAATTAATGCTTATATCAATAATTAATATGTTTATATCAATAATTCAAATGCTTATATCAATAATTCAAATGTTTTTATCAATAATTAAAATGTTTGTATCAATAAATTAAATGTTTATATCATCAATTAGGTAATATATTTTTAACTAATATTAAATAATAACACTGTCTGTAACATGTTAGATGTAATTATGTACATCACAGGTAAAAGATGTTATGACATTTTTGTAGAGTTACTTTTAAACTCATTAATATACATATCAAAAATAAAACGTTGCTATATATATACTTACAGAAGTTATTTTAGATGTATGTACAGACGCAACGGCTCTCAGCCACATCTTCGCTGTTCGGCACCTGAGGCGATTCGAAATGAAAGAAAAACACATTTGAACAAAGGATATTATAATTACTTAAAAATAAATACAACACTTGTTAAAAAAAAATTTTTTTCTCGTTAAATCAAATTCTACCATTTATTTTATCGTATTTTTAAAATATTGTCCCGTCCCGTACGAGTATACCAAAACAAGTAAAATGTTGCCACCATCACTCCACTTGCCAGCCAATAGCAAAAGCCGTTACAGCCACCATTACAAAGACAGGAGACATATTGTACTAAATAATGATTTCTTTTTTATTATTGCATTGTTTCTCATAAGTTTTTAGGCAAAATTAGATAACAATTGATGGTAGGGATGTGGGTGAATTTTAGATTACAAGATTTCTGGACATCCGGACAATTGAAAGTTAATAAAAACATGTACTTATTACTCATCGTGTTGCATTGATATATCAAAGAAAAAACCTTTGTTGATTTGGTTTTGTGACCCTTTTATCGAGTTCCTGGATTAACGGTTCTATGCAGTCAGCCGGAAGATCCTTTATTGCAGACATTATCTGATCGCAGTTCGACGTCGCTAGAATTTCCTTTTTTTTTGTTTAAAAAAATTAATAATTTTAAAATAGTGATAAAAATAAGACTTATACATTCGTGGATATATCTACGTCGATTTCAATTATAGGCTAGAATAAAATATACAAACATACAAATATACATTAATGAAAATACTCACATTACTACTCTTTATCAGCAAGAATACAATGAAGTCATAATATGTATATATTTAGTAAACAACAATATACTTCACGTCAAGCCTACATTTAGTATCTTCTTATTGTTATTTTTAAGAGCTTGCGCCAACGATGCGGTCGAAGTTTCTGGCTTTTCTTCGGCTGCAAGTCGCTCCCCGAATGTCATCTGCGAAGTCATAAATATATATTATTTAAAAGTAAACTTTATTTTTCAAGTTACATGTGCGAAGAAAGATATGGATGAGCTCGGCCTGAAGCGGCAGTCTGCCCTGGATCGTGACTTGTGGAGGGGCCTGATATGGAAAAACGTCCAACCCTAGCATAGCGTGGAATAGGGACGTTTCAAAAATAAATGATGATGATGACATAAATTCAGTGTGTTGAACAATGGTTGTCATTTGTTTCTTCTACCAGCAGGTTTTTCCACAGGGATTTGTGAAACACCCTTTAACCTCATCACATGGGTATGCGCATGCTGTGTCAGCTTGATTTACATATGTTTCAAGAACCTAGCTTATATAAATATCAGTAATAAGACGGCTTACCTCTCCAATTTCAGCGTTGTGAACAGCCACTCCAGCCTTAAGATACATAAATAGGAATTATTATTAAGTAAAAAAATAATTTAATTGTTTTTTACTCATAACTCTTTTTAAAAAACATATAAGTGCATAAAATTCTAGAGCAAGATTTATTACTTCAACAACTCGACTTCCGTTGATTTTCCTGTCCGTACGATGAAGCTTGTCTTTCAACTGGTCTGGAGACTGAAATAATAATAGTAACGATGTTTACATTTAAAACTACTTACTATTATTTACTTTTACAACTGCTTATAATCATTTACTTTTAAAGCTACCTACCAGCCTTATTGAACTTAGAAAATTTTCAAAGTTAATTCAATTTTAATAAACAAGAAGTTTATCTGATCACAGCGAGCACAATTTACGAGGATTAAAAAAGCGTGCACAATGAGCCACTCGAAAATAAAATATCACCTCATTCTAACAAATATAAGCAGCATTCACACACATGAACGTCAGACATAAAAGTACACCTTAAAAATTATTATGCCATTACAGGTACAGTGGAGTACCAGGTAAGACATGAGATTTTATCTGTAAAAGTACATCTCAAAGAATTTTATGCCATTACAGTTACAGAGGAGTACCAGGTGAATTACATCTCATAATTTCTTGAATCAAGAAGTTTACTTTTATTACGCGGGTCAACTCAGCTTTCCATTCAACGATCCTCTTCCGGAGCATACCGACTTAAGCACCAGATAACTCGGTAAGATGTTGCACGATTTTCATATAATAAACAGCCAACACGAAAGCGACTAGTCATCCAAAACAGGCCCTCTCCTGACACTACTGAAGTCACTGGCATTTGTGAAACAACACATTGTCATTACAATATATTATTAGAAACAGCTTCACGCGATCGGTAATTGCAAAACGCGACAAGAAACTGTAAACTAACGATCGTCTCGAAAACAGGCACAATGAAATCTTCGTAGACCACGCACAGAGAACCATCGGACGGATTGAAACTCGATGCAACGATCGGAAGAATTCTTTCTTTTTCTCCGTTCTGAGTGACGATGGTTGTCAGCTGTTTCGCTTTCAACGGCTTTTTGTGTCGCCTTCAAAAAAATCAATATACTAACTATTTATATAATATATTTATTATTATGCTTATTTACTTATTTATTACAATATAAATACAAAAATAAATGCAGTTTATAGTAAGAAATGAATTATTTATATAATATATTTATTATTATGTTTATTTACTTATTTATATAATATATTTATTATTATGCTTATTTACTTATTTATTATAATATAAATACAAAACTAAATGCAGTTTATAGTAAGAAATGAATTATTTATATAATATATTTATTATCATGCTTATTTACTTATTTATTATAATATAAATACAAAAATAAATGCAGTTTATAGTAAGAAATGAATTATTTATATAATATATTTATTATTATGTTTATTTACTTATTTATATAATATATTTATTATTATGCTTATTTACTTATTTATTATAATATAAATACAAAACTAAATGCAGTTTATAGTAAGAAATGAATTATTTATATAATATATTTATTATCATGCTTATTTACTTATTTATTATAATATAAATACAAAAATAAATGCAGTTTATAGTAAGAAATGAAACAAGTAACTTCAAATACTGACCCGTTTAACACACTTTCGTAGAAGGCGATCTTTCCTTTCTTTGTGACGATGACCATTTGAACTACCTGCACATCAAACGGGAATCAAAGATAAAAAAAGAACAATCTAACACGACTCATAGACTAACTAACTATTTATGCACAACCTAAAAGAATATTAAAAACCTGTTTATTGGACGAAGAAGTAAGAATGCTCATTTGAACTGGCTCGTCCGGGACGGTAAATGTTGCTAGGAGATCTGTTGACGTTGGGTCTGTTTTACTGATTTGTCTAAAAAAAAAAGTAAAATAACATTATACTTAATCAAAAATAATTTTAAATATTAAAATAACAAATAATGTAGGTTTTAATGTCATTAAATTTATTGAAGTCAAGAAACAAAACACAGCATCGCAACAAATTAAAATAAAACTCTTTTTATTTTTTTTTCAGGAAAAATTCCATTTGTTTCATCTTACATTTTAATACAAATTCAATTTGAAACCGAGAGACATCACCTGACAGAGATTTCCTTTCCACCCTTGACCATGGAGAGAACGTAACTTCCCATGATCGACTTGTGCTTGTCGTTCGCAGCGTCTTCCAGGCGATCGTCGCATTCCATGGAGTCGTCGCAGTTCCGACTGTCGTTCGGCTGACACGCGCTCGGAATCTCGAATATCCTCGTCACTTCGGCCTCGATTCCGGAAAACGTCTGTTTGATAACGACAAACGAGATTAAAGTTACGTGCCGTTATGTCGAAAACTCAAACTCTGACCAATGGAAAAAGTAAAATAATAAAACGAAATTTGACCCAACCTGTAAAACTTTCCTCGACTTCAAATCCCACAGCTGAATGTTTCTGCCGGCCGTCAGCAGGTGTCGCTGTGAGTGACAGAGCGTCAGTGAAGTCAACTGTCCTTGATCGCTTTTCCATTTGCTGGTGACGAAAAAAAGGCGATTATTTATTAATGAAATGCAAACATATTAACGTAAAAAACTTTTGAGTTTTTTATTTTAGTTTTAAGTATGTTACTATCAGCCGATCCACAGCTTGAAATAGAAATTACAAAGAATGCTTGTTTGTATTATGAATTGCTAACAGTTGACTGCTGATATGGAACGGGGGATTGAAAGTACATCTGAGAGTAATCAATTAAATAATTACACTGAAAAATCATAAATGATATAAAACTTTCCCATGAAAGCAAGCAAACAATATCAGATTGTTGTAGCATAAATTTACTGTCCCAATACACCAGCACGTGTTTGAAGCGGGAAAGTGTGTAATCACGTGACATTGTAATTGGGAAAGTGTGTAATCACGTGACATTGTATTTGGAACATAAAACAGTCAAAACAATCTGGCTTTAAAGAAAGTCATTTTGCTCGAGATAATGAAAATCCGCTGTCATTTTTTTTTAAAGATGTAACTCATTTAACTTGATAACAATCTGAAAATTCAGTCACTGTAGCAGCAACGTTACCCCGAACCGCATAACATTTTTTGTAGAAAATATCACATCTGGTAGCTCAAAACAAGAAAAGATATTAAGGTCGTAAACTCACTGTTTAATGCTCGATTTGTTGACATCCCAATCGATGATGTACCCGTCATCTGAGCAGCTGTACAACCTCGAGCCGTCCGATTTCCATGCCAGTCCCGTTACTCGACCGCTGTGGCCGCCCGACTGGAAAAAAATAGAGAAAAAAAAATCGATTCATAAGCAAAAAATTACGTTAAGAATTAGATAAATATTAAAAAAAAAAACTTTTTAGTCAAATATGCTGAAAAGTTTAACTAAAACAAATGTTTCCAAGCAATCCCAATTGTACGATCATAACTGAACTACGTAATTAGGTAGTACCGAGCATAACTGATAAATTTATAGTTGTAAGTAGAGATGTGATTATTTAGAGATAAAAAAAAGAGGAGTAGAAGTTAGAAAACTCTGAAAGAATGTGCTGAATGGGATATGGATTTGCCTGGTCTAACATGGCAGTCAGCCCTGGATCGTGACTTGCGAAACAACTTATTAATGTGGAGAAACTGTTCAACTCTAATTCAGCCACATTTAAAAAATAATTTACGATTAGTACTTTAAAAATAACAAAAGCAAGTAAAAACAATAGATTTCTTCTTACCAACTGATAATGAAGGGTTGCTTCTTCCAAACCGTACAGTAATATCGAACCATCCGAAGTACCTACAGCAATCAGATAATGTTCATCAATCACAACTTCTTCTTCTAACCGTCTCTTCTTTTTCTTGGGACTCTGAAAAATTTAAAATTATGGTATTATAAAAATATACTAGTTTTGATTAAGATTAAGGAACGTTGCTAAATGACAGTTACATTGTATTGGTAGTGGCTGAAAACACACAAATACGTTTAAAAAAAAAGATTATTCACCTTAATAGCTTGAGCAGCAATTTTAACATTTGTAGGACCCCAAGATAAACATGTGCATCGGATCGATGATAGATTTTGTGAGCCATGAACATACTCTTGCTTTAAAGTACCCGTTGCGACATCCCAAAATTTCAAAACCCCGTTCAAATCAGAATGACAAAGATATCGTGAATCTTTTGTAAACTCAATAACTGGCTCAAATTTTGTATCGGACGCCATTTTTCGCCCACGTGAGCGGTGCGACCACACTATTTATCGTTTTAGAAAATACAAAGATAAATATGTAAATACAATGACATGCAATTGTTGTGTGCAGTTAAAAAATACTACACATACTGATGAACACAATTTGCTGTTTCAAAAAAACTGATCTAATATTTAAAAAATCAAAACTGCAGCAAAAAACATTTTATAAACATTTTTTTAAATCTTGCCACTGCAGAAATTATGGAATCAATTTTTATCAATTTATAAAGCGCTTTTTCTGGCGAGGCATTTAAAGCGCTCGGCTATGAATTGATCGAAAAGTTATAAGATAGATATTCTTCACATTTCTGGACGATGTTTTCCTACAACTGTTGGTCTTTTTTGTCGGGAATTGATTACTGCAAATCACTTCCTGGTACTATCCTTTCTTCAAAGCTTTTAATTTGACTTTTAAATTGTCTACTCTAGTCCATGGAATTCTAGATAGGTACGATATACTGACAGATATACTAGATATACTGTCAGTATATCTAGAATTCTAGATAGGTACGATATACTGACAGATATACTAGATATACTGTCAGTATATCTAGAATTCCATGTCTAGTCTCACAGACTCGCACACTTATCTGCAGTAGCGGATATAGGTTTTGCAGGGGGGGGGGAAGTGGAACAAGAAATTTATAAAGGCGCCTGAGAAACCTTTGGCTTTAGTTATATACATATAATTTTTTCTTTATAAATTGCTCCATTGAATATTATAGTCTATTTTTGGCATTAAAACTTTTTTTTTAAAGTCCTTCAAAACGTCTTTTGGAGTAAAAATATCATTTGAATCAAATAAGCTCCTTTTCTCTGTAACTCTCTTCCTACATCTCTTACTAACTCTACTTCTCTCACAGTTTTCCGTCGTGGACTTAAAACATCTATTTAATAAGTTCATGTCCGAGCGCTATTGAACGCTACGGAAATAGCGCTATACAAATACAATTGATTGATTGAAGCTTGAAATAAATGATTAAGAAGGCTTGATATAAATACATTTTTTTGTTTTGAATAAAGTTTGCGACAGTGTGTTTTCAAATTCATTTCCAAACTTACTATTATATATAAACTCCTCTTATTTGATATTATTTCTAGTGAGAACCCGCCGAAAACAAATACATTTTTATTAATTTATCAACATCGTGGTTTTGTGACTGCAGAGTCATCTATAATTTGTTTGAATAGTTTATAGTCCTTTATACCAAGTGTTTCAAGACTGGGGTAGAAATTACCAACATATTTCCCATCGCGGATCATAATTATAAATTATTAATTTGATCCTATTTTCGTTTCCCTCCTCCTTTATCCAGGCCTGGGACTGGCTCGCAATTAGCGAGGTGGAGTTGTTGCAAACTGTAACCCTCTGGCATACTATATATATATATATATATATATATATATATATATATATATATATATATATATATATATATTTACGCTGATCACTGACTCACTCACTCATTCGGGAACGCTCGCTTTTTATTATTTCTTGTGTGTTTATAATTTATTTATATTTTTTCAGATTTTAAAATGGGTATATTTCACTATATTATGACTATACTAGGTAGTTGTAAAGCGACTAAGGCGCCCGTCAAATTTAAATTGATATTTAGTTTTTATTTTCTACTTTTTAGATTTTTTTTCAACACCATCTAGGGCATCTAGCGAATGTAATAAAAACCTAATACGCCTGTGTGTGGCTCCGACAGAAACTGATCAAGCTTATTTTTTTCATTGGTTCACACCACGTAACATTTAAATCTATCAACTTTGCCTGAGGATCGGTCTTAGTAAAGATCCATTATATTTTATTCTAAACTGCAATCTTATTTAGTTTTTTTGGCGCTGTATTGCTTTAATAATAGCGGGTAAAGTTTATAATGTTTATATGATAGTTTTTGCTGCACTGCACTGAATGGCTTTATAATAAGTTCTCCAAACAATCTACATAAAGCTTTTAAGGGGGTTTCCCGGTGATGGTTTTATCGCTGCTCGATGTCTTCCATAAATCATAAATAGGTATGGCCAAAACACATAAATAATAAAGTGATTGTGTAAAAAGAGAAAAACATGAGAACTGTCACATTTGACGATAGAATGCATTTTAGTGATGTCATCTATGACACTTAAGTGTCTTAATTGCATTTTTTTTGACAGCAAACGAATTAAAAACGTTTAAAAAAATCAGTTATTTTTTTACATTTTTTCAAATTACTTTTTTAATATATTAGTTTTTTTTATTATGTTTATAGTTTGTTCATTGAACCAATCTCCATGATAAATTGATGTGTTTTGTCCTTTGTTTTCAGGTTTTGCTCAGATGAATTAATCAACAAGTAGGTATTGCAAATCTAATTTCTAAATTTCTATTTAAATGCATAATTAAAGTCATACTAGTTATCATGAAAAAGCGTAAAATATAATTGATCAAGCTTAAAACACCAATCTATCGCATCATATTTTCAATAAAAATTGTTTGCCTCACTTGCAAACCAGCAGATCTGTTTTAGCGTTACATCACCCAATCAAAAATTTAGTTTTAAAATCGTTCTTTTTATGTTTCTTTAGATAAAAAATTAATATTCAATTTTAACAATAAAAGCGCAATACAAAACAAGAATAACAATCCAGAGTTTTGAGTAGAAAATCGAGTTTGAGTTGTTTTTTAGTCGAGGCCTGAAAGGTTTCATATGGCTCCAAAATTTTAGCTCCTCCGTTCGATATCCACTCATCGGCTTGGATTGGTCTTCGTTGGTGATATCGTAATAGTTTAGCTTATCGGTTAATTGTGGCCATTCGTGTTTTATCCTGGCTGATTTATTTCCGTTGGGATTTCTGAATGAAAGTTTAAATATTCTCAAACATAGCTTGAATAAAACATAGCAAAAATATGATAATAAAATTGCCTTAAGATGTCCACTTTGCAGAAAAATCATTTTTTTAGATTTTAAAAAGCAAAAGCATAGTCTATCATATAAGCTATATATATATAAGCATAGATATAGATGGATGTTACATTATAGGCTGTTGGTGGATATGAACTTGCATAATAGGAGGAGAACCTATTTTCTTATACCATTCGCTTGTTTGTCACATTGCTATGGGTTTAAAATTTTATTTTAATATGTTTTTCTTCAAGGAAAAGAAAAGCGAGTTTACGTGCGGTGGTACAGCGGTAGAGCTTCGGACTTTAACGAATCGAGATCCCAGGTTCAATTCCAGTGGCAAGGAAAAAATCTTACATTGCATAACTCTTTTTACCAAAAAGTTTACTCACATGTATCAGGTCAACTCAGATTTTCATTTGCTTTTGATACATATGGTACACACTTGCTGATAACATGCAAAACTGTGATCATATAGTGACATATAGGTAGGTGCGAGCTGATTTAGAGCTACTGTGTAAGCACTGGTTTAAGAACGGCACCACAATTTTTTTACATTTGTGTAAAACCTTTCCGTAATAATAATAATAATAATAATAAACATTAATAAAAATTTAAAATACAACTCAATTATTGACAGTAGAAAACCCGTAAAAAATATGCTACCCAAACTTGGCAAAGTTTGACCACAATTTCATCATAAACTGGCTAGTGGCTAAATCTTTTTCATTGGTAAACTCAACGTATTCATACGAATCCATGCTTTTTATTACATGTCCAAATAGGAAAGACAGTTCTACTTCGTGGCAGTTTCGAGAAATGTGGCTATTCGGCTCGTAGCTAAACTCGTAGAAGTAGGTTGGCTGTCGGGATAAGCTTTGATGTTTGATGGCAAACTTGAGTGTTGGAATAATAAGAAATATATCTGCGAGTAGCTGGATAAAAGAAAAAAAATCATTAAAACAATTAAAAAAGATAGAACAAAGCTAAATAATTGTGGTTACAAATCGATCGACATGACAAGAATCGTAAGCATTGGGCGTCTGGCAACAGACAAAATGGCATAGATAATAGAGCCTGGCAAGGGCCAAGTTTTTGTGCGGCTCGGGATGTCGGCAACTCGGCCCGGCTTCATTCATTTCATGGGCACAAAATTTCAGGCTCGGCCCGTTTCTTCAAGCATAAAATCCACAAGCTGGGCTCAATAACCTCGACCCGACCCGACCCGGCTTGTTTTGTTAACCCCAATACGAAAGAAAGGCACGTGCAGAGCTATTATAGGTAGAATGGTATGGCAAAAAAGGATTGCCGCAACATTGTGAAAATTAAATGGTGATTAAATGATAAAGGTATTTTCCACATTTTTATGGTTAACTAGTAGAGAAAAAGCAACCACTCTGGCAGTCTAGATCATGCCGTTAAATAGATCGACCATTCATAGATTAATACTGGTATCACGTTTTCGATTTAAATAAAAGTTGTTATGTGTTATCTGTTAGCAGGGTTGCTTAAAATGAACTGAATAAACCATAACAGATAATACAAATTAAAGTCAGGAAATTATGTTTACTTATGGTCTAAACTTATCAGCGCCATAAAACGCCCGTGTGTATGGGAATTTGTAATTGGGCAATAAAATATGTTAAAATACTTTGTTGTGAAAGTTCAACTCTTCAGTATCTTTATGCATAATGTCTGAATCATCTTCAGGTTTTGTGTTGTCGTTGAAGGTAGGGGCGAGCCGCTGATTTTCTGGTTTGTATCCAAGTTTTTTCCAAAGGTATTCATCATAGATTTGATCGACGTCTTCGTCTTTGTAGCCAACAAAATAATGCTTGAGGATGTATCTGGTTGATTCTCTTAACGCGATCGAATATTTTTCATCACCTACGTGAAGAAAAGAAAATACCTGTGAGGGTCGACACGACGAAATCGTACAGACACCAACGAGGTGTTTGTCACTGCAAAAAATGCATTATCGTGCATGTTTCAAATTTTCTACTTTTACCAGATTGTCCCGAGGGAAAACCAGCATTATTAATCTATATTTAAATTTGGTTAGTTATGTCATTAGGAAACTAGACAGACCAAGGATATCTTGATATAACAAATGGATCCACAACCTACTCTAGTAGGCCTAGACAGTTCAGCCAGTTACGTCATAGCTACATCAAAATTTTTAGAAATATGATATAACTACTATGCTTTTGTAGTTTGTTACATCAATTTATTTATAATTATGATATAAGAAGCGATAAGATATCCTTGGACAGACAATGGTTTATTGTGTAATATATGAATCTCTTTTTTAAGTGATGAAAGCGCACTTCATAAAGAAGCTGGTTCTATTATACCAAAACGGTTCTTTCTAATCTTGACACAGTGAGTGGAGTAGCCAGAAATCATGAATTACACATTAAACGTCATTAATTTTTTATGTTCTTTTCATTACACGTACAGAAAATTGTGAAAGTAAATTTGATAATAAAAAAAGATAACCCGTAACCTTTAAACAGGAGTTCTGAAGGTAAAAAAATAGTGACTAGTTATAAAATGAAGCAAGAGTTTTTTTGCTTATATTTTATGGTTTTTGTATATTAATTTCTTATAATTACCTTTTTTAGAATATTTTCTGTTTTTGTTTTCCAGCGAGGTATAAAAATATATCCAACTTCCAAAGTGCTCGGCAAATTCGTTGGAAACAACTCCTGACATTAGAGGACCGTTGAAGGAAAAATGTTGGTAATTTTCAGGGTCGTCTGTCAGAAGTTCGCCGTCTATTATTGGTGTCAAATCAGTGTTCGTTGGAGACAAGGGAAGCACCTAATTTAAAATGTGGTAAAAAACGTTGAAATATTTTTGCGATAAGCTCAACTGAGTCTGTTTAGGCCAAAGATATATAACTTACTTTATCTATGCTTTAAGCCTAAAAACTGGAAGAGCTGGTTTTCCACCAGAACACAAGATGCAATAATTCATCTTATTGAGTGAACAAGTGAAATTAAAAAATAATTTTTTTAAAGAAAAGCTTTTATTTGCCTCTCTATCTGAGTCAACGAACTAAAATTTTTGAATCTAAAACAACCGTTACGCTCAATCTTGTATATTGGACCTCTGCCGACTTATAAATAAACATCTGTACTGTTTAATTATTTTGGACCTCTGGCGAATTATACATAAGCAACTTATTACAGTCACTAGATGGCAGGAATTAATTTGATTGGAATAATTTTAATTGATTTAATGCTTATATATATATATATATATATATATATATATATATATATATATATATATATATATATATATATATATATATATATATATATATATATATATATATATATATATATATATATATATATATATATATATATATATATATATATATATATATATATATAATTTTTATGTATCTTTTAAACTGCCATTAGTTTACAAAAAAAAATTTGCTGACTAAAATAATTTGAGATAACTCTAAAATTTATTTTATAACAAAATAAAAACGAAAACTATTTCTAACCTTTTCTAAAACATCGTTAAATTCTTTTATGTTTACTTTCCTGAGACAGTCCACTAGTTCGTACATGTTAACCTGATTGCATTGGAGATACGAAGCAACTTTCCTAACGAATTTTTCGTAGTTGAACTCCTCCAGCTTACTGGTAGCCCAAAAAGAGAACGGAGATCCACTCTGGACGATTGCTTGTGAAAATAGACCTACAAAATGCTCTTGCCTTCTAGTAATGGTGTTCTTAACATTTAACGCTAAAAGCTTTTAAAATATTTTCGTAGCATTTAACAGAATTGACAAATATTTATTTGAAATTCTATTTATATTGGATGGGTCACCCGTGTCTTTTTTATCAGTTCATTTTCTCCTTCTCTCTCTCATTCTTTTTTTCTCTTCAAAAGCGTCATCTCAGCAAAGCCATGAGTTAATGAGAGGAATGTTGGTAAAAGGTTTAAAAACAAGATTCAATTAGGATTATAAAATTTAAAAAATGAAATTTTTAAAAAATAATTTTTTTAAGAGAACCGGTAGTTTTTAGTTCATGGAAATGAAAAATTGATAAAAAACATTGTTCTTTTCATAATGATTTGGAAATTTTTATATTTTCTATCATCACATATTTCACATATTTTGAAAAAAACTGTGGTCAATGTTTTTTTATTTTATAGACTTAAAATAATTTGCAAAAATTAGAAGCTACCAAATTATTAAATATAAAACATACATACATACATACATACGTACGTACATACTTACTTACATACCTACCATGGGCGCCCGCAGGGGGAGGGGGCAACGGGGAGGACTTTCCCCACTGGATTGAGTAGTTAAAAACAATTTTCAGACAATATTAGAAAAAAATTATAATTAAAACATTTCTAATTAATTGTAACAACTGTAACTCTTTCCATTGTCATATAGATATCATCATCATCATCATTATCTTTGGGAATGCATTCACCCGATGCTCTGTTTTTTACTCCACTGACGTTTCTCTAAACACTATGATGCGTGCATGAATCATTTCAATGTGTTTTTATCATCACTAAAACCTGTTTACTAATATATTTTCAAGTAGTAAAGAAATTGTTGGAATAATTTTAGAAAATGTATAACCCATGGGGGCGCCTATGGCTTTTAATAATCATTATAATACTCTTGTAAGTCAGCCTGCATTAATAAACACAAACGCTTTGTCTAAAATGGTTTTGAAAATTATCCAGATTCACTAATCCACCACTGATAAAATGGTTTATTTTAATAATCCTTAGAATACTCTTGTAAATCAGCCTGCATTAATAAATACAAACATTTTGTCTAAAATGATTTTGAAAATTATCCAGATTCACTAATCCACCACTGATTAAATGGTTTATTCTAAGTGAAATATTTATTTTAGCTTGTATTAGTTAATAAACTCATGTATAGTTATTGGCAGTGCTGTTGTGTAAAAAGGATTCCAAGTAACGTTAGTGTGGTCTTTTACTGATGAATAATTATTGTTTAATTGTCTCCTCTAACTTGCATACAATTTTTTTAAACTTTTTTTTGCAAAACCTTGAAGGTACACAAATTTCTATTAAACAATGGCAGTTTGGCTGCTTCTATGATATTAACCTTTCCAAATAAAGCATTTTTGTAATTTTCAGCATGTCTTTAAAACATTTTGGAATTTTAATTATGATCTGAAATAAAATAAAGTTAATTGAAAATTGTACTTTATAAACCCAATTTTAAACAAAAAAATTTTAAAATTTTTTTGGGGCTCAATTTGAGCAACAAGACACCACACAATTTTATGAAGAAAAAGGAAAAAATGGGAGAGAGAATATGAGAGAAGAGAGAAGAGAAAAAAAAATACAAAGCTTGCCCCCCTGCAAAACTTTTTGTGGGCGCCCATGATACATACATACATACATACATACATACATACATACATACATACATACATACATACATACATACATACATACATACATACATACATACATAGATACATACATACATACATACATACATACATAAATACATACATACATACATACATACATACATACATACATACTCGGGGAAGACCGAGTGGCACCGGGAAAGACCGGAGACATCTTGGAGAGACAAGAACTACGGGTGTCTTGGCCTGGCTAGCCGGGGCACATTTCCGTCTTCGCATGCTACATCTACAACAAAAGAATTATGCCCCCAGAGCTCTTACCGAAAGGGGGGGGGGGAGAATGATGAGCTCATCAATGGACTACAGGATGATGAACCGGCTTTTCCAAGGAACCCTGATGGGGGTTTGCCCGTGTTGTGTGTGTGTGGAAAAAGCTTTAAGACAGTCCGAGGAATGAAAGTTCACAGAACAAAAATGGGATGTCTTCCCGCCTCTGTTCGCCGCCCATCATCTCTCAGTGCGGGCTCAGTTTCGTCGGCTCAAGAAGTTCCAGAACCCATCCATGTTCCACAGATTGCTTTCGACGGAGGAACTGAATGTGTTTGTGGAAGAAGATTTAAGTCAATTCGCGGAATGAATGTTCATAAAACTAAAATGGGTTGTCAAACTGCTATCAATCAACGCTCTGCATCAACCAAGGAGGCAGGTAACACGTCTGACTACGCCGGGCCGGATGCTAACCACAGCCCCGACAAAGTCTCCGATTCAGAAGCAGATGTAAATTCAGAACCCAAGACAAGAATTAAATTTCCGAAAGCAATTGACACTTCAGCTTGGTCAACATTAGACTTGGAGTTGACGAGATTACTCAAAGCCCAGTTGAGGGAGAATCCACAACTCGATATGAAAACCTTCTCAGAAATTATCTACAAAAAATGTTTTGATTCATTTGGTGTGGTCCAGAAAAACCCGGTTCACACGCATGCAGCAGTATCCAGACGGCAGAGAGAAATTGAAAAATTAAAGAAGGAGCGAAAGAAACTCAGGCGACAATGGAGAATCGCAGAGGGGATCGAAAAAGTTGGTCTGTCTGAACTGTGGCGGGATGTAAAAAATCGGCTCCGGGCTCTCAGGGCTGCAGAAAGACTCCGGAAAAAGAAAAGTGAGCAAAAGAAAGCCAGATGCAAATTCATGGAAAATCCATTTTGCTTCGGAAAAAGTTTGCTGGATCCACCAAAATCTGGCACTCTTCGAGCGACAAAACAAGATTTAGATGAGCACTTCCGTTTGGCGTTCAAAGATCCTCTTAGCGATTCAGAGCTGCCGGAAAGAACCGATTTTCCCGGGGTACGGTTGCCGAAAGTGGCTTTCGACGGTGGAGAGATAAAGATGAATGAAGTATCTCAGTTTCTAAAAAAACGAGGAACAAATCTGCCCCAGGTCCCAACGGCATTCCATATTTGTTATACAAGAGATGTCCAGGCGTGCAAAAGCTGCTCTACAACCGTTTAAAGATTGCATGGCGATCTAGATGCGTAGATAGGGAATGGCAGAAGGCGGAGGGAGTTTTTATCCCCAAAGAAAAAGATTCGGTCAATATCAACCAATTCCGACCAATCTCACTTTTGAACGTGGAGGGAAAAATATTTTTCGCTGTTCTGGCCAAGAGGCTCACGGATTTTGCAATTCGTAATGAGTACATTGACAGATCCGTGCAAAAAGGAGGAGTCCCCGGAGTACCGGGATGTATCGAGCACTCATCCATGATTTGGGAGGCCATCAAAAGAGCAAAACAAAACCAACTCAGCCTGCATGTGGTCTGGCTTGATTTAGCAAACGCGTACGGGACTGTTCGCCATCAATTGCTCTGGAAGACACTCAAAAGGCACAATGTTCCAGAATTCCTCATCGATGTTCTGCAACAGTATTTTCGCCGTTTTAGGCTACGTCTGTCAACATCGACGTGCTCCACAGAGTGGTTCGACTTGCGGGTCGGAATTGCTATGGGGTGTTCAATTTCTCCCATCCTATTTGTTCTGGCTATGCAATTATTGCTCGGTTCGATTGCATCTCGGGTTCAGGATGTTTACCTGGGAAAAGGAATTTTCATGCCATCAATAAAAGCCTTCATGGACGACACTACTCTTATCTTGAATCACTGCGGCGAAATGCGCCGTATTCTTCAAAATTTCAACGACTTGTTGTCCTGGTGTGGAATGAAGTTCAAGCCAACCAAATCGAGAAGCCTTTCTTTGCGACATGGAGAGATTGATGGTTTTGTCTCATTCTCGGTGGCTGGTTGCGAAATCCCAACAATCCAGCAAGAGCCTGTGAAAAGCTTGGGAAGATGGTACAACGTCTCCATGAATGATGTGAATCGGAGCAGCATCGTTCTACAGGGCTTGGTTGAGGACTTGAGGAAAATCAATTCAACCGAGCTGCAGGGAAAGTTCAAGGTATGGCTGGTACAGTTTGTTTTGATACCGAGGTTGCTATGGCCATTAACAATCTATGAGATATGTTTATCTCACGTGGAGCGAATGGAGAAGAAAATGAACTGCTGCATTCGGAAATGGCTAGGACTTCCACCGGCGTTAACAACTTTAGCTCTATACAGTAAGTCAGCTAAGTTAGCTCTTCCATTCAAGTCCCTAGTAGAAGAGTACAAGATTAGCAAGATACGGACACAGTTGATGCTGGACAACTCTTCAGACCCATGTATCGTGAATGTGGGCCCATCAGTTGGATCGGGAAAAGGCTGGACTGCAGGGAGGGACATCCGTGAAGCCGAGGGATCTTTGCAATGGTCTGAAAAGCTCGGAGCAGTGCAACCGGGACGGCTCGGTCTGGGTTGGTTCCATCATGTGTGGTGGTCTAAGGCCTCGTCGCAGGAAAGGACAAACCTGATTATTCAAGACAGAAGGCGAGCAATGGAGTTAGAAAGAGTGCAGTTAGGTGCTCAGATGTCACAACAGGGCGATTGGACTAGATGGGAGGCGGCAGTTCAACATTCGATGACATGGAATGATTTGTGGCGTTACTCGCCCATCCGCCTATCTTTTGTGATTAGAGCAATGTATGATCAACTGCCGACAGCTTCGAACTTAGTGAAGTGGGGAAAGCTTGAAAATGAAGCCTGCAAGCTGTGTGAGAAAACAGAAACTCTGATTCATATTCTCTCATGTTGTCCGTATGCTTTGGCAAAGGGAAGATACACGTGGCGCCACAATGAGGTTCTAAGAGAGATACTGGGCATTATCAAGGAAAACTGCAGACTAGCCAATTCGATGCAGTTGTGCCCCGGGGGAAAAGTTTATTTCTTGAGAGAAGGCTTGCAGCACTTGGGCCGCAGAAAGGCAAGTACGAGAAGAGAATCGTTGCTTGATGCGGCAAATGACTGGAGGATACCAGCAGACTTAAAAGATGAAGACTGCTTTCCGGAATTGGTTTGCAGCAGCGGATTGAGACCGGACATTGTCATTTTTTCCAGTTTGGCCAAGACGTTGCTGTTCATCGAATTGACAGTGCCATGGGAAAGCAACATGGAAGCCTCAAATATCTTGAAAGAAGAGCGTTACAGAATCCTTGCCCAAGATTTGGAGCGTGCGGGATATAGAGTCGAGATTTTTCCAGTTGAAGTAGGCGCCAGGGGTTTAGCCGGTCGCTCACTCGTCAAATTGCTTGTGGCTCTCGGAATGTCGGGTCGGAAAAAAACTCAAGCTATCAAGAAAATAGCTGAAAGAGCAGAAACAGCTTCTTTTTGGATATGGATGCAAAGGAATGAAAAAGGAGATAATAAATTTAAACAGCCACTTCTGGCTTCCGTACATCAGTGTTAGCTCCTCCTTTGTTTACAAGTTCAGGGACGAAGTCGCGTTATGGCTGCCGGCGAAAGTTTCGGTTGTTTGCAATAGAAGGAAAGTTGCTGGCGTTTAGAAAATAATCGAAACAATGTTTCCTGCCATTATGGTTTGTGGTGTTTCTCGTTTGGTGAAAGTGATGGCATGGCTCGAAGTTCCGGAGGTGAATGTTTCTTTCGGTATCGGAATCTGGCGGTTTGGTGGATGCTACAGTTACTACATGCTCAAGTTCCGGCGTTTGAAAGACAGTTTCTCATCTTGTTACAGTTGCTTGACGGTTTCAAAATGACTTCTTGGTTCTGGTACTTTGAAGATTTGCCGGTTATCTGGTTCTGGTCGGAAACGGCATGTGATACACAAATTTCGTCAGGGGGCGGCCGTCTGATCAACGGTCGTGGCCCGCCCTCCCGTGGTAGCGTCAGGAAAAGGGCCGAAACGCTGGGAGGGTCTTCCTCTGAAGACCTCTGACGAACTTGCTCGAAGAAGAGTTTTCACACACATACATACATACATACATACATACATACATACATACATACATACATACATACATACATACATACATACATACATACATACATACATACAGGCATGCATGCATGCATGCATACATAACGTCTACAGTGGTGTTGAAGTTCTTTTGAAGAACATATGCCACTTTAATAAAACTCGGATTCATTATCATTATCATTATCATTACATACAAGTATAGGAAGTTTTGTGTTTATATTTGTTCACCTTCAGTTTGTGGAATTATGCAGAGTAATCCTACACTGCTTCCTCCGGCACTGTTTCCAAATATTGTAACTTTTTGTGGATCTCCTCTGAATTCTCGGATATTATTATGAACCCACCTCAGAGCTGCGATTTGGTCGTGAAGTCCATAATTTCCTTTTAAGCTAGGATGCTTTGCCGTCAGGAAGCCTTAACAACGCCAAAATGATTTGTAAATTAGGCTCAACGGTTAAGATTTTATAAATTGACTAGCGGGGTACCCGGCGTTGTCCGGGTTTTTTTTAAAAAGGTTTTTCTATCGTTTTTCATTCTCGCTCCTGTTTTCTTTCCCGCTAGTTTTCCCGTTCCCGTTTCCGCTCACTCTCCCGCTCGCTCTCCCGCCCATTTTGTGACCGGTCTCAATTTTTTTCCACAGAAACCTTCCTCAATGGACTTCCAGGTTGTGTGGTGTACAAATTTCATTACGATCGGACGAATAGTGTAGCAATGCATCAAAGACAAACAGATAATTTAATTATCACCATTTAGTACCAAAGCAAAATTTAATTTAAATTTATCATTTCAATCCAACTTTGTTTGGAGTTTAACAAAAAAATTTTTCACCGGCAATTCCCAATCGGTAATTGATGGTGACTACAACCACTCCCTGCTGTGCCAGTTTGTCCCCAGAGTAGGACATTCCCGTTCCTATTGCATACGATCCTCCGTGAATGTAAACCATTACAGGCAGTAGTTTTGGCGTTTTCTGAAATTGAAATTATTTCAAATTTGTGAATAACAAAAACTACACATTTGAAAAAAAGTCAGCTCATTTTGTTTTGCACGCGTGAATGACTAATTTTTATTTTTATTCCTAATAGATTGAAAGTTTACATTCAATCGTGCTTACTATCACCAACACAGGGACGTCAATTAGGGAGGGCATGAGAAAATCATCGCACCTTGACGTTTGTGTGGGTTCCCTGAAGTAGTTTTGGGCTCACCAAAAATATAAATTGTGCCTTAAAATGGGTTGAGAAGGGTAAAGTTATATAGCGTGCTCCCTATGACGGTAAAGTGGGCCCCTTGTGACAGTATAGTGCACTCCTTAAAAAATGTGATCAAAAATAAAAAGAGTGTTACGAAAATATTTGGAAAAGTAGTTCCAATTAACCCCCCATCATATGGTTTTTTGTGAGCAAAAATAAAATAGATTTTTTTTGAAAAAGTTGGTGGGCCCTTAAAACATGTTGCCCCCTAAGGTTTTGCTGAAATGAGGTCCCTGCACCAACAGATCGTGATAATTTGTCAAGCTGAGTAAAAAATGCGAGTAACATCTTAAGCCACGGATATCTAGATAAATCAAAAATTCACAACCGATAGTGGTGCTATGATGAGGGGACCAGAAAAGACACTTAACCTTAGCTCTAATCTCTAATCTTATAAGCGTTAGAATGACTTTTATTAAAAACACGATAATAATGCCAATTGTTTCTTAAATCTATATTTACTAGAGATAGCCCGTCCAAAATGACGAATTTAAAAACAAATTCATTATTTATTATTTTTCGATTGCAGCGCCACCTTTTTGTTATTTTAAGGCTGACAGTGTACAATTGCAAAAAAAATTATTATTTAAATAAATAAAAAAAAATTTTCTTGCTTAAATTATATAAAAAATTGATTTATTATTATCATTATATATAAATTAATTTGCCATAGATAGCAAATTGTCACGCAAAAACGTCTTGCACAGATGTGGGTTGTTATATTATAAAATAATACGCCATATAAAGATTTTTAAAGATGTGTTTATAGCTAGTAAAACCAGCTTGTTTGCGTTAAGGTTTGACATTGTTATTATGCGATTTTCTTCGGCCCATTTTCTCTTTTAGTTTTAAAAATTGAGCAATCGACTTTTAAAACTCACCGCAACAGGACTGTAGATGTTAACGAATAAACAGTCTTCATCCAAAGTTCTCTGACTAATGCTGGGACAGCCGGGATTTGGAAGAAACGCAGAGTAGGTCTGTTTGCTGTAAGGCAGAGGTAAGGGTTTCTGGAAATAATCATTAAAAGTACATCTGAGATTATCATTATTGGTATAATTATCGTTAAAGCGACTGTCCCAAATTGTAATTTTACAAAGAGTTTGACTTTGTTTTAATAACTCTAATTTTTTTTTATTTAATTCAAGATATTAATAAAAGTTTGAAACAGCGCAGGGGCTTCATGAAAACCCGGGCCCCCGAGCTTCGCCTATTTAACACGCGTGCACTGCACAATTCATAAACTGAAGAGATATATGCAATAGAAACGAAAAAAAATTGTTTAAAATTACAAGGTTTTCTAAACGAGAAAAAACAATTTTAAAAGCATGCACTAATTATGTCAAAATCATACATTTGTCAAAGATGTGAAAACATTGTAACTTGACGTGTAGAAACTGTGACTATATATATGTATAAAGTTTTAATTTTTTTACTGAGTTTTATCTCTTTTCAAATCTTCTGCGTGATTTTGATTCGATTACGGATAACCAAAACCCAAAAACCCTGTTCTAGGAAAGCTAATCAAAACATTGTAAAAAACACAATATTACCTACCTCAAATCGTATCGGTTGAGGAGCATAAGGTATTCCAAGGAACCAGTCAATCTTTTCTATTACATTAGCTTGAATTTAATTTAAAAAAAAATAACTAAAGTATGAATTAGAAGCAATAAGTTTATGCACAATATTTTTAGTTTAATTAAAATTATTAAAATATAACAATGTTTGGACTAAAAGTGTCACTTTATACCATGCTTCTATTAGCTTACCTGATGTTTGTTTGTTTGTATGTGTGGTATAAAAATCTTGTTAACAATTTTGTGATTAATTTCCATTAATCTTTTGAATTCAAGTTTTGCACTTTTTCGAAAAAGTGACCAAATGCAAAAGAACCACAACAAAAATATAAATAGCGCAGTCAGAATAACATTATTTGCAAAAAAAAGCGCAAAAGTTGCAAGAAAAAATTCTAATCAAGCAGTCAGAATAACATGAGTCATCTCTAATACTTTTACAAAAAATACATATCGGCCATCTCCAACGAAAAACAATCAAGCTCTTGATTGTACATGATTTCGCATTCTATCTCTCGATTCAATTTCTAATGTTTTTAAAAATATTTTATAGTTGTTCTAAAATTAAGTAATCATTTTTTTACAAATAATTAATTTCTTTTACATTTCATTTCGCTTTACTTTTAGTTTTTTTAATAAAATTTTGAAAACTTAATTGGATAAGTCCATTGGTAATTCATTTCTTTTTTTAATTCTACTAATTTTTTAATGAAAATATAATTAAAAACACCGGAATTAATTTATAACGCTATTTTCCACCTTTACCCAGCATCGCTAAGTATTAACACCGTCATATCAAAACCATTAAAAAAAACGGCCATTGTTTACCAGAACGAAAACAAACCAACAAATTAAGAAGTAAAACCGATTTTCACTCAAGCAGATGTGAGTTGTTTTTTTTTCTTTTTTAAAAATCTAAACAGCTCAGATGATTGAGAACAATAATAAGAAAAAGATTTTTATTACCATCTGTCAATTCGCTTTTCCACAAGTCTCGGCGTAGCGATTTTTAGGCGCGCTTTTGTTTTAATTTAGAAGACTTGTTTGCTAGTTTGAAGCCAGTCTTAAAACTAGTGCGAGAGAGAATGAAGGTGATCAGTTAACAAGAGATGAATAAATAAATAATTAATAATTAATAATAAAAAAAATTATTAAATAAATAAATAAATAAATAAATAAATAAATAAATAAATAAATAAATAAATAAATAAATGAATGAATGAATGAATGAATGAATGAATGAATGAATGAATGAATGAATGAATGAATGAATGAATGAATGAATGAATGAATGAATGAATGAATGAATGAATGAATGAATGAATGAATGAATGAATGAATGAATGAATGAATGAATGAATGATTGAATGAATGAATGAATGAATGAATGAATGAATGAATGAATGAATGAATGAATGAATGAATGAATGAATGAATGAATGAATGAATGAATGAATGAATGAATGAATGAATGAATGAATGAATGAATGAATGAATAAATAAATAAATAAATAAATAAATAAATAAATAAATAAATAAATAAATAAACAAATAAATAAATAAATAAATAAAGTTATTAAATAAAAAATTAAATAAAGAAACAATATAATAAATAAACAAATGAAGAACACCAAAAATTCAAACATGAGAAAAAGAGAGTTAATTGTTACAATGTTATCTTTCATCAACTGTTGTGAAAATGTTGAGAACCAAGTCATTGAAATAAATAAAATCTAAATTTATTTTTATGTAAAAATTGATTCAAAACCCATCAAGCAGTCTAAGGTTGTGTGTGTTTATTAGTTGCACCGGTCGCCTCTTTTTCAATTTTTGAGGGTCATAAAATGGCGGATGTCTAAATATTTTCAACACATGTTCTCGAATGAAATTCAAGTTATTAACATTCTCTTGAAGTCACAAAAACACGCTAAAAGTATTGTATTACAATAAACACTGTCTGCTGCACTAGTAGAAATATTATTATTAGGAGTTATTTACGCGCTTACACTGCATCACTCATCAGCAGTTATCCCAGCTTCTCTTTTGTTATCAGATTTATTGGTTTATATGTTTTCATCATTTTTACTCTATTTATTACTGTTAATCTTTTTCTTTCTTTTTGTTACAAGGCCAATTTTATAGATGGTTTACTTGGCCAAAAAAATATAGTATGTCCTGATAATAGCTCATTCTCTTGGTGGTTACACAGCCAGGCATGGCAATAATTCGCGGTTTTTGACGCAAAGATGCAATTTAAGAAATCGAAACTATATAAACATATTCAGCACCAGCTGTAAATTAATTATTTATTAATTTTTTTCAACATAAAACTCCAAGGTTAATAAACTAAGTCTCTATTTTTTTCATTTCTGCAGCTAAATATTTTGAGTGCGTCAATGACTGAAGAATTAATGGCACTGCCTCTGGCATTAACGTTGTAAAAAAACCCCCTGGTTTGAACAGCCAAAAAAATAACTATAATTATAATTCATTCAATTGAACAGGCAGACAATTTTTTGTTATCTTACTTATTGGTTTACTAGCAAGGTACTGGTGTTGTTCGGGGTTTTTAAAGGTTTTTCTAATGCTTGTCTCTCTCGCTCCCGTTTCCTTCCACGCTTGCTCTCCCGCTCCCGGTCGTTTTTCCGTTCCCGCTGGCTCTTTTGCTATCAGTTGCTTTTTCATTCCCGTTTGCGTTCATTTATGCATATGTATCTGAAAAATTTTGACCCTGAAAAATTTCGGCCCTGAAAATAATTGGTCTTAAAAAATCTTACCCCTGAAAATATCGGCCCTGAAAAATATCAGCCATGAAAAATATCCGCTCTCATTGATGAAGTTATAGCTATTATTATCTGTCTATATATTGATGTTCTTGATCGATAACCATTAAAAGCAGAAACTAGTGTACTGAACTATATTATCAGGGCGTGTTAAGAAATGAGTATCGCAGTTCTGCACCGGTTGAGCTCGAAGCTCAAAACAAAAAAAAAGACTGCTGAAAATGAGAATAATAGTGACTCAAAAAGTTTGGAGGCTATTCTACATGGAGAATAAAAGAGAGAGAGAGAGAGAGAAAGAAAGAGAAAGGGGAGAGAGAGAGGAAAAGTTTTTTTTAAATATTTTATTGAGTTTGATGTGCGTTTTAAAAATGTTCTGTTTTGTTTGCTATCATCGGGAACTTTTCAGCAAATATGTCTGCATCAGAAACTGCCTGAGGTGTTTATGTCATGCGTGAAAAATATTGTGATGATTTTAAGGAAAATGTTTTACACGAATATAAGCAATTTGTTACATTTGTAAAATAATGTCCTTTAAAGAAAGTATATTGTGAAACCAAATCTATGTGGTTGTATAAAATTATTGTTGAAACAAATGCCAGTGAGAGTTTTCCAAATGTTGAAACAGCTCTGCGTTTGTTTTTGACCCTCATGGTCACTAACTGCAGCGGAAAACGATCGTTTTCTGTTCTTAAACGAGTTAAGAACTATTTTCTTTCTACCAAGTCACAGACACGTTTTTCTACATTATCGCTTTTAATCATTGAAACATTGAATGTAATATTGTTCGAAGTTTGAACCTTGATGAAATTATTCATAATTTTTCAAGCACAAAGGCCAGAAAAAAACAATTTTGAACATTTAAATAACTTTGATTTATTTATTAATATACAAACGTTGATTTATATTATAATACGTTTCCGTTATTTTTAATAAATTTATATTATCTTTTTTTGTTACTTGAAGTCATTTTTCTCTTGCAATATTAGGCCTTCCTTTAGTAATCAGCCTTAGGCCCGCAGTACCCTTAATCTGGCCCTTATGGGAAATAATTTGCTGTTTTTAACGCGAGGATGCAATTTAAAAAATCGAAACTATATAAACATATTCAATCAATCAAACATACCATTAAAGTTTTATAGCGGTATTTCCTTAGCGTTCAATAGCACCAGCTGTCAATTGATTTTTTAAATGTTTTTATTTAACTTAATTCGTCTGTTTGTTTGTTTGTTTGTTTGTGATGATCAAATCTTAGAAACAAAAATTCACCCACTTTTCGACCACCTAGAGCTCTAAAACTTTCGGGAAAGCTTTATTCTGGATGACAACACATGAATTGAATGTTTCCGAATTAGGCCTTAAATCTATTAAAATTAATCAAAGTTGTCCGTTAGAGTTAGGGTCAGATAACAACTAATCCATATATCAAGTTAAATTTATTAATTTTGATTTCATATGAAAGAAATAAACAATGAACAAGATTGAGCGTAACGGTTGTTTTAGATTCAAAAATTTTAGTTCGTTGACTCAGATTAAGAGGCAAATAAAAGCTTTTTTTTTAAATTTATTTTTTATCTTTACTTGTTTATTAAATTTTTTCAACATAAAACTCTAAGGTTAATAAATTAAATATCTATTTTTTTCATTTCTCCATCTAAATATTTTGAGCGCGTCAACGACTGAAGAATTTATGGCACTGCCTCTGGCATTAACGTGATAAAAGAACCCCCTGGTTTTAACAGCCAAAAAAGATAACTATAATTATAATTTATTCAATTGAATAGGCAGATATTAATTTTTTGGGAATTATAATTATAAAAATAATTATTAAACTTTTTGTTATATAACAATAGTTTTTATTACACACTTTTATGCAACTTCTATTCTCTGTTGGTTTGTTTGTAGGTGTGTTTCTCTGTACGCAAATCTTGCAAGTAAAATTTAACCAGCTTTTTGACTAGCTAGGAAGCTGCAACTTTTAACATTGCTTTATATTGGATGGTAAAACATGATTCAATTGATTTCGACATAATTTTTTTAATAAATTTAGTGGTATTTACAAATAATAAATTTAGTGGTCTTTAAAAAAAAACCGAAAAACCTAATTTGAATATCTTTCGTGTTTCTAAATTGAGTGTATTTGAAATAGAAGGGTAGGTTGAAAAACTCGTTTTTTTCCTTTACTTGTTTGTTTATTATAATCACCATCAATGTTTCAATTAAAACTAAATCCTGTAAATTGAATAAAAAAAGTAGTCGATGAATAAATCACTAAAGATTTTAATGGATTCAACATCACTGATCTTTCACATCAAATGTTTCTTTTTATATAAAAAAAAACGATTTGCACATTAATTTCCAACGTCAAAGCTCACTTAGAAAAAAATGTTTACTATCGCTATTCATTCATTTTAAACTCAAAGTGCGGCAATTAGTATTGATGCATTACTCAAACATCTGGTGACAGTTTTTCAACTTGGCAGACTAGGGACTGCGTTTAGGCGACTTCTCTGTTGACACAAAAATACGACAAATAAGCCAGAAATAGATGAAATATAAAATCCATGTATAATTTTTAAGTTGTATAAACAAAAAGTTCGTATAACTGAGGGTCGGAATAAAAATTTCTTTTATTGTACTACTACTGTGCCAAACGGATTTCCCTGTGTCCCTATTTCATGTCGACAACAGTTAAATGATTTTTTTCCTTAAAACCTCTCACTAAACAAAAAACTTTTCAGTCAAAAAACCCTCAGTAAAAAACCTCTTATTTAAAAAATTCAGTCAAAAAACCTTTCAGCCAAAAAAACCTCCAAGTGAATCTCATTTTTCTTACCTCCTTTAAGACGTCCATCTCTCCGCCTACCAACGAACGTTCCGTGGACTGTTGTTACAGAAACATTCTCTCCGGTTGTCTCCAGGTAATCGAGAAAAGCATCCGAAAAGTTCAGAAGTACCGTCAACAAGTAAAGCTGGAACAGCCATAAAAGTTTCATAATTTTCTGATATGCTGTCTAGAAAATTTGAGCTTGCAAATGCACAAACAGGTTGTTTTAACCCTTTTTTTCCCTCTTACTCTCTTTCTTTCTCTCTAATTTGTTCTAACTTATATAGGCACGTTTACTTGTAAAAAAAATATCTGATATTTATATCACAGCACTTTCTCAAGGATTTGTTTACTATAAATATTTCCTAAACAGAAATGTTTATTACTTTTGAATTTTTTTATTCTTTATTAGAAAAAAAACATTTTTGAATAATTTATGAACAGAACAATTAAAAAAAAATTAAAGTAAAATTTTTTTCTTAAATTTTTTTTACTGATTAAAGTATAATGATCAATCAATCAACTAATCGGTTGAATTTGTATAGCGCTATTTACTATCGTTTAATAGCGCTCGGACGCGAACTTATTAAATAAATAAGTTTTAAGTCCCCGACGGAAAACTGTGAGAGAAGTAGGAAGAGCGTTTCAGAGAAAGGGACCAGAGTAGGAAAAAACTAACCCATAAAAACAAAGTTTTTATTATAAATCCTTTATATACGATCCTAGATTTTTAATTACTAATTCCTTTTACAGCCCAGAGCCAAATTCAAAAATTAAAAATCCGTTAAAATTTGGTGTTTTTTGAAAAACTTAATTATACAATATCCGATCAAACTGAAATTTTGATAGATTCAATTGTCTCGCAGCCCAAGTCGATGTGCCAAATTTCAGCTCGATCGGATAACGGGAAGTGAGTTAATTTTGAGACTCAAAGTTTGTGACCGACAGGAAGACAGACAATCGAAAATAATATAAAGGATTTAAAAAGAGCTTTTAGCAAAAAAAATGCTTAACAGAAAAAATATGAAAGTGGTTAAAAGAGGAAGATCGAAGACCAGATTTAGTAGGGATTTTTATTAAGTTAGTTAGGTAGAGTGGAGTATAATGATGTCATCCATTTTGTTTGATTCTGTTGAAAGTTTTTGACCTTTTAGCTAGTCAGGAAGTTAGGTAACAATTTATTACAAGATTTTGCCTCAACGGCAAACAGATACCAGACAAGTGAAAGTAATTATAACCTTGTAAAATAACCTTGTAAAAACTACGTGCATGCATTAGCTTTTCAGAGTATAATAGCATGATAAAGAATGACAGGAGCAGATGCAGTGCCCGTTTTGGCAGCAGTTCAGTCTTTCGGGTTCCTGATGTCTCTTCAAGTCGCTGGAAACTGCCCGAACAAAATGGGTAGACCCATATCGCTGCCGGCTCCGGAAAGGGTAATTGAAGCTGCTGTTACGCAATAGATGCATTGCAGATGAACGATTTTATTGAATTTTTCAGTGCCTCCAAATTGAGATACAAAATCGGACTCAAAAACCATTTCATCAACCAGTTAAAGACATTGTTTAGGAATAATGTCAGGATAATGACAGGGCCTGCTGAGAATTTGAACTTTAAATGGATAGAGTTTGTCTGAGACATGGAACCCGGCATACGGCATAGTAACTACTGGAAGCCAAACCTAGCTTGTTTTCAGGCTGTCGCTTTCCTCTGGAGGCGATGTGCTACGTTGTAACTATTACCCAGCCGGTAGCCGAGGGCAATAAGCGGTAAAAGTGCAGTTGTCTCGTCGGTTTTGCCAAAACAATTTATATTTCGATTAATTAATAAAGATGTACATATTTTCTAAAAGGTTAGAGTTAGGGCTAGGGCTAGGATTAGGGTTTAATTTTAGGTAGACATACGGCGGGACTGCCAGTACAGTTGTAATTTTACCGATTGCAACCACGACGAACTGCCGGGGCAATAGCAGCGACCGACGCAATAAGCATGCCGTGCAAAATAAAAAAAAATTTCTGTGCACTGGGGTTGTGCTATATAATTGGATGGGGTTGTAAAAATGCAATCTAATAGTGTAATTGGTTTTTCTTCGGTTTAACAAATCAAAAAGTTATAAGCCAAAAACGATGATTTTCCGACAAAAATTGCATAAAATAAACCTTAGCTCTTCTTTGAGAGTTTATAACTTTTTTTAACTGCTGCACTGGGCATATCCACGACGCTTGTTTTTAGATAATTCAATTTCAAATCCAACGATGTAACTTTGGCTTCTATAACTTAATAAATAAAAAAGTTATCTAATAAAACGTCGGAATGTATACCAATTTCTTCCAGCAAAACAAAACGTAAACAAACACTGAGGAGCGTACGATTGGACAAACGAGTCTGGCTTACTGCAGCTTGTCCAATCGTATGCTCTCCAGGAAGAAAAACTAATTAACCACAAACTACAAGGTTATTAGTTTTTTTTGCTAAAAAATTAATAAAATAATGTGTTGAATTTAATTTTTTTTGGCCTTGGAGAGGCATGGTAAATTTACAATGCAGTTCCGAACTCTAACAGCCTGATAAAAAAAAATACATCATCATTGCTGTCGACGTAATGCATTTTTGCATTCCAACAAATGAGCACATCTCTAACACGCCAAATGATTCTAAACAGAAAGTGAGAAAAACAAGAAATAAATAAAATGGATGGCAACACGTGAGATTTTTTTTCTTGTAAAAAAAATCGTCTGCAAACTCGTGTTTTTGATTTAATTTTATACTTCAGAATGTTTCAGGCATCATTTACATCTAGCTGGTAGGAAGCTCGGTTAAAAGTTAATTACAAAATTCCGCTTAAACAGAAAAGATACAAGTGAAGTTAATTAATGAGCCTTGTGAAAAGATTTAAAAACTGTGAAAAACTGTCGTTTATTAATGGAAACAATTAACTAATTCATTACATCAAACGTAAAGGAAAATTCGTGATCAGAATTTTGAATAATTTGTGATAATTAAATATGGAAAATTTCACAGCAGCAACGTAAAAGGTTTAGTAGTTCACAAGTCACGGAAAGATTTGAAACAGCAACAATAAAAATTGAATCAGTAAACAGTCGATTCGGTAAGACTCAGAAACCGGTTTGACTTAAGGGGATGCTAAAGAAAAACTGAAGCAAATTTTCCATCAAACGTTTTTTTTGGTTACAACAAAACTTTTTTTCTTCTTAAGTTCTGATGGAAGCGAATTAGAGCTGGACCGGTTTTGGTTTTTTAAGTCGATATCGGTTTCAATTTTATTTTTCGATTTTTTAAAAGTTGAGGTCGGTTTCGGTTCCTCCATTTATCGCGATAACAATGTCGATTTCGATTTTTCGATAATCACAGTTTATTACACCATTTTGTAAACAGTAAATTAAAATAAACGACAAAAGCTAAAGTACAAAAACGCTATCAACCTAGAGCTTTAAATAAAATTCGCTAGCAAGGCCATTTTAGTCATAGCTAAACAAAGTGCCGCAAATAAGGTAAAAAAAGTACTTGCTTTGAACTCGATGGTGTACGCTACAGTGTGTACTTTTCTGATCTGAATAAATTATTTTGTTGCGTAATTTGACGGGTAGAGTCCTGAAAAGTATGAGACAAAAAAATATTTGTTTCTTTCTTTGAGGACTCAATGCTGCACTTCGATCAGAAGAAATCAATCCAAAATTTGATAGCAGTCTCTCACTCGCTTCTGAAGTTGCATATTTTTTAAAATGTGTCGTATTATGTTTAAAATTAAAAATCAAACATCTCACTCATAGTTAAAAAATCTTATTATAACCCCACATAAGTTAGGTTAAAGATCTACTGCTAATCATAATGCTTTTTCTAAACGCTCCTTTTCTTGTTCTGGTCACTTTCTTTGGAATCCTCTTCCACCTTCTCTCACTATGACTTCACCCCTCATTTCTTTCCGCCAGGGGCTAAAAACTTTCATTTTCAGTCAATTTGTAGCCCAACGCTTTTGAACGTCTTGTCAAAACAAAGCACTATATAGTGGTATCTCCACAAACGACCCCCTATTCACAACCCTCTCACATTCCCGACCGTTTTTTTGCTGACGGATTGTTGCATATCATCATTTGGTTGTCATTTAAGACCCCCCCCCCATTCAAGTCCCTTTCATTTTTAACGACCGGATGTTTTGTGACATCTACTAGGTCGTAAAAGGGGGTACCTACCACTGTATAAAGTGAAATTGATTGATGGATTGAATCCTGGTAAGTTAGATTCTATTTTTTTTTATAAATCTTTAAAACATAATCAGCAATCGGACATTAACAAAAACAATGGCGACGATGCTATCGATTAAAAAAAAAAAACAGAAATTTATATCAAAAGGCAAAACCTCAAGAAATTTACATCCCGCTAGGAAGACCGCCAAAAAAGTTTATTTTATTGAAGATTCGATTTATGCAATTAAAGCTGCAGTATTAAATTCGAAGAAATAAAATACCGGAATTTGAGTATTAAAGTTTTGGTGCTATCCGTTCTGCTGCACAATTAAGAAACGTGAACAACGAAAGCAATTTATAAGACTAGAGTGTGCCTTTTGGGGTTTAATGATCTTGCCAATACCACACTTTTTCTGCCGACTAAAGCCTTTAATTTTAACTGCGCGTCTAGTTTTGCACACTTCTCCATTCTCTCACATTGCTCTTTCTCTTGTTCGTCTGCAATGGCTACCTTTTAGATATAGACTAATATAGAGTGCTCTTCAAAAAGTAAAAGTGATGAAGAGCGTAAAGGATCCGTGGAAGAGCTAAACTGTCCGCTTCTCGTGTTTGTCCGTTCTTTGGGGATAAACTACATGATGCCAGATACTGATTTAAGAAATTCCGTGCCGAGCAGAAGTCTCCGTTGCTCATAGCATCCGCTTTTGAAGATGTCGCTCTAAAGGTCATTCACTGTCTACCTCATTATATTTTAAATTTAAAAGATTCATTTCTCCGTCATATTTAAAGAATCTCATTATAAACCCCTATTAATTTTGAAAATATTTTTTTGTGTTCACCAGATACATTTCAATAGCGATCAGGAAAGGTTAGTGGTAATATATATATATGTTTTAGTCGACATGGGCAATGGCGATTTAGCTGCAGACAGCAATAAAGACGTTTTGAGCAAGCTAATCATAGAAAAGATCAGATTGGAAGCTGGAGGCTCAGAATGATTCCAAGAGTGAGGTATGGAAACTAATTTACCAAATAGTCTACAAAGCTGTACCTACCTCCCCTGTTTGCTTGCTGCACAAAAATGTTTGACGAAAATCATTTCCAATTATTTTAGATGAACAAAGATGAACTTCAAAAAGATTGCAGATGTAGGTATTATCAACGGACTCCAGAATATAACCAACAAATCATTGTCAATCTCAATAACGACGGAGTTAGAATTTTTTTTTACAATACAGCTTCTTTGTAAAATAAAGAGAAAAACATAACTATTGCAATTTGAAAGCAATACAGCCGGTTCGAATTGCTTTTCAGCTTTAGTTCAAGTTTTAGCGGTTTCATTTCGCTCCAAAATTTCAACTCTTCAGCTTGCGACGACTGTAAGTTCTCTGTTCTAATGTAATTGTCCAAGTCTTTCCTATATCGGAACCACAAGCATTCTATTATGGTTTTGGTATTGCAGTCGGCAGGATATCTAAACAAAAATAAATTTAAAGGTAATATTAAGCATTCAATGAGCGTTACTGCGTGGATTCTATTATTAAATTTTGTCTGGTGCCTCACAAAGTTTTAAATAGTTTAAGTTATTTGAAATATTGTTTGATTTATCGATAATAATATTAATAATACCCATTTTTTGCAAAATGCGTCCAGAAATTCATCAAAAACATGCTGGCTTCGTGATCTTCATGGTTTGAGAAGGCGACATATCTGTCATCTTCTATTTCCGCGCACTTGTATCCGAACAAGAAGCACACTTCCAAACCGTGGTAGTTCTTGAGTGCGGTGAAATTAGCATCGTAATTGAACTCGTAGACGAAAATACTCCCTTCCGAGAGGTTGCGATACTTCTGAGCGAAATTCAGAATCGGTACGTTGAAGAAGATATCGGAGAGAAACTAAAAAAGCATAACGATTAACCATGCAATGGTTTTTGTTGATTAGTTTTTAACTAAAACACGATGAATATTTTTTGATATGGGAATGTTTTAGTTGTTTTTGTAAAATGGAAGCTATTAAGTAACGCGGGGACAGAAGTTGTCTCCATTTCCAATTATTGGTTTCGATTTCAATTTTACGTTATTAAGTTTGTTCCCCATTTCCGGTACATTTGTTTCCATCCATCCTCGTTTTCGTCCATCTTAGAGTTGTCCCCAACCGATGGCCGGTTTTGTTTTTCAAGGAAAAAAGATTAGTTTTCTCAAATCTGCCCTATAATTTTTATATTTTAAAGATATTTGAGTTTTTTAGTTTATCGAAAGTGGTAAAATAATAATAAATAGTAATGTTAATGAATGAAAGTTTTTGTTTAAAACATTGTTTATATTTTAAATAAAGTCTTAACCCATTCCTTGTTCCGGCATATAAACTAATAAGCCACCAATACATTCTGAAAGTGCCTAGCAAATTCAACTTAACGACGACCAGGTAGGCAATGATTTATTTAACACAAAAAGTTAGAAAATAAGTGAAAATCGATGTAAATAATCAAACCGTTAATTATTAAATGCTTGTTACTCAATTTTCAACCACTTACCGTTATTCAAACTTTACCGATTATTACCCCCAAGTTCAGTTTCAATGACATAATCCAGGATACAAATTTTAAAATTCTAACATGCTTATATTTAATTTATTTAAATATTTTTGATTTACATAAAGAAATGTTTCTCGAATAAGGCAATTTGAAATTTTCCAAAAGTGTCTAAAACAACTGTTTAGATTTGAAAAATTTTATATAAAGAACTGTTTTTAAAAAGTGTTTTAAATGCTTCATTTGTTAAATGATTTGGTTAAGAACTATGTAGGTATGTACAATAGGCATTATACATGTTGTATGTTTCTAAAAATTAACTCCAAAACTAGTTTTTTTTTTAATTTGTGTTTGTAAGATTACTTACTTTTATATGGTTAATCATCTGCTGTTTTTTGTTTGCTTCTTCTTCTTTATGTGTGAGGTTTTGGTCGTTTATGTTCTGTTTGTGATCGTCCAAGTCATATCTTTTATAAATCTTATCAACGTCTTCATCCGTGTA
The DNA here is from genome assembly GCA_963978895.1 of Erpobdella octoculata. Lineage (NCBI taxonomy): Eukaryota > Metazoa > Annelida > Clitellata > Hirudinida > Erpobdellidae > Erpobdella > Erpobdella octoculata. The sequence continues at coordinate 30,371,901 of OZ022244.1, forward strand.
GCCAACGAAGTTGTTCTTCAAAATGTGTCTGGTCACTTTTTTCAGAACATCGGCGTGGTCATCTTTATAATGAATGATCAAATTGTATAAGATTTTATTAGTATGCAATCAATCAATCGGTTGAATTGGAAAAACACCATCTAACAACCATTTTTTAAATCAGGTTTGTCTTTTCCGTAGAAAATTAAATCGTAATAGAAATATATCCAGGCCATGTAATGAACCGACATTTCGTGGGAGACAATTCCCGTCATTAGCGGACCATTAAAAGAGAATTTTTCGTAGTTTCCCGGCAGATCAGTGATAAGTTCGCCATCGATTGCCGCAGCAAAATCGGTATTTAGAGGAGATATGGGAAGTAGCTGAAACGAATTTGAAATATCTATATAATAAAATAAAATTGCATATTAATTTCAAAACATTTGAAAATACATTAGAGCGCTATTCAAAAGTGGAAGTCACATTAATAATCAAGAATTAAAAGAAAAGTTCAACCTTTCTAAAAGTTTCTTTCAAGTCTTCGATATTTACGCTCTTTAAGCAATCAATCAGCTTGCTCGTTATTTCCGTTTCGGGGCCGCAATTTAAATCCATGGCGACACGTCGGATGAGGTTTTCAAAGTCAAGTTCATTGACGAACCAAAAAGCCAGAGGGGATCCACTTTGAGCAATTGCTTTCGAAAAAAGACCTTTCAATAAAACTATATTTCAGCATCTTATTTCATTTTTTCCCTTATTTGTTTGGGATTAGTTCGCAGCATTGATATCAAGAACTATCTAGAATTCCGTGGTTTGCAGTAAATGAGGCAGAATAATGTAAAAAAAAATCAGCCAAATAATGAAGAATAACATATGGAATTAGTAATAGTATAAAACTATGTTATCACTATGTTATGCTTTAAGTTTTATATCTCGCTATGTGAAGAAACAACATAATTTAATAAAAAAATTTCAAAAAAAGATCATAATATTAAACTAATTTATTATTCTGAATTAATGACACCTCAAACCTTTGGCTTCTGGAATTAAGCACAGCATTCCGACACTACTTCCTCCAGCACTGTTTCCAAAAATAGTAACTCTTTCTGGATCTCCTCTGAAGTCCTTGATATTATTTCGAACCCATTTCAGAGCTTCAATTTGATCGTGAAGTCCATAATTCCCTTTTAAACTTGTATTCTTGGCTGACAGGAAACCTTATAATATTGTTTTTAATTACTATCGTATTATATATATATATATATATATATATATATATATATATATATATGTGTGTGTGTGTATTAATATTATTATTATTTCCTTATTTATTTTTTATTCTTTATTCTTTTCTATTTTTAAAGTGCATAGAAAAATCTTGAAAAAGATTATAAGTAGCACTAGGCTTCAGTTCAAAAAGACAGACACAAAAGAGAATATGAAGTACATAAATAAAAATAAAAGGTCACCACATAAAAGACAAGTCAATTCTATTCAAGACTGAGTAAAAGCTTGCTTTTCCGCTCCCGCTCGCTCTTCTGCTCCTTTTCGCTTTCCCGCGTTCTTTCTCTTATCCGCTCGCTTCTCCCGTTTTTTCTCTCTTATCCGCTGGCTCTCTCTCTCTCGGTCGCTTTCCCGTTCCCGCTCCCACTCGTTTTCCTTCTTCCATTCTCTCTTAACTCTCTTTTGCCCATAAAACGTAAAATAGATTTGTTAAAAGTTGCTTGAAATCTTCAAACTTTGTTACATAAACTGAATTTCAATTTTTTTACTCAATAGCCTTGAACACTTTTGGTCTGGAAGGCTTTTTGGACATAAAAAATTACAAATGTTTTTAAAAATTAAAAAATACCCCATGACGTTTTACATTTTTTAGATCTACCTTAAAGGAGCCTACAAATAAACAAACTGAACAATAGGCTAGAGATAGTAAAGTTTAAAACCGCCATTTAAAAATGTACTATTAGTTTGAACTAAAATTAGTTTTATTTGCGTTAATTGATAGATCAAAATTAACAAATTGAATTAAATGAAATTGGTGTAGTTTTATTCACTTCGCCATTAGATGGGCCACAAAAATATTCTATTTATCACTCGCTTTAGTCCCATGATGATAATAGGAGTTGGGCTTGTATACTTACTCTCTTTATATACAAGATTTTAACTAAAAATAAGGATAAAGTATGTAATGTTTATAAAAAAGAAACAATTTCAAACATTTATTTTTTATACTATTGTATATATATATATATTGACACAGTTAGGGTTCTAACCAAGAAATCCTAGCCGGTAGTTGATAGTGACAACAACTACTCCATGTTGTGCCAACTTGTCTCCATGATAAAGCGACCCAGTTCCTCGACTGTAAGAGCCACCGTGAATGTAAACCATAACAGGGAGTTGTAGTAACTCTGAGCCTTTCTGAAATCAAAACTCCTAACAATTACATAAAGTTGAAATGGAATAAGCAATGAAAAATTTAAAAAAAATTTAATTTTACAGTGTTAGGAGTGTAAATGTTTAAATATAAACAATCTTCGCTTTCTTCAATGAGACTACTGTTGAGTTTGTTGAGCTGAATACAGGCATTTCCTGGAAAGGTGGCCATCATTGTTTTGTTACTTCTCGCTAGAGACATCGGTTTCTATGAAAGAAAAACTACAAGTTATCTTAAATAGCATTTCATTTTTAGTGTCAAAGAATAATTTGTTCACGGCATGCATACAATATTATACATTGTTTCGCTTTTTAATTTCTATTGAAATGGTAGATTATGGGCTAAATTTTAGAAAAATCACTAGTGGGGCAAACATTTTAATAACATACGCTATAATACCTACTAGTAGATGTAATAATTTATCATTTTGGTCATTAAATTTTTGAAATTAATAAAAATGTGAGGTTAAAAAAGGTTCAACCTCGAATCGGTTAGGTGGAGAAGCATAAGGAATGCCAAGGTACCAATCAACTTCTTCAAAAAAGCCGCCATCTTCAAATCAATTTACAAAACATTAAACTTTAATCGTTTAAAAAAATTACAAGTTTAAATGAGTATTTTCAAAAAAAAAACAATGCGGTCAAATTATGTTAGGAATCTTTTGACCACCTTTCAAGTAACTTGTTAAACCTTCACCAGAGGCATCGCGATGGGGAGGAGACAGATGTCCATGGCGTCAAATCACCACGCTACGTCTCTAACTGTTGCAACAAAACGTCGTTCTCATTTCTAATGCTTCACGCATAGAAATTAACGAGAGGTTGGCGAAATTGTTTTTAACAAAATTTTTGCCGCTTGGCAATGATCAAACCGTTTTAGTTCAGCTTAAAGGGTTTGCTTTTTTTTACCGACATTTAGCACACGCCTTTTACAAGACAAGCCTTGCTCAAAGGCGAGAAAGGGTGCTTGCAAAGGCAGCCATTTATAGTCGCCTACATCTTTAGCAATGCGAGTGAACTCCTTGCTTATGGGAGTTACGCTGGTGACGCCGGCGAGGCTCGAACTGCCGACCTAACGATCGACAGGCGTACGCTCTACCGCTCTGCCACCAGCGCCTGTTTTAAGAAGACAAAAGAAATTATATCGTGTTCCAGGTTAATATCTAAGCTCACCATGATTGGAGTCAATAGTCCATGGCGTAACCTCTGGCGGTAAAACTAATGTTTTAATTCAGGGGTAAGGACGGGACAGATTCGGGCTGTGGTTATAAATTTTTCCAATTGTGACAACCTTACCTAATTTTATGTTTGCTCAAAAATAAGCCAATACAGGAGGAAAAAAACCGATAAATAACTTTTGTAGTCTTATTTATGGGGTGCAGAAGCGATAAACCTATAACCATTTGTTATCTGACAACTGGATGACTTGGATGGGTCTGTAGGTTAGGCTTACCTAATTTTATGTTTGCTCAAAAATAGGCCAGTCTAGGAAAAAACCGATAAATAACTTTTGTAGTCTTATTTATGGGGCACAGAAGCGATAAACATATAACCATCTGTTGTGTACTTATAACCAGTGGCGGATCCAGGATTTTCTGGTGGTGGGTGATGTTCTACAATTTTTGACCCTCTGAACGACTCCGAAATCCGAATCCCCATCCATATGAGCCCTACCTTCTTTTATCTCTTTTGAGTTTTAGATTAGGAAGTCAGATGTTGAGATTCATGAACCATCACACTACAAGTTTAGATTATTGCAACAATGTAATTAATGCAAGCTTCATTCTAGTTATATGAAAGTATGCCTTAAAATACGGTATTTGAGAGCTTTATATTACGGTATTTTCAAATATTAATAAATACCGAATGTACCGGATTTGGCTCTATAAATCAGGAAATGAAGATATGTAGAAACGTTTTCTCATTAATATTTTATTTACATTTTACCAATCCAATTTTGTTTATTTATAAAGTTTTTCCTTACAACTTCTCCAGACTTTCCTGAGTTTGCGTTATATGCGTTAAAATACGGTATTTGAGAGCTTTATATTACGGTATTTATAAGCTTTTTTTTATTAAACATCGTTAGCTTGCGTGCGCATGTATTTGACTACCTAGTTTTTATAGACTTGGATAAATAGGTATAAAAAAGTGGAAAAATAAACCATATTTTTTCAAATACAATACGTACATGGACGTGCCGATATAGGTTGAAAAATTTTTTACATAATAAAAAATAATTTTTTTTTAAACAACGTTTTTCTCGCACCCTAAAAAGCATAAAATGATATTCCTATAATTCACATACAACAGAAAACGTTGCGGCGCATTATTTTTTTAAACTATTCGTCTTACTAACGTTTTGATGTTGTAGCCTATATGTGTGCCCGCAACGTTTTTCGTTCTATATGAATTATAGGAATATTATTTTATATATTTTACTGCGCGAGAAAAACGTTGTTTTTTTTAAAATGTATTTTTATGTTAAAAAAATTATTTTCTATTTTTTCGTTTTTGATGGGTGAAAATTTGTAAGCGTTTGAGTTTTTTTTTCTTTAAACACGCCTGGGTGCGTTTTATATTTGGTAAAATGAGCTGCTTGTTTCTGAAAATTTATTTGATATCTCATTTGAACGTTTGGACAACACAAGGCATTTCAAATACAGAAGAAACCTGGGGGGAGGGGTCCAGACCTCCCCTTCGTAGCAAAAAAAAAACAATGTCATTTAGCATTTTGTAGGCAGTTACATGGTCCAAACGCCTAGACCTTGGATTAAGGTACAGAACAAAAGTTGTCATAACGTTTCTTCATCTTTTATTTTTAGTTTGTTTTATTTGTCTATATTGTTTTGAACTCATTTCACTCAGAGTCTATCTACGTTTAAGACAAAGTTATTCTGTTTTACTTGTTATGAGACTTGATATTTAATTTAAACAAAATTAATAAAACCTATGAAAAAATAAGTTTTTCGTGCATTACAATATTTCAAATTTTCATTGGAAAATTTATTGATTGTAATAATTACCACTTCATTTTACGTATACATTCTTTCGTGGCAGAAGTGCCTAATTGATAATTTACTTAAATAAAAAGTGGAAGATTATAAACTTTATTTTTTTTTTGAAACTCTTAACATCTCCGTAAAAACATTGAGTTTTAATTTAGAAAATTGTTTTTATATATCAATTCTAATCACACAAGAGTACTTAAATATCATTTTTAATTAATTAAATTCTTATCACTTATTAATTTTTTTAAACGTTTACCTCTTTCCAGAAGACCTTTTCTTCGTCTCCCAATAAATGTTCCATGATTAGTCGTAACCCTCACATTTTCTCCTGTCTCGCTCAAGAACTGTTTCACATCAAAATCAGTTTTACTACCAAACGTCGGCAAACACACAAAACTGAACACTGAAAACAGAAACAAAAATAATGATGGTTTTTTCATCGCTCCAGCTCAAGTTATGCTCCGCAATGTTTTTGTATGAATATACCTAGGTTATATGCTATGCATTCACTAGCTCCAAAAAAATAATATCGATAATTAATTATAAAAAAATGTTTAGGTTTAAACAAAGTAAAAGTTCCGGACCGTTGAATAACTTTTTTTTCTGTTTCAGCATTTTATGACCATGCATTTTATCTAAACTTAAAAATTCTTAAAAAAACATTAACTTTATTTTAAAACAAAAACATTTAAACACAACTAAATAAATTACTACATATATACCTACATTCTAAAAAATTTCATTTAAAAAAATGTCTCTGCGATAAATGAAGAGTCAGCTAATTCAGAAATATAAGGGATTTGTTAAAAAACCTGGTATTTTTAGCTTACTTCTTAAATTTTTTATATTAACTTCACCGCCGGGCTTGCTTGCTTGTTGGAATGTTTGCAAACGTAGAAAGTAAAAATTAACTAACTTCCTGTCATCCTCTTGAACTAAAATTTTAAATATAGCCTCGCTCCTTATGACAATGCATTTTAATAAAGCTTGAAAATATTTTGAAAAAAAAAATTGTTTGCATATATAAATTAAAAGAATGTCGTTTAAAAAGAAAAATTTGCAATAAATCAAAAACCGGCAAAGATTGAAATATAAGGAATTTGTGAAAAAGTAGTTTTTTACGGTTACTTGTTTATTACTTTAAAAAAGAGTTTTAAAAATTTTTATACCGAGGCCAGAGACATGACGCAACTAACTTACGTTTTAAGTATTAGGCAATTAAAACAGTTTTGTTTTCAACAAATTGGTCTTTTTATTTTTTTAAATTTGGTTTTAATTTTTAAACGTTTCATTATTATTTCTGTCAAATATTACATATTACAAATATTACCTTTAAAAAAATGAATTAAAAAATTTTAATTGCTGAGAAAAAAGCGATTGACAAAATAATTTTTAGAAAACGGCTAACAATTATCTTTGCAACATATTCTAGCATATTAAAGTATATTATTTCAAATGTTAATAACAGTTGCCTGATGTGGCAATAACAAAAAATAATGAATGATAGCAATGCAGTTTGCGATGCAATATTATCCAATTAGTAAAAAGGTATTTACACGGGGTTAGTGCCTACTGATCCCAGGACAACTGATCCCAGGACAACTGATCCCAGTACAACTGATCCCAGTACAACTGATCCCAGGACAACTGATCCGAGTACAACTGACCCCACGGACAACTGATCCCACGGACAACTAATCCCATGGACAACTGATCCCATAGACAACTGATCCCATAGACACAAGCAACTCATTTTTTAACTCATATTTTGACGACAATGGTGGTGGTGATGCTTACGTAGCCAGCTTACGATGGCTGGCTGCATACGACAACGGTGGTGGTGATAATGATACTGGCTACTCCAGTTAGTAAACGGAGAAATAATATTTAGTATAAGCGCACGAGGGCACGATACACAGTCGAAATGAACTTGACAAGTTCGTATTACTTTTCATCATTTTACTCCTTTCTGCGTGAAATTCATAATGAGAAATGGAACCGTGCCAATCCAAAAATAATAGAGTTTAGCTCATTTCAGAAGTTGTTTTTTTTCGAAGATATGAATTAAATGAATTAATGAAGACACTCCAACATTAATTCTTATCGGCTAATTTAGGAGTCCATGACTAGGACCATCACTACAGCATCCAAACATACTCATACATACATAAATACATACATACATACATACATACATACACACACACACACATACATACACACACACATACATACATACATACATACATACATACATACATACACATACATTTGTACATACAAACAGAAATCAGAAATTATCTATGTTAATATCAGTTTATTGATTGCAGAAACAGTGAAATATAAAATGAAGCAGATATGGGATCAGTTGTCTATGGGATCAGTTGTCCGTGGGATCAGTTGTCCGTGGGATCAGTTGTCCATGGGATCAGTTGTCCCGGGATCAGTTGTCCCGGGATCAGTTGTCCTGGGATCAGTAGTCCTGGGATCAGTAGTCCTGGGATCAGTTGTCCTGGGATCAGTTGCGATGATCCCATTTACACGAACCATAAGCAACATAATTATTTACAGAACTACGTTTTTATTTGGTAATTTAAAACAAATTTGATATTTATAAGAACAAAAACGTTTGTATATATTGATTTTTTTGTGGAGTCGCTTTTAGCAAAAAAATTTCAATGCAGTATTTGAATAAAAAAAAAACTACCCAGGGTGTCCTGTGCTACTCTCTTTACCCTTCTCTCTTCCACTCTCTCTTTTTTCCGATTGCCCCCACTTTTTTTTGCTCTTTTCTACTTTTCTTTTTAACAAGTAACACATTTTCCTGAAATTGTTAAAAGTTGTTTAATAGTATTTGAATAAAAAATTGTTATTTTAATTCGATACAAAAATTAAAGAGCGTGTAATGACATTTTGTATATACTTAGAAAATACAAACTGAAAAGTTGGTGAGAAATAAGATGAAATGGAAAAAGCTTCTGTTTTCATTTGAAGGTTAAATTTTGTTTTGCACTAATGGTGGGAAACTTTTCGGTTTGATAAATGTAATTTTAGTATGGTAAATGGTAATTACGTAATTGTCACCCAAGGTCAGTGTTTTTGCTTTCTTTATCTCACCATGTAATCATGTAGCATCCTATTCATGTAATGAAAGTAATTTCTCTTTTGAACTAAGCACTGTACTAATAATACATGATAGATGTGATTTTGGTATAGTAATTACATAATTTGGTTTTAAAGTCAGTTTTCCTCTCACCATGTAATCATGTAGCATTCTATTCGTGTAATAAAGATCTTTTCTATAGTGAACTAAGAAACTATATTTGTAATAAATTATATTTTTAAGATATTAGCACCCAACACTGGTAATATAATTGAGAATCAAAGATATTCGTGTAGCGACAGTGTGAGCTGAGAACAATTTAGATAGAATAATTTCTTGAGTGAATTTGCAATTTCTTTTGAGGCGCCGCTAATAGATGCATTTACTATAATTATGCATGCTTTCAATTAAATCTGTTTAAATGGCTTTCTCGTTGAAAACTTTAGCCGACTGGGTGGCTGGCTGGATAGATAGCAGGCTGGCTGGCTAGATAACAGACTGGCTGGGTGGGTGGGGGTTTGGTGGCTGGTGGAAAAAATAAACTCAAAAATTGGACAACGTAGAGTTTGGGTTTTTTGCATTAATTTTGTGCCACAGTTATTCGGGAAGCAATTTTTTTATATTTTTCTCAGCTGTTATTATTTGTTTCGTAGGTACAAAAAAGAATTTACTTCTTATCTATCTATAACTATTTTACTGCCTGTTATAGGCGTTAAACAGTAGCAGAGAGGCTTAGACTTTAAGCCTTTCAGCTATAGTTTAACGCAAATAATAATAAATTTGAAATACCGGCAATATTAGTCAATTAAATTATAAAACCAACATGAGTAAAAAACCGACAATGACTATTTTAAAAGATGTTTGATAATTATTTTGCATTTAGACCATAGTTAACAACAGTGTACGGAAGCGCCAAATACTGTATTTTAAAATTGTAAAATTTTGATTGTAAAACTAGCTTATCTATTTCCAAATCGTGAGCATTTTTATATTTATAAAATAAAGAAGAGCTAAGCCTTTTAATGCAATAGTCAAAAATGTGTTAAAGTCTTTTCGATATAAAACGAAGACTTTTGTATTTATTTTTTTATTTTTTCGCAACATGCATAACAAAATCGATGTGTTTGAAATGTTGCCAATTAAGCCCTCGTTCGGGAAATACACGATGTTTCCCGGGTTTGTGTGTGCGCGTGTGTTTGATTCTTTTGGCCATAAAACTTCAAAAGGTAAGCAGATTTGTTTGCAATATGAACACAAACCCTGGCCATGCTCTTCAAGTGTACCGAATTTCAATGAAATCGCTGCATGTGTTTAAACTATAATGCCGATGCCGAAAGATATAAGCATGCAAACTCTCATTTTTATATATTAGATAATTAAAGACACATAAAATAAAAAAAATTTTGCCACTTAAATTATTTTCACAGAGCACATTAAAACAAGACTTACAGCACAGGCAGAAAAAACAAGCAAACAGATTTTTTTAAGAATTTGCCAACAAGTAAACAAGATCAAATGAAGTTTTTTTGTTTAAAATTCTACATTAAAAATCTCATCGCTGCGATGAAAGCGAAAACGACCAACAACGATCGCTGTTGAAACGAAGACTCGGAACCGTTGTCGTACATCAACTTCAATGGCTTCATCTCGTCCCAGAACTTCATCTCTTTTGCCCGAAATCCTTTGGACATTCGCGACTGGTCGTCTGTCCCTGCGATGATGTAATAATCAGATGCGTCTGTCATTGGCTGCCATTTTCTTCTGATTTTAGTTATATTGTTTCGTGAAGGCTCTCTAAAATCACGATTTGTGTTTAATTACAAATAAATAAAAAACAAATTTAAAATTAATTTTTTTTTAAATTTCGCTACCCATATTTGGCAAAGTTTGTCCACAGTTTCATTAAAAACAAGCTTGCCACTCGGTCGGTTTCAGTAAAGAAGTCAACGTAGTCGTCCTGTTCCATTTTGCTTATCAGATGTCCGAACAGGAAATTCAGTTCAATCTCGTGGCAGTTTGCGACCAATTGAAAGCTGGCATTGTGGTGGAACTCGTAGAAGAACGTTGGCCTGTCTGATGATCTTCGATGCATGAGGGCCAGTTTTAACACCGGCAGACCCAAGAAGATGTCAGACAGCAGCTGTGTGAACGTCCCATGGAGACAATCAATGTATTAACGACGCTTTATATAAGTTGTCAAACACAATAATAATAATAATGATAATGATAATAATAATGACAATGACAATGACAATGACAATGACAATGACAATGACAATGATAATAATGATGATGATGATGATGATGATGATGATGATGATGATGATGATGATGATGATGATGATGATGATGATGATGATGATGATGATGATGATGATGATGATGATGATGATGATGATGATGATGATGATGATGATGATGATGATGATGATGATGATGATGATGATGATGATGATGATGATGATGATGATGATGATGATGATGATGATGATGATGATGATGATGATGATGATGATGATGATGATGATGATGATGATGATGATGATGATGATGATGATGATGATGATGATGATGATGATGATGATGATGATGATGATGATGATGATGATGATGATGATGATGATGATGATGATGATGATGATGATGATGATGATGATGATGATGATGATGATGATGATGATGATGATGATGATGATGATGATGATGATGATGATGATGATGATGATGATGATGATGATGATGATGATGATGATGATGATGATGATGATGATGATGATGATGATGATGATGATAATGATAATGATAATGACAATGACAATGACAATGACAATGACAATGACAATGACAATGACAATGACAATGACAATGATAATAATAATGACAATGATAATAATAATGATGATGATGATGATGATGATGATGATGATGATGATGATGATGATGATGATGATGATGATGACGACGACGACGACGACGACGACGACGACAATAATAATAATAATAATAATAATAATAATAATAATAATAATAATAATAATAATAATAATAATAATAATAATAATAATAATAATAATAATAATAATAATAATAATAATAATAATAATAATAATAATAATAATAATAATAATAATAATAATAATAATAATAATAATAATAATAATAATAATAATAATAATAATAATAATAATAATAATAATAATAATAATAATAATAATAATAATAATAATAATAATAATAATAATAATAATAATAATAATAATAATAATAATAATAATAATAATAATAATAATAATAATAATAATAATAATAATAATAATAATAATAATAATAATAATAATAATAATAATAATAATAATAATAATAATAATAATAATAATAATAATAATAATAATAATAATAATAATAATAATAATAATAATAATAATAGTAATAATATAAGTTTCTACATTATAAATAACGTTACCACAAAATATAAAAATACTTAAATATAAGAAAATGCAAAAAACCGTTTTATAAGTAATTTAGTAAAACAACCTAATTTTGTAATTAATAAAAAAATTCAATATAATGAAATACAAAATATTAACAGAGAAAATTAATTTACGTTAATGTGATTCGTAAACTCTTCTGCTTTCTTGATATTTTCACTGTTTTGTCCAGGAAGCGGCCAAAGATATTTCTTGAAAATTTTGTCGACATCTTCGTCAGTGTAGTTAGCAAAGTGAGTCTTCAAGATGGAGCGGGTCGATTCTCTCAAGTCGCCAACGTGGCCGTCTTCGTTAAAGGTTTTTTTTCAATTTTAATTTAAATTATTTTACATTCATTAATTGAGCAGTTTAGTAAATTAAATTTGTAATTTTATAATCCCTTACTCTATTGCCGTTTATGCTAACAAATCTAAAACAAAAGTAATTTGGAAGCTAGTAAAATTGTAACTCCGTCTTGCTTTTGCAAGCCAGTCTTAAGACTGGATAAAGGAGGAGGGAAAAGTTAAAAGAATCAAATTAAGATCCCCGTAAGGAAGTACTTAGTTGCTTCCTACATAAAGTTATTTCAGTTTTAAAACACCTGGTGTAGAGGACTATAAACTATTATAAAAGAATATATAAGATTGTTTTGGTTGTTTGCATTTTGAAAGCAGCACATTTTGATATTGGATTTTGTTTTTTTTCCATATAAAATACTATTCCAATTTCAAGTGCAAGAAACATTTTACCCAGCATTGAATTCATTTTTTTCATATCATTATTCACCTGATTTAAAAAAAAATCATTTAAAGCAGAGATATATAAAACTAGAACCGTCTTTTAAGCTGGGTTTGGTTTTTCCGTGGTATATGAGACTTTGATTGAAGTATATCCATCCTAAATAATAAACAGGCATTTCATTGGATACGATTCCAGTCATGAGGGGTCCGCGAAAGTAAAAGTTCTTGTTGTTTTCTGGCAAGTCATTCAACAGTTCGTGGTCGATTATTGGAGAGAAATCGGTGTTGATCGGAGATATGGGAAGTAGCTGTGAATTTAATTATCATAATTCTATTTTAAGGATTAATAATAGAAAAACAAAAAGAATGGAAATAAACAAAAATATTAATTAACATACTTTGAAAATATATTTTTTAATTTTTTTGTATTGTTTTTATATTCAAATTTGTTTTTATTTTTTATTTTTTTAGGTTATTTTGTATTCATTCAGCTGAATATATTCTGATGAAGTTATAATGATCTGTGACCTCTACGAACTTTGGTTATTGCACTGTGAAGATCTTCGATGTCAACTTTTTTCAAACAGTTAACCACATCACTCATAGACTCTTGGTCACAGCTCAAATTGCTCCCAACGCGACGAACGAATTTTTCCTGATCAAATTTCTCGATTTCATTAAAAGCCCAAAACGCCAACGGAGATCCGCTTTGAACAATCGCTTGAGAGAACAATCCTTTCGAAACAAAAATTTTAAAGTTATTTATGATTAACGCAATAAAATTTTGAACAATTTCCATTTGTTGTAATTTAAATGTCCTTAAATGACAATTGGGACACTTCCTACTACCTTTGGCTTGTGGGATCAGACACAGCAAAGCCACACTGCTTCCTCCAGCGCTGTTTCCAAAAATAGTAACTCTTTCTGGATCTCCTCTAAATTTCAGGATATTATTTTGAACCCATTTCAGCGCTTCGATTTGATCGTAAAGTCCATAATTTCCTTTTAAGCTAGGATGCTTTGCTGTCAGGAAGCCTTTTTTTAAACAAAGAAGTTAATAATAACATGATAATTTTTTGAATAATAAATAAAGCTACACGAATTGAATTAAAATTAACACCTCTAGGCAACGTGAATAACAAATAACAAAGGTTATACGCCGCTGCCATGATTAAAAATGTTAGATGTCGAAAACCATGTTGCTAGCGTACAGCTGCGGTAGCAGCATGTGCTTTACTGCTAGTAATGTTCCCCCAGGATAGTAAACGCTAAAAATTGATTTTATCCACAGTTGTCCAGATGGATAGATAGATAATCTTGATTCACGTTACTGTGATGAAGTGTAATCCAGGAACACATAAGTGTATATTCGTACTGCGACTACAACTTCGTACCGCTTCATTTCCATACATTGAATTATAGCTTGTTGAAAAAATGCAATCAACAGTTGTATGGCTTAGCAAGTCATTCACTCGTTTGAGTATCAATGGCGCAATCGAAAATTGATTGTTCCATTTCAGGATGGAAATAGCAATTTGAAATGAGAATTATTAAAAAAAAACATCCAGCTCAATTTTTTTCACCGTTGAAAGTCAATCGGTAGTTGATGGTTACTACCACTACTCCTAACTGTGCCAACTTGTTGCCGTGGTAAAACGACCCCGAGCCGCGGCTGTACGATCCACCATGAATGAACAGCATTACAGGGTAGAGTTCTGAATTGTCCTGAAAAAATAAAAAAATACTATTCAGTATAGAGCATTAGTTTTCTGAAATGATTGTGCAAGACGTCTAAATAGGCCTACTGATACAGGTCTGTAGATGTTTAGGTACAAGCAGTCTTCGCTCTCTTGAACAATTTCACTCTGGAGTGGATTAAGTTGAATGCATGCTTTTCCAGGCCGTGTCGCATCAACGGATCTATCCAATTTAGGAGGAGGAATAGGTTTCTGCAGTGTGACATTATTTTTTTTTATATAATAAAAACTCATTGATTTAATTTATTTCAGAGCTTCATTTGAACATTTTGTAAAATAAAAATAAAAACATGTTTGTATGTATATGTATATATATATATATATATATATATATATATATATATATATATATATATATATATATATATATATATATATATATATATATATATATATATAAGTGTTAGGAAGGAGTGAAAAAAACGGGAGCGGGAAAGCAGACGGGAGACGGAGGGAAAGAGCGAGCTGGATTGGAAACCGAGAGAGAACGGGAGAGCGAGCGAAAATGGGAGAGCCAGCGGGAACGAGAAAGTGAACGGGAGCGAGAGAGAGAGAGAAAAACGATGGAAAAACGGAAGAGCAAAAAGGACAGGAGAGCAAAGAGCGGGAGAGGAAACGGCAGCGAGAGAGAGAGAAAAACGATGGAAAAACCTCTAAGAATCCCCGGCGATTCCGGGTTACACCTCTAGTTATTTAATATTGATATTTTTTATTTTCGGTAAACATTAAATTATATAACTATAAAAAAGGATGTTTTGCAGATTATTCCATGATTAAAATAACAAACACTGTAAGCTATTTGTTATCTTTGTGCAGAAGAAAAAAACCCGACAATAAATCACAACAACAATAATAAACAAAACCTCAAATCGCCGTGGCGGTGTAGCATAAGGTACACCTAAGAACCAATCAACTTGTTTGATGAATTCATCTGCAATGATAAACAAAACGATTATTCTAATTAAATTGAATTTAAATTAAAAAATCATTATAATTAAAAATTGTGATATGCGATTTAACAAATATTCCAGCATAAAAAGGAAAAAAAAACTTTCTTGTATGGACCATAGTATTGTCGTTTGTCACTAAAAGATAAAAAGCTGGGTACTATGAAAACCTTTATCATTGGTATTGAGAATTCAAAAAAAAAAATTAATTAAAAGCTCATTAAATAAAGATAAATAAAATGGTCCAGTTTTTGACGTTTTAGTGACATACAACAGTATACGCACATATTGTGGTTGCTAATGGTAATGGGATCTATAAAAAAAATTTGTTTTTTCTTTTTAAGCAGATTCTTTGTAACACTGCATTTATAATCTACTTCTTGTTTTTCATAACATTAAATACTCGTTTGTTAATAATCGAAATATGAGAAACCCCGAATGTTGCGCGCATGTAATTTTTTATCTTTTAAAAAGATCGAGAAAACAAAAAGAGACAAAAGAGGGGAAAAAAAGAAAGAGAAAAAGAAAGAGGAAAAAGAGAGGAGAGAGAGAGGCTGTACATCGCAAAAAAAAAAAACAGCTACAGAACGTTGAGTCATCAGCTCTTTAATAGTTCAAATAGTTCAAATGTATATTCTGTAGACAAGTTCGTATTCTTAGTAAATTATACTCTGTAGGCTTTCTCATCATGAATAATAAAAATAAAAATATATAAAATTACAAATAAAATCATTAATACACAAAATACAAAAAATACAAAAAATACAAAAAATACAAAAAAGTACAAAAAAGTACAAAAAATACACAAAAATACAGAAAATACAAAAAATACAAAAAAAATACAAAAAATACAAAAAATACAAAAAAATACAAAAAATAACAAACCTCCGTTTAAAAATCCATCTCTTCGTTTTCCGATAAACGTTCCGTGATTGGTTGCAACAAGCACATCTTGTCCTGTCTCGTTCAGATATATGCCAAAATTGAAAGCATTTGAGCTCTGAAAAATCAGTAAGCTTATCAAAGATGAAAGGAAAAATTTCAATACTTCCATCTCCAAGGCTCCGATATTCAGCGTACGCTAAACTGGCAGCCAACAAGAGTTGTAGATATATTTATATATATCCCTAGCAAGCATCTTGAGAGGGGCGTGGCTATAAGCTCAATTCTAAATATAACCATACTAATCAGCGGCCTAGTTTTGTCTTCAATTAGATTTTGTAATCAAAAGGTGTAAAACGTTTTTAATGTTTTTAATTAGAAAATTAATTATATTAAAATATTCCCAATTGTAGGCTTTTTCCATGTTTTAATTTTTATTGAAATTTTCAAATAAACCATTAAGTTTATTTCAGCAAGAACAACTTGGCACAAGGACTTATGATAATAAATTTTAATATTATTAAATTTGAATAATTCTTACAATCAAATTTATTTCAATTGTTTGTATAATAAACGTTTTAATTTAATTACTTTGTGTGAGATTTTTTGTTTTTTTTTATGTTTTCCAGAGTATCAATTGGCGATTATACAATATGTTTAAATATATTTTAAATTTATATTAGTTTATTAAGCACAGGAACAAAGCCTCTTGCCTTTACAAAAATGCTTGACAAAAAATTCCAACCAACGTCACAGTAGAAATAACAAATAAAAATAACAAAACCTAAATGCATACAAGTTTTACTTCAGTTTAATCAATTAATATTCTATTCATACATTGTCTGTTACTATTTTTCATTCAGTTTATTCTTAAATTTTTCCACGTTTTTTACCAAATAACAACGTTAACGGGCAAACTATTCCAGTGCTGCACCACACTGTTGCTGAAAAAATGCTTTCTAACATCTTGCTTGAAATTTCCTAGAACTAGTTTTCAGCCGTTTCCCCTAGTAGAAGAAACTGGTGACTTTTTAAATAATTTCGAACAATCTGCTTCAAGATCTTCATTGAAAATTTAAGAAAAACTGTAATCATGTCGGTTCTTTTTTCTGCGAGACATTAATGATGGCAGATGGAGAGTTTTCAATCGTTCACTGTAATTCAAGTCTTTACAGACCAGAGGTATTTCTGAAACTCTTTTTACTATTTCAGGTGTCCATGCCATTTGTTTTTATGCTGTTCGTCCCTTGTTACTACTTGTCTCCTTACTGTTCGTCCTTTGTTACTACTTGTCCTCCTGCGTCTTTCTTAAACCAGCGGTTCTCAACCTGTGGGTCGTGACCCCAATAGGGCTCGTCTGTCTATTTTATAGGGGTCGCTTAAGATTTTCAGAAATTTGATTATTTAAAGTAACCCTTACATCAATTTTATTCTAGGCGGCGCTAAAAAGTCTTCAACTTGACGTCTTCTGTCGGTTATTAATGCAACTGCTAAGCTGGTGTCATCGGTTTGTAAACATGACTATACTTGTTTTTTCCATCTGTCAAGAGCTGCATTTAATAGCCAATTACAAAATAGATTTCAAGATAGTAATTTTGATTTATACCTGACTTTAGCAGTCGGTTCCTTTTGTATTTATGTTGGTTCATCTTGTATTTATTTTGGTTTCTCTTGTATTTATGTTGGTTCCTTCAGTATTTATGTTGGTTCCTCCTGTATTTATGCTGGTTCCTCCTGTATTTATGTTGGTTTATTCGGCGTTGCGGACTTCATTTACATTCCATTAAATTTTCTGATTGAATTGAATAAATTTAAGTGATTTGTAGGATAAAGTCAATTCAAACGTTAAGAAATTAAAAAAAAAACTACAAATTTTCTAAATAAAAATAAATTATCAATTTTTAGTTCATTTAAAAACAGCGATATCTAATTTTTAATCCTTTATAATAACTTCACCAGGCTTGCTTGCTTGAACCCTACTTTGGAACCCTTTGACGTTTAAAAAAACCAACTTTGCGTTATCTAATAAGGCTGAAATTAGGCGGATTTATTTGTCGTCAAGTATTTTACATTTTGTTATGATTTTGGAAAAATTATAGTCTACAAAAATGCAGAATATAAAGGATTTAAAAAATAGGAAGTTGTTATCGGGTTACTTGTTAAATTTTCTATATTAACTTCACAGTTTTCACTTGCTAGCTTGTTTGAGCCATACGTTAAAATCTTTTAATGCTCTAACAAGTTCAAGCAAAAAAACAAAGTTTTTTTAAAAACAAACTTTTTATTTTTAAGTTATGCAAATCGATTTCTAAATGCAATAAATTTGTTACAAAATAAGTATTGAAATTATTTGAAATATTGATTAAATCGCTTCGGAAATGATTGTTTATTGTTTTCGTAGAAAGCTAAAATCTATGCTGAAGGTTTAGAAGTTTAGGTAATCAAAAGTTGGTGAAAAATCAATTCAAAAATTTGACAACAGACAGAGAGAAATCAAATTAAATAAGATTGTAAGATTGTGTAAATACCAAATTTTCGTTATCTAATTAAACTGAAATTTTAATGAAATACAAAATAAAATTAAATACAATTTGGACATATTATAAAAATGACAAAATTTTGACAAAATAGGATTTGTGAACACAAAGTTTTTAACAGTTTCATCATTATATTTAAAAATTTATTTAGCATATTTTCGAAAACTTGTTTCTTAAAAGGCAGCTGAATAAAACACTTTAACCGGCTTAGATTTTCTATCGAAGTTTTTTAATATCTACCAGTTCAAATGTCAATAATTTTTCCCACTCCTCGAGTCTCCACAATTATTATTACCTAATAAATATGATTTAATTGTTTTATAATTTTTTTTTGTTTTTAATTGTTAAATGAAACTGAACAAATGACTAAAATATTTTTAAATTTTAAGTTTTTATAAATTAAAAAAAGAGCTACGCATTTCAATGCGTTAGCCAAAAATGCGCTGAACTGACAGTTTAACTTGTATGAAAGTGGATGTTTGTATACATAAGCTTTGCCAATTGAAAGTAAATAACAAAGCAAAGAGAAATAATCAATTTCAGCTTTGTGTTAGTTCTAGCTCCAATAAAAAAATTTAAGATCTAAATTTATATTTGACGGGGAAAATAGTTTTCTGTGTGGATCAAATAGTTCAAAAAATTTTCCTGAAAAGCCACCTCCTACTGAAAATGCAGTCCGTTTCCATGTTATAAAAACTCATTTTCAGGTTATGAAATTGAAGGATTTCTTAGACAATAATATTGGTGCTGATAGATGAGGCTGGGAAAAAATATGTCTTATTGAAACTGATATAGCAGCACCTAATAGTCTAATTAATTGTATGAGTTGTAAATGTAAAATTATTAAATAAATTATTTTATTATTATAGATATATATATATATATATATATATATATATATATATATATATATATATATATATATATATATATATATATGTATATATATATATATATATATATAATTCTTTATATTATTTTATTATAATTAATTATTATTATTAATATTATTATTATATTATTAAATTTAAAGTAAGGAAGTTAAATTGAAATTTATAAGACTACAAGTCATGTTTTTTCTTCACGTCATAAAGTCACTGTCGACATTTTCTCCTTCTTCCTCATTGTCACGCTTGCGTTTCATCGTACGATTCTTGTTCGATGTTACATTTCCGCTATTTCTATCCGGCAAGAAATCCTGAAAAAATTAAAAATTTTGTTATTATTTTTCAAGAATAGATTTTAACATCTATTAGAATAATAATGGCACGCAAATCTCGGCTAACCTTTTTCAGCTCGGCAGTACTACTCTGCTGTTGGCTGGTCCTCTGTCTGATGGAGGGCAGTGGAATGGCGTTGATGTGAGCGGCAAGCTTCGTCTGTTGAAGATCATTCTGAAATAAAAATTATGAATAAAAAAATGATTTCATTATTCAATTATTTTATGATAATTAATTAAAAACTGGGGTTCGCCTACGGACATGCTCCCTGCTTTTAATAAAGTCGCTCATAACTAAATCTGTTTACAGCAAAATTGGTAACCGCAAACTCCTCAGTATAAACTGAAACTTCACCATAGGTGTCTAGTCGGTAGTGTGTCAGACTTGAACGCAAACGTTCCTCGATTCCACTCCCAACCGCTGCCTAATAGTCCATGTTATCGTTACATTAGCAGGCAAATATGGGTTTCTCTGTGGGGCATGTGAAAATAGAGCGAAACCAAGATCTGAACGAGACGTTATATATATATATATATATATATATATATATATATATATATATATATATATATATATATATATATATATATATATATATATATATATATCCGCATTGATTAAAACGGAATATGCAGTAATCAATTTTTTGTTTAAAATTGAGTTCGTTATATAATTGAGATACACTACACTGCAATGCTTAGACCGTTGTGGATTCTAACAAAAGTCGAATTCAAATAAAACGTTTTGAAAATTACTTTAACAGTGCAATTCCGTTGAAAGTCTTGGATTATCAACTTCAGAGCTGCTTTCAAATGGCGACCTTCAACCTGCTCACTGCCACAAATTTCTGCTATTATTCTGGCCTCCTCGAGTAGCTTGTCTGCTTGCTCTGTGAATGTTTTAAACGCCGGTTATGAGATAATATAAAAATGAATGTTTGTATATATGTATATATGTATATATGTTAATGGCGTTTATGCATTGCTACACCATTCATCCGATCGTAATGAAATTTTCACACAATCTTGAGAGTCAAGGGGAATCAAATATAGAGAAAAATGTTTTGAAATCCGTCACAAAATGAGCGGAGCGGAGCGGGTGAGCGAGCGGGAACTATATATATATGTATGTGCGTATGTATGTGTGTATGTATGTATGTGTATGTGCATGTATGTGTGTCTGTGTCTGTGTTTATGTATGTACTAGCGGAGATACCCGGCGTTGCCCGGGTTTTTTAGAGGTTTTTCTAATGTTTGTCTCTTTCTCTCCCGTTTCCTTTCCCACCTGCTTTCCCACTCCTGTTCGCTTTCCCGTTTTCGGTCGTTTTCCCGCTGCCGGTCGCATTCCCGCTCCCGCTCGCTGTCCGTTCCGTGTCGCATTCCCGCTCCCACTCGCTGTCCGTTCCGGGTCGCTTTCCCGTTTCTATAATAGACAAACTAACCCACAAACATTCATATAGTCTTAGCAAATCTATTTTACGTTTTATAGGCTAACAGAAGTTATGAAAGAATGGAAAAGAGAAAATGAGCGTGAACGGGGACGGGAACGGGAGAGCAACCGTGACCGGGAATGGGAGAGCAAGCATGACCGGGAACGGGAGAGCAAGCGTGAGCGGGAACGGGAAAGCGACCGGGAACGGGAAAGCGACCGGGAACGGGAAAGCGACCGGGAACGGGAAAGCGACCGGGAACGGGAAAGCGACCGGGAACGGGAAAGCGACCGGGAACGCGGAAAGCGACCGGGAACGCGGAAAGCGACTGGAATCGGGAGAGCAAGCTTGGAAGGAAACGCGAGCAAGAGAGAAAATCGATAACAAAACTTCTGAGCGGGAAAGCGACCGGGAGCTGGAAAACGACCGAGAGCGGAAAAGCGACCGGGAACGCGACGAAAACGGGAAAGTGGAGAAGGAAACGGGAGCGAGAGGGACAAACATTAGAAAAACCTCTAAAAACCCCGGGCAACGCCGGGTAACCCCGCTAGTTAGATAATAAATAAATGCGAAATCCAGTTTTGAATAAAGCAAATATTTGAAAATGATTGTTTAGATGTCTTTTTAAACTAATAAAATCTAGAAATTTATAAAAATGTGGAAAACTGATGCTCTAGAATAATGTACAAGTGGACAAGTACATCATATCACACTTGTGAGAAAGTACATAAAAAAGAAGATTAAGGTTTGATTTTAATACACTTTACTGCAAAATTATAACTTTCTACTAAAAAAATAATAACTGTAATAAATTACATAGACCACCAGTCATGCACTCATCGTTTTTTTTTTGGGGGGGGGGGGTATTGGTGCGCCCCCGGTAGTTGTAGTACACGACATTTTAGGGTAAAAATAGCTATAAAACTATACACGCTGCTATAATATACAGGGTGGGCCAAAAAAAAGTGAGACGGTTTCATACAATCAAATATAATTATATCAAATTTAGACAAAATATTTCCAAATAAAGTATTACAATATTGCATTGTTAGCGAAAATACATGGGTTTGAAAATTAGAATTGGTCGAAAAATCGATTACAAAAATGTGATCCGTCTCATTTTTTTTGCCCACCCTGTACGTCTAAATAGCAAATTGCTGTTTTTAACAATGAAGATGCTTACCTATCATAAACTCCAGGAACATGTATGGAATCCGCCGGTCGTATTCGAGGACTCCCATGCGTTCCAGAATTCCTTTCATGTTCTGACCTTCAAAGCATGTTACCGAATCATTGGCGTTAGAGTCCGGGGGGCAGTTTGTTGACTTGCCGTTTACCATTTTCGCAGATTTCGTGGTTATTTTGCAGAAGTGTTTAGTGCTTAAACTATTTTTGTAATTGGTGCAAAAAAATTGAATTTGTTATTTTTTTTTAACGAAATAGCTTTTTTTATCTGAAATTACGCTGTGGCCTAACCGGTCTTGAAATGTCAATAAGTGACTTCAATAACCATTGATATAAATATCATAGAAATAAAAACCATTAATTCATACATGGTTTTTTTTAGTGATTCAAATTTTTAGTTGCACCAATTAGTGGTAATAGTAGTTACTATAACTATAAAAGCAAAATACTTTTATTTTAGCATTATAAAAACGTGGTGTGCATTATAAAAACAAGGTCTTCGACTGCTGCAATGAGAAACTGAGTTCAAACAACAGGTAAATAAAAATAAAGTTTAGAAAGGTTAAATCTATTGAGCATAAGGTTAACTTCTAACTTTTTTTGGTCAAAACTCGGTCTTACATCTGCCGCCTGTCGCTAAGTGGGTTCTAGCGTGTTTGCTGAGAGGTTAAAGCGAGCGAGGCACTGCTCAAACCTGATTGAAAAAAAACCACGAAATTTTTTTAAAAACTTTTAACTCGGTTGAATTTTGAAAAGATTATTAAAACTTTACAAAAAAATTTCTGTGTTTCATTTTTTTTTATTTATTTCAAATCAGTTTTTAATGCAATCTATATATATATAAATGAATGTTTGTATGTATGTATGTATGTATGTATGTTTGTATATATGTATGTATATATATATGTTATTCATGCATTGCTAGACCATACCATTCATCCGATCGTAATGAAATTTTCACACAACTTTGAGAGTCAAGGGGAATCAAATATAGAGAAAAAAATTTGAAATCCGACACAAAATGAGCGGAGCGGGAACTATATATATATATATATATATATATATATATATATATATATATATATATATATATATATATAAATATATATACTAGCGGGGTTACCCGGCGTTGCCCGGGGTTTTTAGAGGTTTTTCTAATGTTTGTCTCTCTCGCTCCCGTTCCCTTCTCCACTTTCCCGTTTTCGTAGCGTTCCCGGTCGCTTTTCCGCTCTCGGTCGTTTTCCAGCTCCCGGTCGCTTTCCCGCTCAGAAGTTTTGTTATCGATTTTCTCTCTTGCTCGCGTTTCCTTCCAAGCTTGCTCTCCCGATTCCAGTCGCTTTCCGCGTTCCCGGTCGCTTTCCCGTTCCCGGTCGATTTCCCGTTCCCGGTCGCTTTCCCGTTCCCGGTCGCTTTACCGTTCTCGGTCGCTTTCCCGTTCCCGGTCGCTTTCCCGTTCCCGGTCGATTTCCCGTTCCCGGTCGCTTTCCCGTTCCCGGTCGCTTTCCCGTTCCCGGTCGCTTTCCCGTTCCCGCTCACGCTTGCTCTCCCGTTCCCGGTCATGCTTGCTCTCCCATTCCCGGTCACGGTTGCTCTCCCGTTCCCGTTCACGCTCATTTTCTCTTTTACATTCTATCATAACTTCTGTTAGCCTATAAAACGTAAAATAGATTTGCTAAGACTATATATATATATGAATGTTTGTGGGTTAGTTTGTCTATTATAGAAACGGGAAAGCGACCCGGAACGGACAGCGAGCGGGAACGGAAAAGCAAGCGTGAGCGGGAATGGGAGAGCAAACGTGAGCGGGAACGGGACAGCGACCGGGAACGGGAAAACGACCGGGAGCGGGACAGCGACCGGGAACGGGAAAACGACCGGGAGCGGGAAAGCGACCGGGAGCGGGAAAGCGACCGGGAGCGGGAAAGCGACCGGGAGCGGGAAAGCGACCGGGAGCGGGAAAGCGACCGGGAGCGGGAAAGCGACCGGCAGCGGGAAAACGACCGAAAACGGGAAAGCGAACAGGAGTGGGAAAGCAGGTGGAAAAGGAAATGGGAGAGAAAGAGACAAACATTAGAAAAACCTCTAAAAAACCTGGGCAACGCCGGGTATCTCCGCTAGTACATACATAAACACACACACAGACACACATACATGCACATACACATACATACATACACACATACATACGCACATACATATATATATAGTTCCCGCTCGCTCACCCGCTCCGCTCCGCTTATTTTGTGACGGATTTCAAAAAAAAATTTTTTATTTTTGACTCCCATTGACTCTCAAGGTTGTGTGAAAATTTCATTACGATCGGATGAATGGTGTAGGAATGCATAAACGCCATTAACATATATAGATACAAACATTCATTTTTATATATATAGATATATATATATACGCGGAAAAGCGACCGGGAACGCTATGGGAACGGGAAAGCGGAGAAGGAAACGGGAGCGAGAAACAAACATTAGAAAAACCTCTAAAATCCCCGGGCAACGCCGGGTGCCCCCGCTAGTTTTATATAAAATTGAGAATAACTGAAAAAACTTGTTAACGCAAGAATAAATTTGAGCGCCCACCGACAGAAAAAAAGTATACATCGCTTTTTCACAAGAACCGCGCGATGGCCACAAATTAAAAAAACATTTAGGAATTTCTAACAACATTTTTTAAAATAAGATTAGGTTTATTTTCTTCATATGAATTAATTTAGCTTATATCTTTAGTTTTAAACTAATTATTAATAAACAATAGCAAATAAAATGTTAAAAATATCAAAAAGTCAAAATGGTTAAAAAATGTTTTCAGTTTAAATTAACAACGTGGTTGTGATGATGATGATACGATTTTCGTTTTTTTGCTCTTGTTGTCCTCTGGGGAGAAATCAAGCGGTCTCTTGCGCTCCTGCAATTTTGCATTAAATTCTTCCATTTCTTGTTGGAAGTTCCTATTTTGTAACTCTTTTTCAAATTTTTCAAGAGCCAATTTAGACTTCAACTTGACATTAGCCGTAATATTTTTCCTGGGAAAGTGTCCGGGAGGAGCTGGTTGGCTGTCGTCCGTCGTTCCGCAGCAAGTAGCTCTGGCGAGATTGTTACTGGGTCTTGGTAGAGTCGTCATTTTCATATACGAAACTATTCCTGAACTAAGTCTAAAGTAAATTTTGACTTTTTTTATAAGATTAAATTTGTTTGGACTGTCAAATTGCAAATTGGGAAAAAGAATGAGTTTCAATTATATATATATATATATACACATATATATGTACATATATATATACATATACATATACATATACATATACATATACATATACATATACATATATACATATATACATATATATATATATATATATATATATATATATATATATATATATATATATATATATATATATATATATATATATATATATATATATATATATATATATATATATATATATATATATATATATATATATATATATATACTTAAAAACCCTTTTGAGTAAAAATTTGAGCATTTTAAAAGTATGTTACATTTTTATTACAAACTTTTATTTAGGTTACAATCTCTGCTTGTGTGTGTGTGTGTGGCTTTCTCTGTACGCAAATGTTGTGAAATTTAAAGTGAAATTTAACCAGCTTTTCGACTAGCTAGGAAAGTTTCAGCCGGTAAAATCTCTCGTTTTAGGACGAACAGACTTTGGGGTTGAAATAGCCAAGTTGGTAGAGCAGTGTCAGACAGACTTCAATGCGCAAGACTTACGGTTTAACCCCCACTCGTCACCTAGTAGCTCTTGTTAGCGGAAATCCGCGAGTTAAATCGTTCTTTGGGAGACTCGTAAAAAACTTTGAGCTATAAATATCTCCATTGATTAATTGACCAATTGATGTGTTGATTGTTTGACTTGCACGTTAACTATTTATAAGCTATAAAGTAATTCAGTAGTGTGGTTCAGTAGTGTGTGGAATTTAATTGTACAGTTTTCATTTGTTATCGAGAATTCTCTTTAAGTGTTGTTTTATTGGCTCGCCAGGATTTGCGAGATTTATTTTTTGTTCCCCAGGTGTCTGTTGTTATAATGAGTACAAATAAAAAACCTTGAATGATAGAATATATATAACAAATTTATAAACAAAAAATACATAAATACATACAAAAGAATACTCGAAAAGATCAACAAATATCGGGTCGTATATAGTTCTCCTATTCATAGATGTCATCTATTTATGGTGCTTTTATGTCGCATTTTCAGTGCGTGAAACGCCGTTTTTTTGTCAAGTTTTTTGCTGTGAATGAAATGAAACCTCGCATATTCGCATTCATCAAAGCTTCACAGCCAAATATGTATTGAAGAAGTTTTATTGAGTTGAACGATTTAAAAATGATTTTATTTAAAATAATTTTTCAATCATTTAATTTTAATAGCTGAGCCAGTCATTATTTAGCCTCATATTCAAGAGAGCCATTTCAGCAAATTTATGGGGGGAAAGGCAAAACATTTGAAAAACCTTGGGGGCAAAGTTATTTAAAAACTCTAACATTACAAATTTTTCTCCTACTGAATCCTTAAACTTGACTCCAAAAATAGCTGATGACTGGTGGAGGGTAGTGTTTTTTTTCAAATATTTTTAAAAAGCCTATGCATTTCTGCTTTGTTGGCAATTTTTTCTACTCTTTACACACACAAAATCACGTCCTTGCTTTTAGCTTCTCAGGCACAACATATGGCTTGGAACGCATTTTACTCGAAAAGCTATTAGCTGGATAGTGACGAACGCTGGAGAAGCGGTTCGAGTGCAAGCCACGTACAGTATGGAAATTTCCGTCCTGACTTCTTGATTTATTTACTTCAATGATATCAACAAAATCCGGTCAATGCAAATCTGGATTTTCAATATAAAAAAGTTCATCTTTTATGAAAGCAGCTGAACTAACACTGAACTTCCTATTTTATTAATTCTATAAAATGGTCATATATATATATATATATATATATATATATATATATATATATATATATATATATATATATATATATATATATATATATATATATATATATATATATATATATAATGATTTTTTCTTTGCTATCAAAATAAAAATGCAAATATTTACAAGCGAATTGCGCTTTCAATTAGGTTTTAAAGCAATTTTGAGAACTCTCCATTGTCGCTCAACACGCGAGTAGTTTTAATTTAATTTAAATTTAATTTTACAAAATCTTTTTATTTAATAAAGTTTCAAAACCTTATTAAATATTCAATCATTCAAGTCGTTTTTGTCATCATTTTTATCACATATGAGAACGGGAACGGGAGAGCAAACGGGAAAGCGGCTGGGAGCGGGAGAGCAAGTGGGGAAGGAAACGGGATCAAGAGAACAAAAATGATCCCGCTAGTAGTATATACAATACAAGACCGACAATATACACAGTACAAAACAGGGAATATACAAAATACAAGACAGGTTATATACAGGATAAAAGATAGACAATACATTCAATACAAGACAGGCAGTTAACACAATAGGAGACGAAAAAATAAACACGATACAAGACAGACAATACATACAATACAAAACAGGCAATATACACAATACAAGACAAAAATATACACAATACAAGACAGGGAATACTATAAACATACACCATGGAACGGACCCACGAATCGGCCAAGCGTGTCAACTCGTAATCAATGGAGCGAGAAGACCTCAGCATGCTAAAAAATACTAAGCTTGTTTGTTTAATCAATTCGTCGTTCTGTTTGCATGTATGTTTGTTTGTCTGTCTGTCTGTCTCGGACTGTGTATGTGCATGGCTGCCTGCATGCCTCACCGTTGTATGTATGTATGTATGTATGTATGTATGTATGTATGTATGTATGTATGTATGTATAGCCAGATTTAACGTTGCAGAATCTCTTCTTGTAAATTTACTTTTGTAAACCGAGAAAAGAAAATTTTATGGCATTGCATTGTTGCACCAAATCAGCATTTGTTGTCTCGTTGTACTAGGCATGGCAATCTGAATTCATAATTTGTTTTTACATTTTTCTTTTAAATAATTCATTTTACTCTGTAATTCATGCCTCGTCAAAATTTAGTTTTATAGACGACATGACGTCTGAGAGATGTCATAAGCATGCATTAATTAACACATGTGAACTTTGACCTCATCAATTTACGTGGATT
This sequence comes from Erpobdella octoculata, assembly GCA_963978895.1. NCBI lineage: Eukaryota > Metazoa > Annelida > Clitellata > Hirudinida > Erpobdellidae > Erpobdella > Erpobdella octoculata. The sequence goes on from OZ022244.1 coordinate 30,400,786, forward strand.
ATTTATCATAGAGAGAACTTCGCACTCGGGGAAAACTTAACTTCTGACTTTTAGAAATGCATCAACATTTTTCCCGCATATTTCTAATAAAACGATGAAAGCGAAGATAACGATGATAGTGATGATGATGATGATGATTACGATTTTGATGATGATGACGATGATGATGATGACGATGATGATGATGACGATGATGATGGCAAGTTGATTGTGCGGATAATGATTGCAATAAATGTGCCAAAAGAAACTGTGTATAATACCTTTCAACTGTACCTACTGTCACACTCTCTGACAGCTTGATCGCAACTTGTTTCCTCGTAATGCACCAGAATCAGTCACTAGATGTCATTTCAGAGCAAAAAAATTCTACATTAATCAGAGACAGTGACGGAGACAGATTTTCATGATAAAAAATTTTCTTTTGAAAGTTTTGCAAAGAAAACAACATTGAATATCAGAATAAATAAGTTTCTGAATGAAAATATCAAAATAATTAAAGCGCCATAATAAGAGAGAATTATTTTCTGTCTTGTCCTATTTAAAAAGTTATATTAATTAACAAAAACTACGTCATCTCAACCTGGTAAAAATTGTCAAAAATTTCTATTTAAACAAGTAAAGAAAAAACGAGTTTTATAACACAAACTTTAATTTCAAATACACTCGATTTAGAAATACGAAAGATGTTCAAATTGAAGTTTTTTTAATTGAATCATGAATTGTCATCCAATAAAAAGCTATGCTGAAAGTTTCAGCTTCCTAGCTAGTCGAAAAGCTGGTTAAATTTAACTTGCAAGATTTGCGTACAGAGAAAACCACACTCACACAAACAGAGATTGTAACCTAAGTAAAAGTTTATAAAAACCCACACACACACATACGCATACGCAAACACATACACACACAGAGATTGTAACCTAAATAAAAGTTTGTAAAAAAAATTACTTTTTGCATAAAGTTAAAACTTTATAATAAAATTGATTTTTATTACAAAACGATAATAGTGCACATAAATTCCTAATGGTGCGATGAAATGGAAAATTGCTAATCTACTACAAGTGGGAAACGGTGTTGGCAAAGGTAATGGCATTGCCCGTGGTAATGGCTCATAGTAATTGGTTTTATCCGATAATCATCATTACTTGTTTCAAACCTGTGAATTGGTTTGTGTTGTCTTTCTAATTGCATAAATAAAGTCTAAAAGCACTCGGTTACGTAACTTGATTCGGCTGCATCGATGTGTTCATGGAATTCAAGGATATCTTGATATAACAACTGGATCCACAACGTACTCTAGTAGGCCAAGACAATTTAGCCAATAACGTCATAGTTACATCAAGATTTTTAAAAGTATGATATAACTACTGATGCTTTTGTAGTTTGTTACATCAATTTATTTTTAATTATGATATAAGATGCAATAAAACATTAGGCCTACTAGAGTAGGTTGTGCATTCAGTTGTTATATCAAGACATCCTTGATGGAATTCTAGAAATCCATGATGTGTTCTATCTGATTACGTAGTAACGTAAGTAAAGACTGCAGGCACTCGATTATGTAATTTTAATTTATTACTATGCGATATTATATTACGCAAACTCGGAGGTTTTCAATCCGTGGTCGGCCATTTTGAACGAGATCGGGTTTCGGCATTTCGCGATTCGGCAAATCGGGCCACAACCAATTCATCAGCTGTTAAATCACAGTTAAGTGATTGGTGCGTAGTTGCTCTCATTTAAAGAGAGAAGTTTTTCTAGACAATCTTAAAGTATTTAACAAATTTAAATCAAGATATAAGGCCCCCGATGGTGTTTTAGCCACTTGTGTAATTGACAGTGCGCGAACTGTCAATAGAATAGATTCTACGTCGATCATGATATCACTTTTAGACCAATGTACATGGGTCACGTAAAAAGCTAATAAATGTTGTTGTTCAACATAAAATTCAATATATTATATATTACCGTGCGAGGAGGAAGTTTTCAGTTGCGATAAAATACGATAGTAAGAGTTACGGAAATAGATTGTATGAAAACAGAGACACGTTAGTAAGAGATTTTGATTTAATATATTGTCTTATCTATGATCGTATCTTTAATTAAAAATCTTCCGAAAATATTTATTTTATAACTTTATATTTTTAATATTTATATAATTTGTCAAATTTTAAAACTTTAGAATTTGTATAAATAAAATCTGTCAAATTTTACAACTTTAAAATTTTTTTAAATAAAATCTAGATGAATTCTAAAGTTTAACAATTCTATTCATTCTTTAAACTGAATAAACAGACTTAGAACACAAACATTTATTACCAAACTCATTCTCTTTAAAAAAAACCGCTATAAATTAGCCAAAGTAATAATCTATTCACGTTAACAAATGAAACTTATCTGTCATCTATCGATTGTAATGAAAACCAAACCTTACCCAGCAAATTTTATGGTATTTATGAGTTATATTCCGAACAACAAAATCAATTTAGTATGTACAATTAAATAATATCTTTAAAGTCTATTAAAGTTAAAATTCGAAAAAAAAATTTTCAAACACCACAGTTACAAAGTTGGGTGAAGTGCTAGTATAGCGTCATCGGCCGATTTCGATGAGAAATGACCGGTTTTTAGCGTAAATATATATATATAATAACTCAAATACCACTGAACTCCGCCTTGCATTTGCAAGCCAGTCCCAAGCCTGGAGAAAGGAGGAGGGAAAAGTTAAAAAGAACAAATTATGATCCACGACAAAAAGTACTTAGGTGCTTCCTACATACAGCCATTTCAGTCTTAAAACACCTGGTGTAAAGGACTATAAACTATTATAAAAAAAAAAAAAAAAAAAAAAAAAAAAAAAAAAATACCACTGACTGACTCATCACGAAATCGCAAAAACCACTGAACGGATTGTAATGAAATTTGGAACATATCTTTCTCTTGCGTTTTATGTGCTCAGTAAGAAAGGGTCTTGAAAAATTCCGCCTGGATCGCCTTATTTTGAAGAATATACAATGCGTAATCTGTTAGTATTGAAACGCGTCGGGGTTGGTAAAATGCTGACCGCGGACTTATTAATTAAATAAATGTTAACAAAAATATAGAAATTTTTTGTTATTTAATTTATTAATAATAATTACAATTAAAATTCAATCGAATACGTTATTTACTGAATCTTAGTTATTTATTAAGCCGAATAGTTTCGGTTGGTGGGTGACGAGTTTTTGACTAGCCATTAATGAAAGCAAAAAACCTCGATTATATAAAGAAAATTTTATAACACACGCTGCTTCTGGACGAGCAGTTTTGTGTTATAATTCAATTTTTACTTGGTTAATTCAAGTGAAAAACAATCATGGCATATCGATTTCCATCTCCATGGCAACGCTCCACTTCGATCCGGGGTTAGAAAGTGTGAGCAAACATTCGAGAAGATGGAGGACGCTTGGGAGACTTCTGTTTTTTTTTGGCTTTTTTCTTTCTCTCCAGCCTTGTTTAACATAAAAATTATGAAATGCAAACAATCTTTTATCGGGATATCACTACCAATATCATTACCATATCTATCACTATCACTATCACTATCACTATCACTATCACTATCACTATCACTATCACTATCACTATCACTATCACTATCACTATCACTATCACTATCACTATCACTATCACTATCACTATCACTATCACTATCACTATCACTATCACTATCACTATCACTATCACTATCACTATCACTATCACTATCACTATCACTATCACTATCACTATCACTATCACTATCACTATCAATATCATTATCATATATATCACTATCAATATCATTACCATATCTATCACTATCAATATCATTATCATATATATCACTATCAATATCATTACCATATCTATCACTATCACTATCAATATCATTATCATATATATCACTACCAATATCATTACCATATCTATCACTATCAGTATCATTATCATATACATCATTACCATATCTATCACTATCAATATCATTACCATATATATATCACTACCAATATCATTACCATATCTATCACTATCAATATCATTATCATATCTATCACTATCAACATCATTATCATATATATCACTACCAATATCATTACCATATATATCAATACCAATATCATTACCATATCTATCACTATCAATATCATTATCATATATATCACTACCAATATCATTACCATATCTATCACTATCACTATCAATATCATTATCATATATATCACAACCAATATCTTCACCCTATCTCTCACTACCAATATCATCACCTTATCTCTCACTACCAATATCATCACCTTATCTACCAATATCATCACCATATCTACCAATATCATCACCATATATATCACAATCAATATCATTACCATATACCTGAATAAAGGAGGAGGGACAGTTAAAAAGATTAAACTTTGATCCACGACAGGGGGTACTTATGTGCTTCCTACATACAGCAAATTCAGTCTTAAAACACTTGGTGTAAAGGACTATAAACTATCCAAAAAAAACATTACCACATATATCACTACCATTATCATCAACATATATAATCAATATTTATATCGCCATTAATATCATCATCACTATATCTATTCATATTTACCATTCTCGATAGCATCACCATTCACCATATCTATCACAATCAATATCATCATCAATTACCATATCTTTCACCATCAATATCATCACCACAATCGCCATATTTATCACCATCAATATCATCACCAATCACCATCAATATCACCAATCACCATATCTATCACCATCAATAGCATCACAATATCTATCACTACTATCAATACTTTTTATTAACGATCTCATTTTCAGCAATTCTTTTAATGTGGTTAATTGATATAAGAAGTTAATTATAAACATCTCAGATTAACTTTTTCAGAACAAAAGTTATTTTGAGCTGTAGCAAGCGTTGACTTGTGATTTAATAACAAAAATCCGACGCCTTGTGAACGCAGGTTTCGAATAGCGTTTCGACAAAACAGCCTTCAAATAAACAATCTAACCCACTACACCGCATAGCAATCTAAGAATGCTCATAATATTTATTTACATTATATCACCATTATACGTACTTTACACCGTTATCGGCTCCGTCATCACAGTCATCATCATCATCATCATCGTCATCGTCATCAACATCATCATCATCATCATCATCATCATCACCATCACCATCACCATCACCATCACCATCACCATCACCATCACCATCACCATCATCATCATCACAGTCATCATCATCATCATCAACATCAACATCATCATCATCATCATCATCATCATCATCATCATCATCATCATCATCGCCACCATCATCGTCGTCGTCGTCGTCACGAACACACCAATCCGACTGTCAGCTAGTTGTAATAAATCTTTCCACCTTCATCAGCTGATCGAGACCAGCTGATTGAGACCAGCTTACTGCTTCAAATCCTCATCATCATTTCATTAGTTTTTCTTTCCACATTCCGATTGAATCTCTTAATTCTCAAATGGTAATCTCAATTGAAATTAGAAAAACTGGAGGGGGGTGACGGCTTTAAAGGGGCTCTGAAAAAGGACGGAAAGGCGTCCAAGTTAAAAAATTTGAATCAACTTCATAAAACATATTAAAATATATTATATTGATTATATTGATTATATTGATTAGATTTTTAAAAATAATTCAGCAAATAAATCAGATTTTAGTTAAATTTCTATACACATTATAAAATTAAATTTTCTATTTGTTCAAATTCTATTCGTATTATGATGCAAGAAAATCATTTCATGTTGTTTGACATGTCTGAAAAAAACCCCAGTACAATTGAGCGTCTTATGGAAAGAAGGTTTTCCGCAACTAAAAAACCCTTTCAACAGCAGAATTCATCATTTATTCAACATAGAATAAAATGAATAGCAATAGAAAAGTATTGTTTCAAAAGTTACTAACTTCAATAAAAATAATCGTTGAAAAGTTTCTAAAGATTCATTTCTCAGCCCCTTCCATCAGTTTAAAAATAATTGATTGTTTAAAATATTATCACTTTATAAAATAATAACAAATTCATAAAATTAAAATTCACAAAATTGTGAGATGGCAATAACAACACGCTGTAATTACATTGTGATGTAATTGAAACCCTTAAAAAAATTATTCAGATGAAAATCTATATAATAAACATAACTTCGAAATCTATAAATATATATTAATTCGGTTTATTGTTATATTTATTTAAAATACAATACTTTATATTTTTAATTATTTAATTATTTACTTCTTTGATACATTTATTTATTTGCTTATTTGTTTATTTTCATTTATTTATTTCTTTTTATCATTATTTTATTGAAGTGCATTAATCTTATTTTTTAACCGTAATTATTTTACCAATTTTGAATTTTCTTGACTTGATTTATTAGTTTTTTATTTAAATTACGTTTACTTTAATTTATTTTCTATGTAATTTCTATTTAGTTTATTTATATTTTTAATTAACAGGTATGTATGGTTATGTCTGTTTCTGTTTCTCATCTTTTTCTTTATTTTTATCTTTTCATCTGTGCTTCATTCTTCGTCTCTCCATTTTTGTTGGTTTTGAAACTATTGCCAGTTGTTTATTATTTCCGTAGAAAAACAGGATGATGATGATGATGAAAAAGATAATAATAACTATAACTAGTTATTACCATCTGATAACTAATAATACTATTTATATTTAAACTATTATAATAACTTAATTGTAATAAATAAAATTTACTTCAACGTTGAACAAATTAAATTATTTCTAGTTACGTAACAATATTTATTTTTGCTCAATATGTAATTTAAATTAAATTAGACATAAAATTTAAAACTATGTTTTATATAAAAAATTTTTTTTAAGCATTTTACGTATACAAGCTCCAATTGGATTACACACCTGGTATTTATAGAGTCTCTCCTTCATAGAAGTCCAGCTGAATATGGCAGGTAATTTCTTTTATTGTCGCGCATGCGAAGTAAGTCACATTCATAATTTATTAAAATAAACTACATCTTCGTCTTCATCCTCCTCATTATCCTCTCACTCTCTCCCTATTTCTCCAAATTACCGAATAAGCTATGCCGGCATATAAGTTTTACCATGACCCCTTTGTGATAAACTATGAAGCGACCCTGGTAAGTGAGTTGCCTTGACCTCTGCAATTTTATATTGAAGGGCTTATGCGAGCAATTTTTCTAGTGAAAATTCTCACTTTGATTGAATTTCACGGTTTGGTTTTCTTTTCGATATCAATTTTTTTTTAAATTGTTGAGATCCTGAATGGCAATGGAGATTAACAGATGATTTATAGAAATTATGTAATTCAATTTTTTTTATATTATTTAAATCTTATCTATTTATTATCAAAATCTTTTGCGAATATATTATCAATGCAAACCTGGGAGGTAGGTCATCTTCATTATCACCATCATCAATTGAATCAACATCATTTTCATTATCGCCATCTTGATGTGAATCAATGTCATCTTCATTATCACCATCATCAGTTGAATCATCATCATCATCCCCATCATCGTCGTCGTCGTCGTAATTGTTTTTCCTAGGATTATTGTTATAATTAAATTAATCAATTAAAATAATTGCAGAAATTAATTAATTGCAATAATTACAGTAGTCATCAGTATCATTAACGTAGTCGTCATCATCATCAGTATCATTATCAGCATCATCATCATCACATCGCTGTTTTTTTTTTATCATCATCATCATCACCATCCTCATCATAGCTGTTTTTTTTTTCATTTTTACCTAATAATGAAATTCACCAAAAAAAAATCAAAACTATCACTTGAAGGAAGCACTTTCATTTCAAAACGAAAATCCTCATTATTTTTGACAGAGCATGTTTTCTATCATCATCATCATCATCATCATCATCATCATCATCATCATCATCATCATCATCATCATCATCATCATCATCAGCAACAGCATGCCCTCAAAGAATATATTTTGTATCATCATCATCATCATCAACATCGTCACATCATGCGGGCGCTGGTGGTATATAGATAAGGCGACTCGAATCCCGCCGGCGTCACCAGCTTCTGCAAGGGGGTACGGGTAGGGGCACCTATGAATAACTGCCTCCTGCCTCTGGTTGTCCTGTAGAAATGGGCCCTCCAGTAAGTACATAGTTAGATCAGTAATTAGTGGACTAGACGCCTAACGACTAGCTCCACATTAAACATTTTAAAACCTATCAACGTAAGTACCCCCTCAAATAAACATGTTTTGTGCCATTAGTATCATCATTGTCATACCTTTAAAGACATTTTGTATATTAACAAAAACATCATCATCTCCATCTTCATCATCATTATCATCATTATCATCACATCTTTGAGGAAAAGCTTTTATACCACAATATTTTTAATAAATTTGCCAAGAATCTTATTTGTTTAATATTATTATCGTTAAGTTCCCAAAGTCCACGTTTTGTATCAACGATAGTGTCCTCATGATCATACCTTTAAAAAAGTGTAGCAATTGACAATAACTAAAGTAATAATTGCATACTACTGATCCAATAGGTACATCACTGCACTATCTTCTTACTCCCTCTATGATAAATCCACCTTACAAAAGTACTTTTTGTTTAATTTTACAAGTAAGAAAATATTATATTGTTTGTTATTTTAGACAAAATTTAACTAAAAGTATTAATAAATCCTTTGTAGATAACTATTCAAAAATAAGTTTTTTTATCATCACATTTAAACTAACTTGATTGACTCAAATAAAATTAAAACTTTGATTTGATGTTTGATGGTTTTAAAGTTATAAAAACCGAATCGTTTGATCTAGTTTTGTTAGATTTTCTGAACCGTGGAGATGACAGACAGTGTGAAAGGAGATTGATCGAATTTTATTGATTGATGGATCGATCAATCGGTTGATTCAATTAATGAATTACTGATCTAACAAACGAATTAAAATTCCCTTAGATTAAAAATGACTTTTTTGGCAATTAATTCTTACAAATTACCGATTAAAGTTAACTTTTTTGACAATTACCAATTTAAATTAACTGTTAACTTCTAAAAAATTACGACATCATTCAGTGACTCATATGAATTCAATTAATATGAATTAGCTAAAAGACAGATGCTCTCAAACAGAAACTCGTTGATTTGTAAAAAAATTTCTGCATGATGGTTTGTTTTTTTTTCCTTGGCTCGATGTTGTTCCACTTGACGTTTTTACTTACAAACTAGTTGCATATGCAAAAAATACGAAGTGCAGACCGAAGTCATCGTTTTGGTTGACCTCCAAAGAGAAAACGAGGAGTTTCTGTTTATGACTCTCCGACCATCATTGAAAGCTTTTTATTCTCATTAGAATATATATGTAGTACTCGAATTGGCATTGGATATCGCAATTCGTTAGACAGAAAAAAGGGATTGATGAAATGAAAATAACAATCATATAGCCATAACATGGATGACAAACAAGCACCAATGCTTAGTCTATATATTAGAAAGAAAATGTCTTTCCCACATGGTCTAGTGGTTAGGATTCCAGCCTTTCACGTTGGCGGCCCGGGTTCAATTCCCGGTGTGGGAACTTTTGATGTTTTGCATTCATTTTTCCATTTATGCAAGGAAAAAATATACGTCGGCCACCAGGGATGGTGGGTTTTATGCCCAGACCCGGGATTGAACCGGGGGCCTTTAGATCTTCAGTCTAACGCTCTCCCAACTGAGCTATCTAGGCCGACGAGGTAGCTGAAGTTCCATTCTAAGGTCAACACAATACCTCACTGTTTTGCATGAACAATGAACATAAACTCAACGATTTCACCTTTCTTGTCGATATGCTTGCTCATTGCATGGACAAATCTGAGCCGAGTGTTTTTGGCCATTTCTTTGATTAATGTGCGCTCAAAGTGTTCCGCAAACGTTGCTTATGAACGTAATAGTCTATCGCTGTGTCAGGTGAGGGTTGAATAAATAAAATGGTCTGTGAAATAGCCATTGTTAAAAAACACCAAGGTATTTCCTGGCACCTGTTCTTATTTAATTTCATTTAGCAGTCTTGGCATTGGCTCTCGATATTAAGCATCAAAAGACGTTAGGAAATTTCAGAGTAACCATAATCCAGATTGAACGTCTCTGAAAAACTTTAATCGTTCGTTCCATGGTTGTCCGTCATATCGTCAAGAACTTCTTCGTTTGCATGAAATGAAAGGAACGCTCGGCCAATATTTCAACCCAAAAATTGTTTTTCCCGAAACAGATATCATACCACTAGACCAACGATCCGCAATCTAAGACAATTATTACGGCTCAGTCTTAGCCCTCCCTGGAATGTAGCATTTAAACCAAACTTTTTACGCTACATACTGGCAGTCATAGAAACATAAAATGTGGGACCCACAGTTTTATATTTTGTCAAATTATTTAGGACATCTAATCGAATAACTCAAAAAATACTTTTCCCTGTTTAGAGCATTTACAAGTAAAAGTGTATTATTAAAATGTTATAATATAAATCTGACATGAATTTATGTAAGTTTTTCATTCATTCTACTTCTACAAAAGACGGGTAAAGCTGAAGATATTATACTTTCTTGGTTATAAGCTAAAAAAAAAGCTAAAGCAAATATTTGACCCTGACGTGATTTGAACACGCAACCTTCTGATCTGGAGTCAGACGCGCTACCGTTGCGCCACAGAGTCAACTAACAAGCTGAAAGTATTGTTCCTTTGAGTAAATACTACAATGGGTTAACGTTTTTTTGAAACGTATTTTGACAAAATCGAATACCTCTAGACAAGCAACCCTTGCTGATATTCATTCATTGTTGGTCTCTTGAAAACCTCTGCTCGGCGCTGGAAGCCAGCTATATAAATTGGCTGCATCTATGATTAGATTCTAATAGACATGTTATCCAGCTTCCTGATCCGCTGTTTTTTACGTCAAAAACATTTTCAAATCAGTTGAAAAATGTGTTTATTGCCGAAGAGTCAAAAAGGCACTCAACTTTCCAAGCACAAAACTTTACACATGTTTCGAGAAAACCATGCATGCACGAGGCCGCACTGTTTTATGATAATCGTAAAAGGGCTCGTCCGGGATTTGAACCCGGGACCTCTCGCACCCTAAGCGAGAATCATACCCCTAGACCAACGAGCCACATGAATACATTTCCTCCAAACGTTTTTCCATTTTCTTCTTCCATAAGGAAGATACCAACTGGCCTTAAACGATTTTCACCGCTCAACTCCGCATTGCTATTGCAAGCCAGTCCCAAGTCTGGAGAAAGGGGAGGGAAAAATTAAAAGGATCAAATTATGATCCACGACAGGAAGTACTTAGGTGCTTCCTACATACAGCCATTACAGTCTTAAAACACCTAACGTAAAGGACTATAAACTACAAAAATATATTTCATCGTTATTTTGTTTTGAAAGTCAGTCTCACTATTTGAGCTTAGCTCGATCCAAGCGCTTTCGATCCAAAGCTATTCAACTAGAGAGAACCACCAAAATTTTTGAGAATTAACGATACAAAGGGATAACTGCTTATACTTTTAAAACATACAAAACGTAACTGCCGTGACCAGGATTCGAACCTGGGTTGTCTCGGCCACAACGAGAAGTACTAACCACTATACGATCACGGCCAAAGCTACACGAAGGTCCATGGCTAACCAATTCTTTCTGAAGCCATGCTGGAATTATATTTATAATTATTTTCTTTGTTATCTTGTAATGTGATGTTGAAAAATTAAGAGTTAGAGTAGATTTAGAAGAGATTAAATTACTTAATTGTGAGTTAACTTAAAATTGTAACTGTATTTTTACAAACTTTTATTCAAGTCACAATCTCTGTTTGTGGGTGTGTGTGTGTGTGTGTGTGTGTGTGTGTCTTTCTCTGTACACAAATCTTTCAAGTAAAATTTAACCAGCTTTTTGACTAGCTAGGACGTAAAACTTTCAGCATAGCTTTATATTGGACGACAACACAGACATGATTCGATTAAAAAAAAAACAAAAAGAAAAAACAATTTGAATATTTTTCGTATTTCTAAGTCGAGTGTATTTGAAATGAAAGTTTGTGTTAAAAAATTCTGCTTTGGTGATTTTAAAGATTTAAAAACCAATTCTTTTTACCAATGCTTTTATTAACTCGTCGTCTCTGTTTGTTTCTCTGTCTGTCTGTTTGTTTCTCTGTCTGTCTGTTTGCTTCTCTGTCTGTCGGTTTGTTTCTCTGTCTGTCTGTTTGTTTCTCTGTCTGTTTCAAATCTTGCAATCAATTTTTGAGTCACTTCCTGATGATAGATTTTTTTCAAATTTTGCATACATGCTCAAAATAGAAGACAATGCAATATTCAATTATTAGTTTTACAATAAGTCAATTAATTTAGTTAATTTTAATTAATTTCGATATTTCGATATAATTAAGATATTTCGACTTTAATATAAAATAAAAGAGTAATATAAGAAAAAATTGAGTGCAAAATTTGTGTTTTAATTACATATAAAAGCATTGGGTTTTAAAAATTCGTTTTTAATTTACTTGTTTATTTAATTTTTGTTAAATTCTCTGAACCGCGGAGATGACAAGCAGAGAAAGGTGAATTATCAAATTATTGATTGATGGATCGATCAATCAATCGGTTGATTCAATGAATGGTTTTTTTATCTAATAAATTAATTGGAATCTTTTCTATTAAAGTTAATTTTCAACAATTGCCGGTTAAATAAAACCTTGAATGTTCTTGAAGACTGACATAAATGAAATAGGTTTCAAAGTCCATTTTTTATCTTCACGATTGAACGACTCTGAGAATCTTTACATTTGATGACTCTTCCAAAGCCCTGACT
>OZ022244.1:30416174-30423674 GCA_963978895.1 Erpobdella octoculata
AAACTACTGGAACGATGCGTAGCCGCCCAGATAAACATCTACCTCGGTGAAAACAACCTTCTCCCGATGTTTCAGTCGGCGTACAGAAACCAGCACTTCAATGAAACTGCGGTCCTGAAGGTACTGTCTGATATTTACGCTGCGGCTGATTCGGGTCGGATCACGCTACTGGGACTTCTGGACCTCTCCGCTGCTTTCGACACTGTTGACCATCAAATTTTGGTCAACAGGCTCCATTTCTCGTACGGTTTCGGAGACGTCGTCCTCGAATGGTTTCGTTCCTATTTGACTGATCGGTCCAACTGCATCCGCTCCGGAGGTGTTTTGTCCACGCCTACCTCTGTCCTGTGTGGCGTCCCGCAGGGATCCGTTCTGGGCCCGTTGTTGTTTCTTCTCTATTCCGCGGACGTTCTACATATTGCCACGAAACATCGGTTTTCTGTCCATTCTTATGCTGACGACCTGCAGATTTACGATCACTCCCCGCCAGCGTCGTGTTCCGATCTGGTCCCTAGGATGTCTGCATGTATCAGCGAGATTGGCACTTGGATGGCGAGCAATCGCTTGCAACTCAATCCTTCTAAGACCGAAGTGATCTGGTTGGGCTCGCCTGGTCGACTCAGCTTCTGTCCGAGGGGGGATCTGGTCATCGCTGGTGTCTCAGTCAGGCCCTCCACTTATGTTCGTAATCTTGGCGTGATGGTCGACAGTAGCTTGTCTATGGAGGCACACATCTCTCATCTTACTCGTTCATGCTTCTATCATCTCCGTCAACTGCGCGTCGTCCGCCGTAGCCTCACCATGGACTCCGCCCATTCACTCATTAGAGCACTCGTGCACAGCCGGCTTGATTACTGTAATGGTGTCATGGCCGGACTTAGACAGTTTCAAATCAATAGGCTCCAATCCATTCTCCGAGCAGCCGCTCGTCTTGTTCTTCAGCTGCCCGGCTGGTCTCCCGTATCAGATCTCATGCGGACGCAACTTCACTGGCTTCCTTTCCCGCAGAGAATTCAGTTCAAGTTGGGTCTGATGGTATACAAGTGCCTCCACCACACGGCTCCGGTCTACCTGCAGCAATTGTGTGTACCGATCTCAACGCTTGCTGGTCGGTCCCACCTTCGATCGGCGGCTGCTGGCGACTTGTTCGTTCCATCGTCAAAGACAACGACTCTCGGCAGGCGCGGATTCTCCACTGCTGGTCCAGTTGTTTGGAACAGCCTATCTGCTGACCTGAGGAATCCAGCTTTGGACCTCGGCGGTTTCAGGAAGCTGCTTAAGACCGAACTTTATTCTTAAATTTATGATTTGACGCGACGCGCTTTTGTGACTTTTTAAAAAAAAGCGCATTATAAATTTACATTTAATAATAATAATAATAATAATTCAGAGGTATGTTTAAATTTTGAAGTCTCTAGCTCATCGGGAAGTTAGTTTAAAATCGATTGCAAAATTTGACGACGGAAAGACAGAGAAGTCAAGTTAAGTAAAAAGTGTGTAAAAAGTACAAAAGGTAACTGCCGTGACCAGGATTCGAACCTGGGTTGTCTCGGCCACAACGAGAAGTACTAACCACTATACGATCACGGCCAAAGCTACACGTTAACAGAGTCTGTAACACGGTAACAGAGTCTGTAACACGGTAACAGAGTCTGTAACACGGTAACAGAGTCTGTAACACGGTAACAGAGTCTGTAACACGGTAACAGAGTCTGTAACACGCTAACAGAGTCTGTAACACGGTAACAGAGTCTGTAACACGGTAACAGAGTCTGTAACACGGTAACAGAGTCTGTAACACGGTAACAGAGTCTGTAACACGGTAACAGAGTCTGTAACACGGTAACAGAGTCTGTAACACGGTAACAGAGTCTGTAACACGGTAACAGATTTTAACTAATTCCTTCTGAAGTTGTGCTGGAATTATATTCTTTATTATTTTCTTTGTTATCTTATAATGTGATGTTGAATAATTAAGAGTTTGAGTAAATTTAGAAAAGATTAAATTACTTCTTTGTGAGTTAACTTAAAATTGTAACTGTATTTAGAATTTTGTAATTTGTGATGTCGAACAATTGACTTAGAAAAGATTAAAAAAAAGATTCCTCTACCACTCTACCTCTTTTGTTTAAAATTCTAACTGCGCTTTTATCTGATGTTTAAAACTAGATTCCAATTAAGTTCTCTTTACAAACTTTTCCTGTTATCAGGTTTTTCTATAAATTTAACTTCCTCATAAATTAAATACCAGAAATTGAAATTGCAAAGATTCAGGTGAGTTCAATAGTAGAGGTCAGAAGAAGCTATCTTTGAGGTAAAAAAACGAAATAGGAGCCAGATAGTTCAACAGTGTACTAAAACACTTGGCATCAATATTAGCAAATCAGCCATATTCTGCATATGATGAAGCCATGTCAGCTGTGGACAAATTTAGAACAGCTTAGATGCATAAAAAATCAAAGCATTTAAACTCAGGAATGGAACATCTTTTCACTGAATTACAGCTCCAAAACTAAAACGATGTTTATTCTTCCAGCCCTGAAAATGAGCTGGAATCAAGCTATGTTCGTCTTTCCATTCCTGTAAATGGCCCGGGATCATCTAATGTTTGTCTTTCCATTTTTGAAGATGAACCGGGACCATCCAATGTTTGTCCCATTCCTGTAGATGAGACGATGTCTATCAATTCTTCTAAACGAGTTTGTACCAGGGCAAGACCATTAAAAATGAAAAAAAATCAACAACTGGTGGAATTTAAAATGATCTTAGTCGGTTAAATGCAAAGAGGAATGAGGTTGCTGGTTCCATGTTTGTTGTTTGCCACGTTCACGTTTTTTTTATCAAAATAAATAAAACTTTTAATTTGTAGTATCTTTTTTAATTAAAAAATGTATTAAGCTAGCAATATTGTGGTTATAAAAATGCGGAACCAATTTCAGTTGGTTTATCTGGTTCGTGAGCAAATCAAGCCACAAAAAGTAATTTTTAGAACCTTTTTTGGAAAATAATTCAAATTAACGTGAATAAAATAAAAATAAACATATAAACTTCGTTTTGATGGTTTTAAAGATATGAAAACCAATTCGCTTGGAGAGAAAGGTAAATTATAAAATTATTGATTGATGGATCGATCAATTGGTTGATTCAATGAAGGGTTTTTTTGATCTAACAAATGAATTAGAATCTCTTTTATTGAAGTTATTTTTCAACAATTGCGGTTAAATAAAACCTTGAAGATTGATATAAATGAAATTGGTTTCAAAGTTCATTTTTTATCTTCACGATTGAACTACTCTGAGAACATTGACATTTAAAGACTCTTCCAAAACCCTGAACCCCCACGGGAGTAGTTTATTCAATTTAATCGAGTAAAACGCAGAAAGTAATTATGTCTCCCACATGGTCTAGTGGTTAGGATTCCAGCCTTTCACGTTGGCGGCCCGGGTTTAATTCCCGGTGTGGGAAGAAGTTTTGGTGTTTGCATCCAGTCCTTTTCCATATCAGCGAGAAAAAAATATATGTCGGCCACCAGGGATGGTGGGTTTTATGCCCAGACCCGGGATTGAACCGGGGGCCTTTAGATCTTCAGTCTAACGCTCTCCCAACTGAGCTATCTAGGCCGACGAGGTAGCTGACGTTCCATTCTAACGAAATAGGAGCCAGAAAGTTCAACAGTGTACTAAAACACTTGGCATCAATGTTAGCAAATCAGCCATATTTTGCATATGATGAAACCATGTCAGCTGTGGAAAAATTTAGAACAGCTGAGATGCATAAAAAATCTAAGCATCTAAACTCAGGAATGCAATATCTTTTCACTGAATTACAGCTCCAAAACTACAACAATGTTCATTCTTTCAACTCTGAAAATGAGCTGAAATCAAGCTATGTTCGTTCTTCCATTCCTGTAAATGACCTGGAATTATCCAAGGTTTTTCTTTCCATGTGGGGCCGACTACACACTAGAGGTGAATATAAGAAAGAATCAAAACATAGATGTTGTTTTCAATTATATATTTTTAATTTTAATATTATATAATATTATATTTAATGTTGTGTAAAAATAAAGTTATTTCAACATGAACAAATAGTGAAACTGTAAGTTGCACACAATATGGCTAAAAAAATGCACACTTGCAAGTAATTATCACTAATGAAAATAGAGTTCTACACATTTCACAATTATATGACAGTACAAAAGAATGGTAATCATGGAGAAAAGCGTAATAAATTATTTTCGTGTATTTTTCAAACATTTTTTCATAAATTTTCTACCGATAGAAAAGAAAAAAGTTACTAATTTTTTTTAACGAAAAAGAATCTCCATAAATTAAAAAAAAAAATCGAAATTTTCAGGCAGCGATAAAAGCTCGAGTACGCAGGCTGCCAACAAGCTAAACGCGAAGTAGAATATGAAATAAAAGTAAAAACTAAATTGTATGATTTGTTTAAGATAAATTGGAAAAATATAATATTAAAAAAAATTAATACAAATTAATTTTTTTAATATGAAAAGTCTCCGCGGGCCGCAGTTTGGAGACCCCTGGCTTAGATTAATGTGTGAGCACACACTGTTACGCAAACGTTGAAAGGTATTCAGGGGCGGATACAGAATTCTGAGAAGAGGGGCGCCATGTATTTCCGTAAAAATTCTTCACCTTATCAATATTTTTTCAAGGGCGTAGCTAGGGGGCAAGAGAACACGTGTCCCGGGCGCTATTTGGAAAGAAGACCAAACACCGTATGAAAGGGACGCCAATATTTTTTATAAAAAGAGCCTAGGATACGACTATCATCCAGTTGGCAGCTATTATTAAAGACAAAAGTGCATGAAGTTTTGGAAAAATTTTGGATAAAGAACCTGTAACTCCATCTTTGGCGTGTTCAAATAAAAAAAGTCTACAAAATGGAATTTCTAGTTTTCTAGGAGCGCATTTCTTAGACCTTGTCTTGTCCCAGGCGTCAAAAACCTTAGCGCAATAGGTATGAACCACTATTTCGGAAAATCTTTTATTACACTTTGCTAGAAGTTTGAAGAAAAAATCATTATGAGACCTTCGCGCTTATACGAACATGTTTGCATAGCAATAGAAAAGATGCATACCATACCAAGATTACCATGTATTTTATATATAAATAATAAATAAAAAGGATTTTATTGGAAGCTGGAACGCGGGGATAGTAAAACGTTGCAGCATCATAAGCTAATTGGCCTGGTGGTAATCTCGTCTTTACTCGCGAAACATTACATAAAATGAAAATGGTTTAGGAACGCCTTCACTACAAAATAGAAATAAAAAAAACAAAACAACCTGACCCCGACGTGATTTAAACACGCAACCTTCTGATCTGGAGTCAGACGCGCTACCGTTGCGCCACGGAGTCAACGCGATGACCGAAACAACAAACTGGAATATCAGTGTAGTAGCACTCTAATATACAAGATATCTATCGGCAAAACCACTATTGTTTTCGTCAAAAGAATTTATCGCCGAATAGCCTACGTGTATATAGAGAGTTGTCGAGAAGACTTTGCCAGAACGAGATCAAACGGTTTCATAGTTATCTTAAAAAACCAAATAGGGCTCGTCCGGGATTTGAACCCGGGACCTCTCGCACCCTAAGCGAGAATCATACCCCTAGACCAACGAGCCACATGTTTAATTACAGACGATTAATTTCTACATACTTCCATTTTCTTCTTCCGCAAGCAAGATACTCACTGACCATAAACTATTTCACCGTAACTTTGTTTTGAAACTCTGCCAAACTATTTGATTTGAACTCGACTCTTGTACTTTTGACCAGAGCTAACCAACAAACCTCTTTGAGAATTAACAATACAAAGGAAAACTGCTTATATGGAGACGGGTAGAAAACAAAATGATGCCGTGACCAGGATTCGAACCTGGGTTGTCTCGGCCACAACGAGAAGTACTAACCACTATACGATCACGGCCAAATCTACGCATGCATTTCGAATAAAATCAAATAGTCTGGATCAGTTTCAAAACTGAGTTTGTAGTAGTGAAATAGGCCAACAAAAACTTTTCTAATAATAGTCGTAAGCAAGCAAAAAGATTTTTAGTTTTTAGGTCTGACTGCTTGATATATCATGATATCTATAGTCTGAAGTTTAAAGTTAATTCTTAAAAGTTAATTCTGTGCTCAACAACACAATTTTCAATGTCACTGAATGCATTTTTACAATGAATTACAGCGTAAAATTACAATAAACTACAAGTAAAAAAATAGAGTTACAGTAGTTAGTAGCCATACAAAATAGTACACTCTTGTAGTGTAATAAAATGTCTCTTAACAATGCAATATAAGGTAAAATTACGGTAAAATTACAGTTCAATTACAGTGAGAGGCATGCGACACATGTGAGATATTGTCGGCGGATGTTTTAATGAGGACAGAAGATCACGCAGGCGTGATAAATGCCTCATTAAAGAAATAGATCTTACAACAACATCTTCTCTCCTATTTTTCTATTAATTACTTATTTTATTGTTTTTTCGCTCTCTCCTTCTCTCTCTTTCTCTCTCTTTCTCTCCTTCTCTCGCTTTCATTCCTTTTCTTTGTTCTTCATTTCTGTTTTTCTCATTTTATTTCAAAAATTCTTGACGTAACTTTTGTGATTTAAATTTTATTTTATTTTATGGTATAAATATTATTAATTTATTTTGCGATTAATGTAAATCCATTATATTTCTATTTAGTTATTTATCGGTTTATTTGTTAATTTATTTATTCATTCATTCATTTATTTATTTACGTGTTTAAATAATTAATTAAATTTTTTTAATTTTAATTTTTTTTAATTTTTTCATAATAGTTTATAGTCCTTTACACCCATATTTATTTATTTGTTTTTTATTTATTTGTTTATTATTTATGATTTATGCTTTATTATTTTTTATTTTTTGAGAATTTTTTATCAATTTATATATTTAAATTCATTAGTTTTTTTACATTTATATTTTCCTTTATATTCTCATTTCGTTCTATAATTTTTCCACAATCTTTTTAATGCAGTTCTCCGATGAGCACTCATTTATTATTTTTCTTATTATTCTTACTTTTATTTCCTCTTTTTCCTATCTCCATAGTTTTCTTTTATAATCTGCGAAGATATATTTGCCTTCATTGTGTCGGTCGCACCTTCAGTGGTTTTGTCATGGCGCAACTTCTCCAGATTATTTCTATGCCGCCAGGGTGGACCACAGTGAGCCACAGGGGGGCTACAGTAGGCCACGGTGGCCCAGTGGCGACCAGGATGGGAACTGTATATATCCGATAAATCTGTAATTCTTCTATGTTTAGTATTTATTTCTATAAGTTTACCATCGCTATCATCCTCATCGTCATCGTCATGATCAATAGCAACAGCATCATCACCTTCTTCATCAACAACATCATCATCATCATCGTCATCAACAACAACAACAATATCGTCTTTATCATCACTGTTGTTATTACAATAATCATCATCAA
>OZ022244.1:30426174-30436174 GCA_963978895.1 Erpobdella octoculata
ACCTTCAACTCAATTCTGTATTCGATGTTGAGGTCATTGACTCGTTTGAGAAGCCATTGAAATTTTTTATCCGTATGTTGGTTTTTTAAAGATCGCCGAATTCTTATTTTATTTATTTTTTATTTTTGTTTCATTTTATTTTATTTCGTTTTATATTATTTTAGTTTTTTTTAATTTAGTTCTTTTAAATTTAATTTTGTTTTATTTATTTTATATTTATTTGTTTAATTTAATTTTATTTTGTATAATTTTTTAATATTTTTTATTTAATTCTATTTCATTTCATTTCATCTTATTTCACTTTACTTCATAAACTTCATTTCATTCAATTTCTTATTCTTCACTCAATTTTCCTTATAACACCAAGGATGAAACAAATCTACTAAAATTATTCAGCGTAAGAATGTTAATAATTATTAAATAATAACAAAATTTCATTCAACTTGAAAACAAATTAACTTAACAGTTATTTCTACAATCTTTCGAATCTTCAACCGGGTTGACATCGAGTAGTCGAGGTTTAATTGAAGTGATTGATAGCTAACTATTACCATCGTCATTGACTCATCCATCATTGTGGTCATTATGGTCATCATCACCATCATCATTACAATCATTATCATTATAATCACCTTCACACTCATGATCACCATCACCATCACCATCACCATCACCATCACCATCACCATCACCATCACCATCACCATCACCATCACCATCACCATCACCATCACCATCACCATCACCACCACCACCATCACCATCACCATCACCACCACCACCACCATCATCACCATCACCATCACCACCACCACCACCACCATCCCCACCACCACCATCACCATCACCAT
Source organism: Erpobdella octoculata (assembly GCA_963978895.1). Lineage (NCBI taxonomy): Eukaryota > Metazoa > Annelida > Clitellata > Hirudinida > Erpobdellidae > Erpobdella > Erpobdella octoculata. The sequence goes on from OZ022244.1 coordinate 30,427,026, forward strand.
CACCATCACCATCACCATCACCATCACCATCACCATCACCACCACCACAATCACCATCACCACCACCACCACCATCACCATCACCACCACCACCACCACCATCCCCACCACAACCATCACCATCACCATCACCATCACCATCACCATCACCATCACCATCACCATCACCATCACCATCACCATCACCATCACCATCACCATCACCATCACCAACACCATCACCATCACCATCACCATCACCATCACCATCACCATCACCATCACCATCACCATAACCATCACCATCACCACCACCACCACCACCACCATCACCATCACCACCACCACCACCATCACCATCACCACCACCACCACCATCACCACCACCACCACCACCATCACCACAACCATCATCATCATCATCACCACCAACCTCTTTCCTCAGCCTCACATCTTCTTTCTTTTTTTCGCGCCGAAAAGACGACAAGCTTTGTTTTCAATGCAAATAAAATCTTCATTAGCCGAGCTATATCACATCTCTTTTTTACTCCCTTTCTCTCTCTCTCTCTCTCTCTCTCTCTCTCTGTCTCTCTCTCTCTCACTTTCTCTTTCTCTCCTTTTCTTTATTATCCGTATCGTATCGTATTTGCAGACGTGAATACCAGGACAGGCCGGCAAGTACTTGCGCATGCGCAAAGCACAGGACGTGACGTAATAATTGGAACTTCAGCGGCGATAAAAAGTTCTTTTCACAACTTTCTAGTTTAAAATATCGAACAAATGAAGTGGAATTGAAAGCGAACCAATGTTTCTTTATTTAATATCTGTATTTGTTTATTTATTTATTTATTTATTTAATTGTTTGATTGTTTGTTTGTTTTTATATTTATTTGTTTATTATTTGTTTATACATTTTTTCATTTTTTTTATTTTTTCTTATTTGTAAATTTATTTATTTTATTTTTTATTTATTTTATTAAATTTTTATTTTGTTGTTTATTCATTTACTTATTTTTTAATTTTATATTTGTTTATTCATATGTTTATTCTTTTTTATTTATACATTTATTTTATTTATTCCCTTACTAATTCAAAATATTTATTCATTTGTTTAATTAAAATTATTTATTTACTTATTTTTATTTATTTGATATATAACTATATTTTTTTATTCAGTAATAATAGTGTTATTACGACAATTGTTGTTATTACCCTTATTGAAACTACAATCATTCAACCAGCCAATCAGCCAATCACGGCTACTACTAGTGCAACAACTATATTCCACTATTACGACTAATAATAAAAATAATAATAATATAAACAACAATAACGATAAAAATATAAAGAAATTGCCGAAATAAGAACCATAAATATGTCTCGTAAAAGCAGCAAAAACAAGATCCTTGTTTGGCCACATGGAAGCCATCATCACACTTTTTTATTCTTTCCTTTTTCCAACCTTTCTCTATTTTTTATTTCTATTTTTCTTACTTTTTTCGTTTTTTCTATCTTTATCTCTCTCTGTCATTTTTTTCTCTTCAAATTATTTTTTCATTATTTTTCAATTTTTCTCTCTCACTTTGAAAAAAAAAGAAAAAATAAATAAAACAAAGTAAGAGAGAAATTTTAAAAAATTGAAAAATGAGTTGAAGAGAAAAAGAGAAAAAAAATAAAGATAGAGATAGATAAAACGAAAAAGTATGAAAAAAATGTAGATAGGTTGGAAAAAGGAAAAAATAAAAAATCTTCTTTTTTTCTTTTATTTTTTTGCCTTTCTCTTTTTTCTCACTTTTTTTTAGTCGACCATTTATTTTTCATCCAGACATCGGTCAAAGGATATTCCAGCAATTCAGTCGGATACTAGCACCAACTCGGCCGCTCATAAATCAAAGGATTAATAACCGAGTATCCGCTCTCCATTCGGTCTATTACTCACCCTGCCATCCCTAAACCTTTTCTAGTGTCGGGGTCACTGTTCTGGGGTCGAACAGGGCAGCGGGTAATAAAATAGTACGAAAAAACTAGTTAATTAAAACTCTCAGAGGAGTACATTCTCAAGGGCGTATAATTCGATAGTTTTTCGACAATAATTTATTTATTTAAATCAAAATTTTTCCGCACAAATCAATTTTTTATCGATTTATTAAATAATTATTCAACCGGTCATTATCGGTGTCATCCTGTTTACGGTTGTGCAAAAAGTTTCAAAAGTCTAGCTAGTCGGAGAGTCGGTTGAAAATTGATTCCAAGATTCCACCTAAGCAGATAGCAGACATCAGACAAACGAAACTATTTGGAAAGTTGTTGAAAACGTATTCAAAAGTTATATTAAGTTATATTCAAATTAAAAGGTTAAAGAGTATATCGAATAGAGTAAAATTATAAATTCACGATTTTATCGATATATAATGGAAATTTATTTGTCGGTCGTTGAACTTTCTTTTTATGCGGATTTCAGTTGAGATAACAGGCGCGGTTGAAGTTAGTTTTTGTAATTTCAGTTTTTAATTGCATGAAAATATTTTTGCGAGTTATTTTTTACAATTTCATAGAAAACTGAATTTCATTTCTCATATTTTACAAACTTTTATTTAGGTTACAATCTCTGTTTGTGTGTGGCTTTCTCTGTACACAAATCTTGCAAGTGAAATTTAACCGGCTTTTTGACCAGCTAGGAAGCTGAAACTTTTAGCATATCTTTATATTGGATGACAATACATGATTCAATTAAAAAAAAACGTAATTTGAACATCTTTCGTATACATACACACATACACACAGACACACATCGAGTGTATTTGAAATCAAAGTTTGTGTTAAAAAACTCGTTTTTTCCTTTACTTGTTTAAATTAAAGCAAAACAGGTTTATAGTGTTTATTACAGAAAATTATTTTTGGGGAAGTTCTTTGCAAACAGGCTTTACTCTTTAATGTTTACTGCCAAAATCAACGATGACTTTTTTTTCTTTTTTCCCTTTCTTTTTTTCACTTTTTCTCATTTTTAAAAACTTTTTGGGTTTTTCCGTTTGTCACTGTAATCTCGTATCATCGATTCCACTGAACATAATCTTAAAAAATAATTTTCTCGAATTGTTTGGAAAAACAAATCAATTTAAAAAAAGAACGCCAAAAAATAAGAATAGAAAGGGGGGGACATTTGAAAATAATTCGGCTCGTAGTAAGCCCCGTCTCCCCCCACCTTCCTTGCAGTCGCACTGCCCTCCATCTTATTTTACGAGCGCCTAAGACCTTGCGCTGTTATGGGCGATTAATTTACGAGGAAGCCCTGAGTGCCGTTAGAAGAGAGGGGGTGACGAGGGGGGTAGGAGGAATTGAAATGTGTTAGTGTCGTTGTTTGTGTGTGTGTATATTTGTATTTGTCTGTGTGTTTTTGTTTCTGTGTGTGTGTTTGTGTGTGTATGTTTGTGTGTGTGTGTGTTTGTGTGTGTGTGTTTGTGTGCGTGTGTGTGTGTGTGTGTGTGTGTGTGCGTTATTCGGTCGTTTAAGATAACGCCACCGTGCTATCGGTATCCACATTAGCATCTTTGTTGTCATCACATTTATATCATCATGGTCACCACCACAATCATCAACATCATCATCACCACCACAATCATCACCACCACAATCATCATCAACATCATCATCTGGATCAGCTCCAAGATCAGCCTTATCCTCATCCTCCTCACCATCGTAATCTCCTTATTTTATTAAGACAGCACCATCAGCCACGCCGTCAATTCCATGGTGACCATCAATATCATGACCACCATCGTCATGATCATCATCATCATGACTTCCATCTTGATCATCATCACGCCCATCATCACTCTGGGTAGGGAGGAAAACTTCTTAAATGGACGTCTCTGGAGCTGCAAAGAACTTTCCATCGGAGTCATTTAACATGCAGGAGCGAGGCTGGTCGTTTCCAGGTCTTTATAAGCCGGAGCTGCTCATTCAGATCACGGACGACTGGAAAGAGTTGAGATGGACCATGGGGGTGTCGAAGGGATCACTCGGGTGGGTCGGGCGCGAGTAGAAAAAGGAGAGTAGGTGGGCGGGAAGAAATAAAATTAAAAGGCTAAAATGTTCAAGCAAGAGAGAAATTGGTTTGAAAATTGTGAGAGAATGTTTTGGAGGAAGATAACCAGAGAGATATAGAAAAAAGAAAAATAAAATAAAAAGACGAAGGAAAAGGTAGGAATAGAGAGAGAGAGAGAGAGAGAGAGAGAGAGAGAGAGAGAGAGAGAGAGAGAGAGAGAGAGAGAGAGAGAGAGAAAGAAACTGGAAAAAATAGAGAGTGAAAAAGAAAGATGATAGACAAGATAGACGAATGTGATAGACAAGATAGACACCGGTGGATGGGGTATCTGTATGTTCTGGATTATTTGGCTTGTAACGTTATATACAGTTGTACCCCCCCCCACGAACAAACCCCCCCCCCCGATTTCCAACCCTCTCTCACTCCCGATCGTTTTTTTGCCGACGAAATTGTTAGATATCTTCATTTGGTTGCCCTCCCATTTAAGATCCCTATTTTTACAACTGAATTTTTTTGACATTTTCAAGGGTCGTAAAAAGGAAGTACGACTGCATATTAAAATTTAATATTTTTAATTTCCGTTGTTTTATAAATAAAATTTAAAAATTAATAATCATTACAGTAATAATATATTTAAAAACTTGTTTGTTTATGAGCAAAACTGTGTGTTTCTGTGTGTTTGCTTGTTTAATTTGTTTCTATGTGTTTGTAGTGCTAGCCATTTTGTATTGCAAATGTAGAATGGATTTAAACGGAAGCGGCCTAATAAAATCTCTGGAGGTCAATCAGGGATGTGCGAGTAATTTTAAACTGCGGGAAAGTTTTTTGTGTTCGTAAACATGATAATTCTCCGGTCGAATTAGCTTTATTTATGAAAAACGTAATAACGATTATTTTGTGTTAATGCTTAAAAAACGGTTTACAACAACCGTTGATCATTGTAAGGCATGGTAATCAATAGCTGTCATGTGGTGGTTTATAGCGGTCGTTAATGACTAAAGATGTTATGTTGAAGTTTGGCAATAAATAGTAATCAATTTGGAAATAAATAGTAATCAATTTGGAAATAAAGAATAATCAATTTGGAAATAAATAGTAATCAATTTGGAAATAACTAGTAATCAATTTGGAAATAAATAGTAATCAATTTGGAAATAAATAGTAATCAATTTGAAAATAAGTAGTAATCAATTTGGAAATAAATAGTAATCAATTTGGAAATAAATAGTAATCCATTTGGAAATAAATAGTAATCAATTTGGAAATAAATAGTAATCAATTTGGAAATAAATAGTAATCAATTTGGAAATAAATAGTAATCCATTTGGAAATAAATAGTAATCAATTTGAAAATAAATAGTAATCAATTTGGAAATAAATAGTAATCAATTTGGAAATACATTGATTACTATTTATTTCTATTTAATCAATTTGATTACTATTTAATCATTACAGAGTTTAGTAGTAATACACTTTTTATAGTAATCATGGTAAATCTGGGCAATCATGGAATAGGAGAGGGGGTGTCGAGAAATCATTCGGGTGGGTTGGGCGTGGGTAGAAAAAGGAAAGTGGGTAAGAAGAAATAAAAATAAAAAAAGAAAATATTTGGCAAAAAAAGAAATGAATTGGAAAAATGTGAGGGAAAAATGAAAAAAGAGAGAAGGAGGGAGGGAGAAAGAGAGGCAAATAAAACATTGTAAAGTTACGATGGTGATAATGATAAGGACGACGACAACGGCGGCGATGATGATGATGATGATGATGATGATGGTGAAGATGATGGTGATGATGATGATGATGGTGATGATGATGGTGATGATGATGATAGTGATGATGATGATGGTGGTGGTGGTGGTTATGATGATGATGATGGTGATGATGATGATGGTGATGATGATGATGATAATGATGATGGTGATGGCGACAGCTGTATTTTTCAAATTTAAAACTCAAACATCAAAGCCAAACAAGTAGTTTGCGAAGGCTTTTAAAAAAATGGCGGGAAGGAATGATTGTTGACGTTTCCATGGTGATGCCTTTCTGACGTCACTCCACCTGGAGGGGGAAGTTATCAATAAAGTCACGTGTTTCCATTCATAAATCCTCCAGCTTCCATTCATGGTTTTAACTTATTCATGTTCAAATTAAGTTTTTTTTTAAATTGAATTATGTATTGTCATCCAATATAAAGATATGCTGAAAGTTTCAGCTTCCTAGCTAGTCGAAAAGCTGGTTTAATTTTACTTGCAAGATTTGTGTACAGAGAAAGCCACACACACACACACACAAACAGAGATTGTAACCTAAAAAACGTGTAAAAAATGAATTAAAATTTAGAAAGACCACCAAAGTTGAAAAAAATTGGTTTCGCAACATAGAAGATAAGGTCGTTAATATAGTGCCAAAGTATTTATTTCAAACAAGTCAAATAATTTAATCAGCCAGAGCGCTTCTTTTTCATACTTCAATTTACAAAAAAAAATATATTTTTATTATTTTCCCCTTTTTCATTTTAACGAGCTGAAATGTTTGTTTATGCTCGGTTGACCCAAGGCTTCGATATCTAAGAGAAAATTATCAATTCAAAGGTCACGAAGGTCGCTGGAGGTCACCGAGAGAAGAATTTTTCACAAGGCGCATGTGCAAAATTTTTTCATACCCACACACACACATGCATGTACACCCAGAGCCACACAAACACATACCCAGACAGAGCCACATAAACACACACACATAGCTAAACAAACACACACAGACAGAGCCACACAAACATACATACAAACAGAGCCACTAAAACACACACAGATAGAGCCACGCAAACACACACAAACAGAGCCACGCAAAGACACACAGACAGAGCCACACAAACACACACAGACAGAGCCCCAAAAACATACACAGAACCACACACACACACACACACACACACACACACACACACACACACACACACACACACACACACACACACGGACACACATACATATAGAAAGAGCCAAGCAAACACATACACAGATAGAGCCACGTAAACACACACAGACAGAGCCACACAAACACACACAGACAGAGCCACACAAACACACACAGAACTACACACACACACACGGACACGCACACACACACACGGACACACATACATATAGAAAGAGCCAAGCAAACACATACACAGATAGAGCCACGTAAACACACACAGACAGAGCCACACAAACACACACAGACAGAGCCGCACAAACACACACAGAACTACACACACACACGGACACACACACGGACACACACTCGCGCAGACTTACGCCACACTTGATTTAAGCTGACCGTCGGGACGGGCTCTTTTATTATCCTGCATTAGTTGTCAAATAATCGAGTAAAAGAAAAAATTAAGTTCGGAATTCGTTCGAGAAAACTAAAATAAAAATTAATTTTTAAATGATTATTGAAATCAAAAATGAATATTCATAATAAGGTATATTTAGATGCACTTAAAAGGGTGCTTGATGGAGAGCTTGACAGCCAATGGTGTGGCGATTTATTCCTGCGAGGTTTCATTGAATCGTTATTTTTATTTTTTTTTCTTCGTTATGGTTCTTGTTCACGCACGTATTCGATTTAACAAGTATGGACAGAGAACGTGGTAAAGAAAAATGTATGCAGAGATATAGAGAGAAAAAGAGAAATAGAGAAAAATAAAGAGAAATAGAGAAAAATAAAGAGAAATAGAGAGAATTAGGGAGAAATAGGGAGAATAGGGAGAATTGGAGAAAAATAGAAAGAAATAGAAAGAATTAGAGAGAAATAGAGAAAAATGGAAAAAATAGAAAAAAGTATGAAAAATAGAAATAAAATATAAAAAAATAAACAGAAATAAAGAGAAAAATATAAGAAATAGAAAAAAATAAAGAAAAAAAACCCAAAAAGATATAAAACAATAAAAAAATAGAAATAGAAAGAAATAGAGAGAAAAAACTAATACAAAAATGAATAAATAGAAAAATTAAAAAAAATAAAAAGATTTGAAAAAATAGAAAAAACACACAACTGAGAACTTTTTACAAATTTTTATTTAAGTTACAATCTCTGTGTGTGTGTGTGTATGTATGTGTGTGTGTGTGTGTGTGTGTATGTATGTATGTATGTGTGTGTGTGTGTGTGTGTGTGTGTGTGTGTGTGTGTGTGTGTGTGTGTGTGTGTGTGTGTGTGTGTGTTAGGAAGCTGAAACTTTCAGCATAGCTTTATATTGGATGACAATACATGATTCAATTAAAAAAACTCAATTTAAACATCCTTCGTATTTCTAAATCGAAATTAAAGTTTGTTTTAAAAAACTTGTTTTCAAATCTCTTATATTCGGATTTGTTGCATTTAAAAAAATAAATAGATAAAACAGTTTTCTAAAATAATATTAAAATATGATTTCTTAGAAATTTTTCAAAGTTGATTAAAAGTGAATTGCCGTAGGAAACATTTTTATATTCCAAGTTCTAGTTTGATTGGATGACGGGAAGGTTTTGTTAATTTTCACTTCGAAGATGAGCAAGAGCGGCTATGAATCATGAAGTTAATTTAAGAAATTTAAAAATAATAAAACAACACTAAAAAAAGAGAGATAACAAGTAAAGAAAAAAACGAGTTTTTAAAAAAAAACTTTAATTTCAAATACACTCGATTTAGAAATATCTTTTTTAATGGAATCATGTATTGTCATCCAATATAAAGCTATGCTGAAAGTTTCAGCTTCCTAGCTAGTCAAAAAGTTGGTTAAATGTTACTTGCAAAATTTGCGTACAGAGAAAGCCACACACACACACACAAACAGAAATTGTAACCTAAATAAAATTTTGTAAAAAAAGAGCAAAAGATAACGATAAGAGAGAGAGAAAGAAAGAGAAAGAAAGAGAGAAAAGGAGAAAGAGAAAGAGAGAAAAGGAAGTGGAAAAATAGAAAAAAAGAGAAAAAGCTCCTTGTGGCCCATGCTATCAATTATTTACAAGAATTCATAGAAACTGAATGGGAGAAAGAGAAAGATATACGATAGAAAAAAAAGTATGCAAGCCGCTCCCTTATGTGACCTTAAAAATTTTATGCCTTCCACTGACCCCAGTTTGACCTCTGGTGAACTCCATGT
>OZ022244.1:30438674-30443674 GCA_963978895.1 Erpobdella octoculata
AGAAGATAAGAAATAAAAGAAGAGAAGAAGAAGAAGAAAAGAACAGATCTGGTATGTTATTTGACGGGGTTTCAATTATTTTTCCATTTTATCTGATAAACATTCGCTAAAAAATGATGAAAAAAAATTAATCATAAAATACAAAAATAACTTCGTTACGCGTACAAAAGAGTGGCTCTATAAAAGAATTACTAAAAACTTACAAACACACGGGCATACACAAATACACAAGCATACATACATAGATACATACACAGATACACACAAACCCAGAGAAGACCAAGTGTTTTTGATGGACTGAATGCGATTGTAATCATCATTGTAACATGCGCGTGGAAATCATGTAACAACGAGACGTTTAGTTTTTAACGAATTTTTGTGGTAATTTTGGAGAATTGTTTCTAAAAAAATGAGCTTAATAAAACACTTTGCCTGGTTGGCTGGTGAGAACAATAAACTGGAAAAATAGAAAACGTAGTCTAGTTTTCCAGTTTTTTTTGTATTAAATTTTTGCTAAGAAATTATTCCGGAGGCAATTTTTTAATTTCTCTCAGCAGCAATTTTTTATTACATAGGTGGAATTTTCCGAAATTTTCGCCTACGAAAAATTAATTCGCTTCTTAGCTACTGTTTAATGTCATCCAGAATAAAGTTTTCCTGAAAGTTTCAGAGCTCTAGGTGGTCGAAAATTTGGGAAAGCGACCGGGAGCGTGAGAGCAAGCGGGAAAGGAAACGGGAACGTGAGAGAAAAACGATAGAAAAACCTCTAAAAAGCCCGGGCAACGCCGGGCACCCCGCTAGTACAAATTTATAAACTTAAGAAGTGGTTTAATCAACTTCTGTAAAACAACATGTAATTCTGACTCACACGACTCACATGAGAGCGATGCAATGCTTTTGGAGCTTGGCGTGTCGGCGGACCGCGGAAATGCAGAAAAATAAGGTCAAACGAGCTATTCGGTTACATAGGTTTTGCCAGCAGAAAAAGTGCACAGTTATAGACCTTAGAAAAAATTTTGACATATAAAAGTTTAATTGTAATTGGCCCTGTTAGTAATTTTTGCTGATCTCGATTTCTTTCAATTTTTTCGATAGTTGGTGTCGAGACACCACAGCTCAGTACACGCTGGAAGCTTAAGTATTCTGACACAACCAGCATTGGTAGCTCTGCTTGCGGTTAAATTAATCCCTTGTTCTGTGTGGGGTAATAAAAATTATAAAAATAATATGATGTTGTTGTTTAACTGCCTGAAAATATTTGGGAGTGGCTGTTGTATCTTAACGCGTATTGGTGTCATGACGTTTATTTGTGCTTTTTTGCACGCCTATCTGTAATTTCAGATGTCCGTTAAATTCTGCGATAAAGCTTGTAACCACATTTTGACAAACTTTACAGTAGGTTTTCAATCTGTTTACCTTAAAAATAGTTGTTTAAAAAATGCATATTTACACTTTAAATTAGTATACGTGATATATTTCACTAGCAGTTACCATCGCGGCTTCGCTCGCTTGAAATTAGAAAATTTGAACCGTACATCCATAGAAGAGTACTGCACGAACACCAAACAGGACAGATGATTTCTCAATAATTTGTATGGCGCCTTAAAAATTTAAAGTAAATTATAACGTTTATAAATATGGTTGAAAAATTAGAAAGGTGCGTAAAACGTTGCGTGTCATAATGATGATGATGATGATTATGATGATGGTGATGATGAAAATGAGGGTAGTGATTGGTGGAGTCGGTGTCTCATTTGACCTGACCTGACCGCTGACATGACCTGATAAGCAAATCATTGAACATTCTAAATTAATTTAAAAATTACAACATTGGATTTATTTTCATTGTACAATAATTTAGAAATGACCATAATTTGTATAATGAATTTTTAACGGTAGTTTTATGTTTTATTTTACCGGGGTTTGGGATACGAGGGTGCGATACGGGGAGTGAGTGCGATACCCTCAATACTATGCCTTATACAACAACACCCGTGGTACGCGTATATGCACCTAGTAAATTATTGACTATGTATTTTCATAATCAGACTCACCTACGTAAAATAATATAAAATTAAAACAAAACAAAACTGATTATAAAATTAATGGTGAAAACTTTAAAAACATAATAGTATACAAAAAATCCGCTAAACGACATTCCAATAATCGAACACATAATAGCTCAAAAAACAATTTTTTTCCAATACGGAAGGCGCAGCAATTGTCCTGACAAAGAATTGGACACTTTTCTTTCCTTTTCACTCTTTCGGAGATATAATTTTTTATATCTACATTGTTATTATTTCTTGTATAGCACTGAGCGGAACGCTAAATCAGGTTTTTTCCCTGAAAGAAATGCCGCGCAAAGGAGACAGAATTTACGATGAATGTTTCAACGGAACGACCAGGATTGGTGCATGTCTTCAGATGATGGCCGATTTATATCCCCTATTAGCCCCATCATCGTTATATATGATCGTTCCCCTATTAGCACCATCATCGTTGTATACGATCGCTTCTTATTAGCTGGTACCGTCTTTGTTATATCAATCGATCGTCCCCCCCCCCTATTAGGACCAATATCGTTATATACGGATGGTGAAATCGTGCTTTAGGGTTTATATTTAACAGTCCAGAGGGATCATCTCTCTTCAAGCCAACTTTCCATTACTCCCTGGAGACGAACAGTGTAGTAATTTGGTCGTTGCGAAAATACTTTTTTGCGAGTTTTTGAAATAACTTTTATAAGAGTAAACTGCCGGGTTTTTCTTTTATCCTGTAAATTTTTGAATAATCATAATATATACCGATATAAAAATACAAGATGTGTCTCAACGGAATTAAAAATTCGTCTCGATTAAGTTCTTGTGAGAGATCATTAGGCGCCTTCCATTTATTTTTTTGAATCCTTTTTCGACTCTGTAATATAAAAACAAATTGGCATTTTATCGCAATAAATGCCAAAACAACCATTGAAATTTTTTCCTATCATATTATTTTTTACAACAATATTTTATATTATGTTATTTCATCCCGTGCATTTTTATACTATGTTACTATGTACTATGCTATTTTTATACTATGTTACTATGTACTATGCTATTTTTATACTATGTTACTATGTACTATGCTATTTTTATACTATGTTACTATGTACTATGCTATTTTTATACTATGTTACTATGTACTATGCTATTTTTATATTATGTTACTATGTGTTATGATATTTTTATACTATGTTACTATGTACTATGCTATTTTTATACTATGTTATTATGTACTATGATATTTTTATACTATGTTACTATGTACTATGATATTTTTATACTATGTTACTATGTACTATGATATTTTTATACTAGGTTGTTTTAGAATGTTTTCATAAAAAATATTATAGAAACGAAAGATTGATGATGCAAGTTATCATTCAGCCAAAACATGCAATAAAACTTTCTTTTTTAGTCTAATTAATTTTTTTCGGAATAAATTATTATTACTATTGTTATTTTATAGTATAATATTTCATACTATATTATTTTATACTATATCATTTTATAATATGTTATATTATTATATACCATATTATTTTAAACTATATTATTTTGTACTATACTATTTTATACTATATTATTTTTATAATATGCCATTTTATACAATGTTATTTATACTTTGTTGTTCTATACTATGTCATCACATAGCAGACCAATTGCCAGTTTGCTGTGACCTTCAAGAGGTTGGGGGGTTGGGGGAAAAGGAGCTTACCCCCGGTGATGTCTTTATTTGTTTTAAATCTGAAAATAATATATAAAAATATGAAAACCAGTGATTTGAGAACAAAATATGTGACTTTTTTAAAATTGAAGTTTTATATCACAAGAATGTATACCAGTGCTATTTATGGATGTGTTGATAAACACGCGTGTGATCACAAACACGTACCTCATTATGCATGTGATCATAAACACGTACCTCATTATGGATGTGATCATAAATAATAATGATTTCTTTGACAGACATCTGCTCTTTAATGTTAAAGCAAGCGATAGACGCCATGTCGGCCATTTATATCAATATCCATAATTTTTCTTTTTCGAAACTGAAACGTTCGGAGATAAAATTTATTAAAGGTCAAATGTCCAGCGGGAGTGGGGAGGGAGTAGGTGGTCTCCGCGCGTGACAGATCATTAGGAAGGTCATGAAGTTGAAGGTCGAACGATTCTCGGAAGCACGTACACTCTACTCACACAGACAAACACACACGCATACACACACACACGCATAGCTGCACTGAAATGAAATTACCCATTCTCGAGTAATTACTAGATTTTACAGTGAGCACGTATTTATCCGTGTTCTTACGCACACACACACACACACATCCCGAATAGAAGTGAGTAAACCACACACACACACACACACACACACACACACACACACACACACACACACACACACACACACACACACACACACACACACATACACACACACGTAACGAAGGAACGCAGTTGCCAGTTCCAGAGTGGTGGTAGCCTTGCATTTGATCGAGGACCCGTCTGAGCGTAACAGAGCAGCTATTTGTAAGACATGCATCAATTTCTCTCTATCTCGCTCTATCTGTCTCTCTATCTGTTTATCTCAATCTTTATCTCTCTCTCTCACTTTCTCTCTCTCTCTTTCTTTGTCTCTCTCTCTCTCCCCAGTGCCTACATACCTTGGCGGGAGTCGTTGCATCCCATTTCTCTCCCGCACTGAGAACGAAAAATCGAAGAGATTTCTCGGTGCCGAAATCGAGTCATCATGTAGTCATGAGCTGATGATGTCGAGCCGAGGATATCCGAATTTGAAATATCGATTCGAGTCAACGAATCGAGTGAAATTACTTTAAAAGACCAAAAAATAAAAATAAAAAATAAAAAAAGCCGATAAGTTGGACGTTTTAGAATCTTTTTTGTAGCCAAAAAAATATTTTATCTACATAATATGTTTTTTTAACTACA
>OZ022244.1:30448674-30451174 GCA_963978895.1 Erpobdella octoculata
TTATTTTAAATTTAAAGAATTAAAAACTAAATAGCATAAAATCATTTGTAAATTATTTTTTGTTTCTAAATGCACTAAAAACGTGAACATTGATTTCTGAAAACTATAAAAAAAAATTTAAAAAAACTTTTTCAAAAAGCTTCTTTTTATTTCCAATTGCATTAAAAAGAAATTAATAACTTTTTATTAAAATTTTTTGAACCCAAAATCAAAAATGTGGAACGTTCATATTTTATATAAACTCTTTCAGTTATAAAAATGTATAAAATCAGCACCTCATCTTTCTATTTTTTTAGCTTTAAAAAACCTAATTATTTCCGGATAACAGGAAAAAATTATTTTTTCCTTGTTAGTGCATTTAGATGTAAAAAAAGGAAATTTCGTTTTTGTTTTTATATTGTTTCAAGTAGTAGTTTTTTATTTCAATACATTCAGAAACATTTTTGATTATGTTAAATTATTATAATTATTAAATTAACTCGACATTTTAAACTGTACCCTTCTAACGAAATTGCTGTATTCAAGGCCCATCCAGTTCTCTTCCTTGAGGCTGATAGCTGGCACCTGAAATTTTTCTTCATTATAAAAAAAATTGCTTGACAGTTAATGTCAGAATGGACGTGTACTTTAATGAACATGCCCTCGGTCCCTCCCAAGACAAGTAGTAACCATTTTCTGCAGCTTTCAAGTAGCGAGCGGTGCTTTTCTGTCTGGACATAGGTAAGAAGCTTGACTAAAAATGCATCAAACAACAATTTAAATTTCATTTCGTTAGTATTCATAGCTTACTGGTATATTACCTTTACATGGACGAGGACAACTGCACACACATCTATTGACTATACATTAGGATAACTGCACACACACACACACACACACACACTGGTTGGCAATACACACACCGGACAGTTGCACACCAACGTAGGTCAACTGCGCACACCCACATAAGACAACTACACACACACACATATATATATATATATAAATATATATATATATATATATATATATATATATTTATATATATATATATTTTTTGAATACTTCGGCGCTATATGTTCTTTTAGGCAAACTCGATTGAAAAAAGTGGCGCACTTGGCTGAATCGATTTTATTTTTAATTTTTTCCAATACTCTAAATCGGTTTAAAAATAATTTATTCCCAAACACAAACTCCATAATCTTATAGGCTAATAGATCTATTTCGGCAATTTTTTGCCATCATCAGAGCCGTTTAACTTTTTAAAATAAAATGCAGTGACTAAATGGTAAAAGATACAACTAATTGAAAGGAATTAAAATACAATTTAAATAAAATTTAAATTCATTATATACAAATGTAACAACATAAAAAATATTTAAATTAAAATAATTATAATAATAACAGTAATAACTAAATAATTAAGATCAGTTAGTAAAGCCTTTAACAACGGAATTACAGTCAACTTCAAGGACGTGACTGGAAGAAGAATCACATACATTATCTATAACCTTTGAAACACAAACGTCTGGTACAAAACATTCATTCAACGAAGAAATACCTGAAGAAACATTGGCACTATTAACATGCATATTTTTAACAGAAGTTGTAAATGAGTTAAAACATTTATTATTATTATTATTATTAGTTTTATTACTATTTAGAGAACCAAAAAGTTTAAGAGTTAAATCAAAAGAATACCATTGTTTATTAATTAAAGGCTTACATTTATTAATAGCTAAAGCTTCTTTTAATTTTAACTTAATGGGTTGATTTTCTTTCATTAGTATACTGGTGTTATCAATTAGAAATTTATGTGATGGTTTGATTGAATGTTGTGTTGACATATGTTGGTATATGGCACCACTTTGATATATATATATATATAGGACAACTGCACACACATACGACACCATAAGACATATATCATTATACTTCCATTACTTCCAATCCATCTTGCACTTACGTGAACGTTGAAGGGCTTTCAATTCCGAAACAACCACCTTCTCGAGAACTCTCTCAGCTGCTGAAAAGCTAATTTCAGATGTTCTTTTCGATGACACATTCATTCCTCCAACAAAGAGTGGCACTCTTGCTGAATATTCTATTTTTACTGCATATGAACAAACGCAAAGATGAAAACTTGCATAGAAAAATGTGCATATGTGCATGCATATCGAAACACAGTCGCTTAACAGCATATACTCGACAACAAAACAAAATTCATAGCATGAAAAAATCAATGAAAAATGAAAATAAAACAAGAAAAACAAAAAAGAAAAACTTGGAATTGAATTTTAATTCCGGCAATAAATTATGCTCTCCAAGGGAAGTTATTGGACCATTCATCATGTCTACGCCCACCAAGCCACTGTCTAATCCAAAACTATCTAACTCGATTCGACGTCGACCAAACCGTATCAGCTCGATGATGATGATGATGATGATGATGATGATGATGATGATGATGATGATGATGATAATGATGATGACGATGATGATGGTGGTGATGATGATGATG
>OZ022244.1:30468674-30476174 GCA_963978895.1 Erpobdella octoculata
TTTAAGTCTTTAACTTTAGATTGTAGATTGTATTCATATTTATTTTATTTTTATTTTTTTATTATTTAAATGTAAACCGCTGTGCGTCATTATCAGGCTGGGTAATAAAGATTTACTTACTTACTTACTTACTTATCTCGGTAGCATCACTAGCATCCAATAATAAAAATATTTTATAAGATGAGAGAGCACCGCCTCAGTTCAATGGTTCAAGCGGGCATGCCCCTTACTGGCAGTAAGTTACTGCTCTTGGCATTGGATGTAAGTTTACAGAATCTGCTTAATGAACAAACAAACAAAATTGGTGATACTTTCGAGGCTTGGTAAATAATCAATCAGTTTTTATCAATATAAATATTGCTGCTGCATTCAACTCAAGCATTTATACTTATAAGACCAAAAAATGAATCTCTCAATAATGAATTTTCCGCTTCAAAAAGATAAGAGTACTCGTCTCATCCAGCAAAAAAAAAATAGGCTACCCACTCTATCAGGTAAACTATTCAGCCGGCTAATGATCCTAGGTCAAAGGGATAGGAAAAATTGAGTCTTTTTTCCAGTGTGTAATAAAAACAATTGTGGAATTAGATGGAATGTCACCAAAAAGCTGCAAACCAGGCTTTTATAGGGTTTTAATTATGCGGGAGTACATTAGCTCCTAGTCCTAGCCTATCAATGCTTCACTAGCTCAATGAGATGGCGCCACAGTATAACAATAGAAGTCTCGTCCGACTAAAACGTATCTATCCTTATATGGAAATTAATTAGAAATTGACGTTTATGAGCAGATTTTTTAAATCCACTGAAACACATGTCGTGACTAATATTATAATTAATGTCGATTAATTTATTTTAAAGTCTGAATAAAAGAGAAATGATACTATTAATAAGATCTGCGGTGTAATAACCTTGACATTTTCTGAACACGGCTGTTTGAGTCTTGAAACACCTGGTGTAAACAACTTTAAAATAGTATTTAATCAATTTATTGCAAAAATGATTTCAAAGACAGTGTTACGCCCTTTGTGTCTCACCGATGGATAGGAGGGAGGGGGGGGGGTTAGAGGAGTTAGGGGGGGCTTAGTGAGGGGAGGAGTTAGGGGGGTAGGGGTTTGTAATGTGACCACCACTGTGTGTGTCACCATGTTTCCTTGCATGCATCTCTTTCTGAAAAACTGGAGAGAGGAAAAACTTGCTGTAGTTTTAAACAAGTGAATTTCAGAAGACGAGCAATCTTCGACTGCTCGCGGTTGCGAGTGCGAATAGGAAAATTGTTTTTTCGTACACTCTGCTGTGCGAATAGACGCGTCTATTATTAATTAATAATTTGAGTTTGCAATATTTATTTTCTTTGGTTTTTAAAATGTTTTGTAGCTACCGTTTTCTACTAAAAAAGGCTGTTTGTTTTCTACTTTCTAAACCACCGAATCGCAGCCTATAACCAGTGTTTTAGAGACAAAACTTTTACCCTTACCCATCAAAGTCTCAAATCGCTTCTCCCAAAAAATTTCAAATTTCTCAAAAACCGGCGAACAGTCACTTCTGCTTAGAGTTTGAAACTGAGTGTAAATTTTTAAAAATTGTAATTAGAAGAAGCCAACTGTCGGGAAGAAGTATACAAATATTGTTATGGCCATGTTTTGTACAAATAGATAAAAATAAGATGCCCCAGTCATCACTTCAGCTTAACCTATGGGGGCAGCATAATAGCCCATACGTTCAAAACAAATTCCTCATAATGCTAAATTTTTCTTTCAAAATAGCTGATGACCAGAAGGAAGAGAAGGGGATAGTGTCACAGATACTTCTCTCAAACATTTTCCACTTCAATATTAGAAAGACACGACATTAAATCAAAAATGGTCGTTTAGAGATTTTGGCGGCTTCTTTCATGCTCAATCTAAGGCTTCAGAAAGAATCCAGAGAAGAGAAGCACTTGTTTCGATAACTTTGAAATCTATTAATAGATTTACGACGCTGACTGTTAAAAAAAGAAAAAATTGTTTTTCATTAATTTGAGTAATTAAAACTAATTAGAAGCGTTAAGATGCAAAAAAAATGCTATAAATTTAAATGTCCATGAATAAAATAACGACAGTCTTAATTGAATGTTTGCAGAGTTGATTGTAGTCGTTGTTGGTCAAGTGTCGTAGACGAAGTGTGTGTAGACAAAGTGTCGGTAGGCAAGTTGTCGTATTGTCGTGATAACGAGACAGAGAGAGAGAGAGAGAGAGAGAGAGAGAGAGAGAGAGAGAGAGAGAAAGAGAAAAAGAGAAAAAGAGAAAGAAAGAGAGAGAGAGCGACACGCGTAAAAATTATTTTCCTTATATTTGTTTAAATTTCAGCTCGACTGAAAGTCCAAGGAAGACTTAAAAAAAAAAGAGAATAGAAATTGTTACGCGTAAGTAATAAGATTTGAGGCGGTCAAAAAAAATTTTTTATTTTTATTATTATATTACTTTTTCTTACCGGCAGCTGATTTGACACGCCTGAAAAACTTTTATAATTTTTTTTTATATAAAATTGTTTTGCTTCAGCAAATAAAGTTTTTATTTATTTATTTAAAATTGAAAATATCAGCCGCGTCGATACATAATTATGCTATTATAATAATTTAATAATGTAATAATTTAATGTAATTAAACAACTTTAATTATTAGAGAAATATACGTGATGAGCTTTTCAGAGAAGAATTAAAAAATCTTTGGAAACGTCCTTGGAAACTTCCGTTGTAATATTGGAGTTTTTAAATGATAATTAAAAATTCTAAGTTTTTAAATATCCGCTTACAGTTTTTTGTGTCCGGAAGTAACTTTTTTACAGCGTCATGTTGTGTCTTTGGTTTTATTTATCATCATCATATTCATTATCATCATCATCATCGTCGTCAACGTCATCATCACATCATCATCACCACCATCGTCATCGTCATCGTCGTCATCGTCATCATGATCATCATCATTATCATCACCACCATCATCATCATCACCATCAATATCATCATCATAACAACACAACGTTTCACGAATAACGAAATTCGACAGAACGGCACCACAAAGAGAGATGACGTCTATAAATAGAAGATCTTCTCCATACGATCCAGTATTTGTTGGCCTCTTCAAGTATTCTTTTGTATTTCTGCTTCTTCTTCTTCTTCTTCTTCTTCTTCTTCTTTTTCTTCTTCTTCTTCTTCTTCTTCTTCTTCTTCTTCTTCTTCTTCTTCTTCTTCTTCTTCTTCTTCTTCTTCTTCTTCTTCTTCTTCTTCTTCTTCTTCTTCTTCTTCTTCTTCTTCTTCTTCTTCTTCTTCTTCTTCTTCTTCTTCTTCTTCTTCTTCTTCTTCTTCTTCTTCTTCTTCTTCTTCTTCTTCTTTTTCTTCTTCTTCTTCTCCTTCTTCTTCTTCTTCTTCTTCTTCTCATTCTTCCTCTGTGTGTTTGCCTTTTCCTAAAGTGCATGACAAACTGCATGCATGTTATCGCCGAAGCTGTGTACTTAGAACTTGTTGTTTTTATTCTCTCTCTCTCTCTCTCTCTCTCTCTCTCTCTCTCTCTCTCTCTCTCTCTCTCTCTCTCTCTCTCTCCGTCTCTCTCTCCGTCTCTCTTTCTCTCTTTCTTTCTCTGTCTGTCTCTCTTTTTTTAACTTTTTTTTCTTACTGCATATTTCTTTTTTTTTCTTTTTTCCTCTTTATATTTTATCTTTTTTTTCTTTTTATATTTTTTTCTTTCCATTTTTTCTTTTTCTCTCACTTCTTTTTTTACTTTTTCTATATCTTTAAATTTCTTTCTTTCTCTCTTTCTTTCTCCAACTTTCTCTTGTTTTTTTTTTCACTTCTTATTTCCACTTTTATGTTTTCTTCTGTACTTCCCCGCATATCTCACTCCTTCTCCTCTCCAAAGTATATCAGTCCTACTAAGTTGAATAATGTAATGTAATGTAATAATGTAACAATGTAACTTAATAACGTAATTTAATAATGTAATAATGTAATTTAATAATGTAATAATGTAATTTAATAATGTAATAACGTAATTTAATAATGTAATAACGTAATTTAATAATGTAATGTAATAATGCAACGTAATGTAATGCTAGCAAATGTCATTCGGTGCTTTACAGCTCACATTCACACATTGTCTTTTAATGTTTTTTCCGCCTTTACGAGACAACAAACGAATAATTGTTATTAATGATTTAAAGTCTTTTCTTTTTATATTTTAAATATTTGAAGGGGGCTTTTAATTTGGGATATTTTGCGATCAAATGTTCTTGGTGGTTTGAATAAATAATTGGGGGGTCGTTTTGGGGGGTTACATAGAAAAATATTGAAAATGGTTTTGTAATCAAATATGTATAGTGGCTGTGTAAGAAAATATATAGGGGATGAGTAATACAATATTTATGGGCTGTGTAATTAAATATACAGAGGAGGGTGCGTAATAAAACATTTGGGGGTTGTGTATTGAAATATATAAAGGGTGAGTAATAAAATATTTGGGGGGGGGGGGGGTGTATTGAAATATATAAAGGGTGCGTAATAAAACATTTGGGGGGTTGTGTATTGAAATATATAAAGGGTGCGTAATAAAACATTTGGGGGGCTGTGTATTGAAATATATAAAGGGTGAGTAATAAAACATTTGGGGGGTTGTGTATTGAAATATATAAAGGGTGCGTAATAAAACATTTGGGGGGTTGTGTATTGAAATATATAAAGGGTGCGTAATAAAACATTTGGGGGGTTGTGTATTGAAATATATAAAGGGTGCGTAATAAAACATTTGGGGGGTTGTGTATTGAAATATATAAAGGGTGCGCAATAAAACATTTGGGGGGCTGTGTATTGAAATATATAAAGGGTGAGTAATAAAATATTTGGGGGGGGGGTGTATTGAAATATATAAGGGGTGCGTAATAAAACATTTGGGGGGCTGTGTATTGAAGTATATAAAGGGTGAGTAATAAAATATTTGGGGGATGTGTATTGAAATATATAGAGGGTGCGTAATAAAATATTTGGGGGTGTGTATTGAAATATATAAAGGGTGCGTAATAAAACATTTGGGGGGTTGTGTATTGAAATATATAAAGGGTGCGTAATAAAACATTTGGGGGGTTGTGTATTGAAATATATAAAGGGTGCGTAATAAAACATTTGGGGGGTTGTGTATTGAAATATATAAAGGGTGCGTAATAAAACATTTGGGGGGTTGTGTATTGAAATATATAAAGGGTGCGTAATAAAACATTTGGGGGGTTGTGTATTGAAATATATAAAGAGTGCGTAATAAAACATTTGGGGGGTTGTGTATTGAAATATATAAAGGGTGCGTAATAAAATTTTGGGGGGGGGGCTGTGTATTGAAATATTCGAAACGCGTAGTAGGAAACCACTTGGACACGACCGATGGCGAAGTCATGCGTCTTAATCAAGCGAAGGAAAAAGTGTCATTTCGAACTCAAGTTGCACTGATTTATTTTCAGAACTGTGAGTGCATTTTAATGTAGAACAGAAAGATTCAAAAGTGTGGAGTGTGAATCGTAATCGCGTATGTGTGCAAGTGTGTATGTGTGTATGTGTGTATGTGTGTATGTGTGCATGTGTGCTTGTGTGCATGTGTGCATGTGTGCATGTGTGTATGTTTGTATGTGTGTGTGTATGTGTGTATGTGTGTGTGGGCATGTGTGTATGTGTGTATGTGTGTATGTGTGTATGTGTGTATGTGTGTATGTGTGTATGTGTGTATGTGTGTATGTGTGTATGTGTGTATGTGTGTATGTGTGTGTATGTGTGTATGTGTGTATGTGTGTATGTGTGTATGTGTGTATGTGTGTATGTGTGTATGTGTGTATGTGTGTATGTGTGTATGTGTGTATGTGTGTATGTGTGTATGTGTGTATGTGTGTATGTGTGTATGTGTGTATGTGTGTATGTGTGTATGTGTGTATGTGTGTATGTGTGCAAGTGTGTATGTGTGCATGTGTGTATGTGTGTATGTGTGTATGCGTGTTTATTTGGAAACTTGGAGAAATGCGTTAAGGAAAGATTTTTATTTTATCAGCGATCTGATTAAAAAGTGAAGCGGTGGAAAGCTTTTGTGGTCTTTGATGTATCTGTGCGTGTTTGAGGGTTTGTGGACGGGCTAGAATTGAATGGATGGGGGGGGTGGATTGAGTGAATGAAGGAGTAGGTGTGAGTGGGAAAAAATATTTAATTATGTAAGATAAAAAGGTGAATGTAGAAGTTTGGATTCGATTGGTGGAGGTTGGGGATTTGGTGTATCGAAGGTAAAGCTTTGGTGGATCGAGAGTAGGGCTATGGTGGATGAAGGGTATGGTTTTGATGGATCGAGGGTAGGGTTTTAGTGGATGGGGGGTATGGTTTTGGTGGATTGAGGGTAGGGCTTTAGTGGATGGAGAGTATGGTTTTGGTGGACCGAGGGTAGGGCTTTAGTGGATGGAGGGTGGGGCTTTGGTGGATGGAAAAAGTAAAATTGGTTAAGGTGTGAAAGAAAAATAAATGGGCTTTTAATGGGGGGTGAGTTTCTTTATACGGCCGTTGAAATAGAGATCGTTGAATGTCGAAAAATTCAAATTAAAAACTTCTGCCATTTTCGATTTGAAGTGCATTAAAAATTAAATATCAGCAATTGAATATTAACATTAATTATATCTTAGATCTAAGATTTTTTTCTAAATTGTCTGATGTTTACAGTCGTAGTTAAGTTTGTGAATATGCCTTGCATTTTTCTGTCTTAGTTAAGCTATGGTGTAATTCTATCTATCTGTGATGCCCAACCCTTCTTAGGGCTACGCAGCCCGGCCCGACTCTCTGTCGCGCTCTCAGTCAAACAAGCAAAACAAAAATTTATTAAAAATACTTTTTTCAAACACAAGAAAAAACAAAATAAATCCCAGAAAGTTGTGTTAAAATTTTTATGCTTTTTGCTTTCTTTAAACTATCACTTCACAAATAATAAAAAAACAAAATTACATAAAATTACAAATAAAGAATTTAACAGCAACATATTTGAAATTTTATCAAAATCTGGACAGATGTGAGAGAGAAATACAAATTGGCCAACAATTTAACCGAATTGATCAACATTTGTCGAAAATTTAGTTAAATTATTGAAATGTTGACAGCAAGCAATTTTATACGAGCTATAATTGATTCATATTTCCAGAACTCATTATATCTGACAGAATATTAAAACCTTTTAAAACAAAATTATGCTGTTTGGTTTTTTTTTTTTAATTATTTTTAAAGCTTATTTATAATTGGATCGCATCAAAGCAGTTTTAATTGAGCACGAATTTATAAACCTCATCAGTTCATTTCGTCTTTTATTTAATTGCATAAGAAAATTTGAAAAAATTGAATTTTTTTAAATAGATGCATATTTTTTGGTAATTTAAATAAATTAAATAATAACAAAACTATTATAAAATCAACTCAACTAAACGAATTATAATTATTAATTTAATTTAACCAAATAGTTTAAT
>OZ022244.1:30478674-30573674 GCA_963978895.1 Erpobdella octoculata
TTGAGTTTCAAGGGGTGGGTGGAGGGACACTCAGCCGCCGCGGCAGCGATCAGCTGGACGACGACGACGACGGCGACTCATTACCGACCACTTTGGACTCTTTAGGAGAAATAAAAAACCAATTTTCTATGGAGAATCCACTTTCAAGAGCTTCGACGTTTGATGGAGTCTTGAAAATGAAGTTCTCTTTCCATTCTGAGAACGCTTCCGGGTCACCAAGTGCAGACGCGAGAGCCACTTCTTCTATTGGACTGCCGGCTACAACGACCATCGCTGCCGCAACTTCAACTACTACGACTGCGTCGGCTACAGCTACGTTCCGTTTCCAGAGCGAGCGTAGCGACACGCCGAACATCTTTCTTGCTCCACATGGAAAAGGCGAATCAAACGAACTCTCTGCGAGTCCAATTCAATTCTTGTCGATGGAAGAGAAATCCGGAAATTTGCGAAAATTGCACAAAAGAAGTAGATTTCAAGAGATTCTTCCCACTTCTAACGTCGCTAATGAAATCAACCACGATGGTAATCTAAGGAAATTGACAGAGTCCGAACCGAGCGTGGATTCTCAGTTCCTCTTCAACTTGTCTCAAGGAGAATCATCGAATCATTTTCCAGGAGATAAATCAGAAATAAAAAGCGCCGCGAGACTCAACAACGCCGAGAGTGAAAGTGCCGATCGATCGAGTTTTATTATGCGCGATCCAATAAATGTAGGCGATAATCTGCAGACAGAGCGGGAGAGGGAGAGCGAGCGGGAGAGGGAGCGGGAGCGAGAGCGAGAGCGGGGAGCGGCTCTCCTGTTCGAAAAGAAATTTAATTCAGCCGGAGTCTCTGAAAATTACAGTGGTCAGAATGTAATTTCGAAGGAGGAGACTTCGAAGGAAAGTATTGGTTGCAGCAGAAGTAAAAGTGCATCTGGTCGTTGCATGGAACATGACAAGAACTCCACATCGGACATCATCATCAACAACAACAACAACTCCACATTAGACATCATCAACAACTCCACATCAGACATCACCATCAACAACAACTCCACATTAGACATCATCAACAACAACAACAACAACTCCACATCAGACATCAACATCAACAACTCCACATTAGACATTATCATCAACAACTCCACATCAGACATCATCAACAACTCCATAATAGACGTCATTGTCATCAACACCAACAACTCCACATTGAACGTCATCAACAATTCCACATTGGACTACAAAAGCAGCAACAACTCCTCCACATTGAACTTCAACGACGACAACTCCACATTGAACTTCAACGACCTTACCGCTACGAGCGAGCCGAAATCAAAACTCCACGACGCCGTCAACACTGCCGACCGCGCGACTCCGAGCGACACCAGCTTCACTGACCACGCGTCTAACGGCTCCTCTTTAGGCGTCAACAACACTAACAGCGACAAGGACAGCACGTCTTCTATGATTTTCCCCAACGAAATCGACGAAATCAAAAACGCATTCAAAAACGACGTCGTTTATCCTCCTCCATCAAACGTTAAATCTTCTTTAAAGCCCACAAATCATGATTCAGACGAGACGCTATCGAACGTCATCATACAAAACACCGTCATCAAAAAAAACAGCATCGTACTTTATCAGAGCGATAAAAATGCTGATCGGCTGACCTCTGACATGACCTCTGACAGCGGGCACACCACCGATATGACCGCAAGTTCAACTGAGCTCTATCCGGGGCATGATTACATTGCAAATCGAGGTTACGGTTATAACAATCGCAACAACATCGACGTGAACCTGGACCAGATAAGCAGAAACTTTGACGCGAAACAGATAAACAACAACTTTGACATTAACATCAGACGTGACATCGGCCATGACATTGACACCAACATTGAACACGACATCACCACCGCTAACGATCTGGCTACTAACATCATCAACAATCCGGCTACTAACATCATCAACAATCCGGCTACTAACATCATCAACAATCCGGCTACTAACATCATCAACAATCCGGCTACTAACATTATCAACAATCCGGCTACTAACATTATCAACAACCCGGCTACTAACATCATCAACAATCCGGCTACTAACATCATCAACAATCCGGCTACTAACATCATCAACAATCCGGCTACTAACATCATCAACAATCCGGCTACTAACATCATCAACAATCCGGCTACTAACATCACCAACAATCCGGCTAATAACATCATCAACAGTCCGGCTACTAACATCATCAACAATCCGGCTACTAACATCATCAACAATCCGGCTGCTATCAACATCAACAATTCGGCATTTATCAACATCAACAATCCGGTTACAACAAACAGCATCAAACATTTCTCCACCAGCATCTTCAATAATCCAGCTATTAGCAGCTTCAATAATAATTTATCCACAAGCAGCTTCTACAACGGCTACTCGACCAATCAGCAGCTTCTCCAGCCACAACAACAACAACAACAACAACAGCAGACACATCTCTGGAACGAAAGAACTCTCGAAAAGGCAGGAAGAAAGAAAGACGTCAGCGTCAACAAAGCAACACTTGATAGCAGCAGAACAAATCCAACTTTAAATCATCCCTTTCTTCCCGGGAACGGAATCGCCGGCCGAGCTTCATCATCCGTGAAATGCTCGCAGGTCCTTAATTTGTATCCACAACAGCTGAACTTCGTCGCCGCCGCCGCGACTGGCGGCGGCGACAAGAGCCGCCGACGCTCGGCCACGGCTCGCCGAGCGAGCCGCTACTGCAAGCCGGCGAAGATCGTCAACGTGCGGAGCGGCGGAGCCGAAGCCGTTAACCTCGTCGGCTTGATGAAACGGCTCGCGACCGACAGTCTATCCGTTTTAAATCTTTCAATGAATAATTTACAAGAAATATTTGCATCTGTCGATAATGATGATGATGACGACGACGACGACGATGATGATGGTGATGATGATGATGATGATGATGGTCGCGGAGACCACGATGATGGGGTTGTTGCTGCTGAAACAGACGACGGAAGTTACACAGGTGAATACGACAATAAAGGTGCTGCTGACGACGACGATGACAGCCATGACGACGACGGCGGTGCTGATAACGATTACAACAACAACAACAGCAACAATGGCGGAACGAAGCACAGCGACAACAACAACAACGACGTCATCATCATCAATACCGGACGTCGCGACCGCACCACAGACAAAAAACTTCCGCCACGAAGAAAAAACAAAGAAATCTCGTCGGCAATGAACACCGTGTTGACCATCGACACTCTGGACCTCAGCTGGAACCGCCTGCGCTCGGCTAAGATCGAAGTCTCGTCCCAGAGGTCGCCGGTGACCGTCAGGAATATCGACCTCTCTTATAATCGGATAGAGAAGCTCGACGCTCGGTTCCTGTCGCGACTGCTCGGTTTTTTGAAGCCGGAAAAGCCGTCTGCTCGGTCGACATCATCATCATCATCATCGGCGTCATCATCATCATCATCATCACCATCATCATCATCACCATCACCATCACCATCATCATCATCATCATCATCATCATCATCATCATCATCATCACCATCATCATCATCATCATCAGTACCTTCTTTTCTTCAATCATCATCATCATCATCACCACCAACGCCACTAGGGTTATCATCACTATCACAGCCACAATCGTCATCATCGTCATCGTCGTCGTCGTCGTCATCACCATCGCAAGAATCAAGGCGAGGATTTTTTTCCGGCCAGTTTCCACAGCGATCCTCGGCGCCATCAATTTTTCAATTGTCAAAGAATCGCTTTAGCGCTCCTGAATTTATGGCGCCTGAACTGCGATCATCGATTCCTCAACCGTCATCTTCCTCCTCCTCCTCCTCATCATCATCATCATCAGCATCACCTTTCTTATCACTATCATCACCATCACCTGTTTTGTCCGAGTCAACATCATCATCATCATCATCATCATCGCCATCATCATCATCATCGTCATCATCATCATCATCTCGTTGGGTGGCAAGCGGAATGAAGGCACAAGCGCTACCACGGACAGGTTATACCACTATTCGACTTCTTGTAAATCCATCCCCTGATGATCGATCACAGTTATTACAGCTTCCATTTTCATCATCATCTTCATCATCATCATTGTCATCATCATCATCATCATCATTATCATCAACGTCATCATCATCATCATCATCATCACCATCATCATCATCATCATCATCAACTCTTTTTTTTCATTCGTCTCTTCTGTCAGCATCACCAGCTTCAGCGTCTCCAGAAGAGCAACAGAACAAACTCGACAAAACCATCATCATCAGCAGTCACAAACCAGATCATCATAAGACCTCCAGCACAGCCAGAAGCATTCGACTTCCACCGGCAACTCTGACGACGCTGAACCTGACTCACAACCAGATAAAAGAAATCGAACCCCACACGTTCGACCAGCCGGAGGCGTTGACGCGTCTCAGCGAGCTGAACATCTCGAGCAATCTTGTCTCGAAGCTTGAGAATTGCACTTTCGTAAATCTCTTCAGACTGACGAGTCTAGATCTCTCGTACAATCTGCTGGATGAAATTTGGCCCGAGTCTTTTGCCACTGTGGTGCAAGACGATCAGAGCACTGGCTCTGGTGGCTGTAAGATCAAGGAGCATCCAGCAGCGGATGAGTCACGATCGGTTTCGAGACCGGATTCGAATATCGAACAAGAAGAGACCGACGACTTGTCGAATACCGAAAACCAGAAATATAAAAAAAATAGAATATTGAACGATGTCGAACAGAACAGTAACGAGTTACCGAACGTTTTTTATCTCAAAAATAAAAACAAATTCACAATGGACCAGGCTAAACTTCAAAATAGAAAATCAGCAAGGGGCGTGGCTTTCCAAGCTGTTGGCAACTCCGAGAATGACAATAAGATCATTATCAAGAACAGTCTCAACAGTCCTAGCAACGGCTTTAACAGTCCTAACAACGGCTTTAGCAGTCCTAGCAACGGCTTTAACAGTCCTAGCAACGGCTTTAACAGTCCTAGCAACGACTTCACTGCTAACGCCAGCAAATTCAAAAGCAAAGCAGCTTCGAAGGTCAAGAGGTCAACATTCGACGCAACGGCTCGGCCCGACTACTGCCCGACGCACAAGTGGCCAGCACTGAGGTTCGTCGACTTGAGTCACAACCAGCTGAGGACGCTGCACGAGTCGACTTTCAGAGGCTCGCTCTGCGGCGTGCAAGTCCTCAAGCTGGGCGACAACTACCTGGAGCACCTGCCCAGGTACGTAGTTGAGCACCTGCACGATCTGGAAGAGATTGAATTACAGGTAGACTGCTTAATTTTTTTTTTTAAATTGATTTACGGTACAAATTTTTTTCTCTATTATAGGAGCTGATATTTTAAACCACTGTTATTAAAACAAATCTGATCTACCTTTCTCTAGAGGTTAACTTTAAAACATTTTAAACTTAACTTTGTAGTTAACTTTAAAACATTTTAAACTTAACTTTGTAGTTAACTTTAAAACATTTTAAAGTTAAAAAGTTAAAGTCTTTGTAGTTAACTTTAAAATATTTTAAACTATAAATTTTAGTTTCTAATAAATAAAAAATTAAAACCAATAACATTTTAATCTAAAAATAAATAAAAAAAATACACTAAAAACCTTTTTTTCTTTAATCTCACTTGCATTAAAAATTGATGGTTTCAGAAAAACTCTTAAGAACGCACCAGTTCGGCGGCCTTGAGGTCCATTGATGGACTTAAAGGCCACCCTCTAAAAAAGATTGTCAAACCTTCAAAATGCACTTGAAAGTGTCAAATAACTATAACTAAAAGCACACAATTTCGGGATGCTAATTTTAAACGTAGTTATTTAAAATATTATTTATCCTTTTGTTTTTTACTTTTCAGGGTTTATTATTAAAAATATAAAAACAAAAACACATGGATATAAAAAATAATTTAAAAGCACGCACACAAACACACGCACGCAAGCACACGCACACAAGTGCAAACACGCACACAGGCACATACACACGCACACAAACACACAAGCACTCACACACACGCACGCACGTATATTTTTCAGAACAACCTGATCAGCTGGCTGGACGTCGGGGCGTTCACCAACGCGAAACTGCGCTACGTCAACCTGTCGAAGAACCGCCTGAAGAAGATCATCAGCATGACCTTCCTCTACCTGCCCAGCATCGTGACCCTTGACCTGTCGCACAACAACATCTCGTACGTCTACAAATACGCCTTCTACAGACTCTGCAAAGAGAACAGCACCGAAAAAACCGTCCGCATATCGTTCAGGAACAACGCTCTGACCTCGACAGCTGTTCAGAAGATGCTCTCTCTATTCCAGCACCAGGAGTCGTACGGCAGCGGCGGCGGCTTGTTCAACTCCGGCAGCAGTAGCAGCGGCTGCAAGGCCCAAGTCGACCTGACCTTGAACTCCATCAGCGAGATATTCGTTGAGCCTCTAGCGGGATTGGACGTACTGCGCTTCCCGCAGAGAGCGAACAGCGCAGAAGATCAGAAACCGACCGGTTCGCCGCCGGCTAACGCGACTTTTTATCGAATCGATTCTAATCAGCACACGGGACCGAAGTATCTCGACGGCGGTGCAAGCTCGCCGAAAGTCACTTCTCGCTATCATCCTCAGCCGCCTTCTACTCTAGAGAACTTCGGCTTCGTCCAAGACGTGAGGAAGCGCTTCAAAAACTGGGATCGAATCCAGCTGAACCTCGACCTCAACCCTCTCGAGTGCAACTGCAAAATCGTCGAGCAGATCTCCTTCTTGAAGTTCGTCGACGATAGTTTCTTCGATAACCGACAGTTTTCGGCGAACTTGAAGAACTGGATGAGCTTAAAATGCACCGCCGACTCCTCTGACGACAACGACTCCAGCGCTAGAGCGAGTTATTTCATTTTAGATGAGAATCGAGGAACCTATAAATCGAGCGAGAACGTCGCCAGTGGAAAAACGACAACAAAAGAACAGGAAGGAAACAGCGCCGTAAATCAAATCTTACTCGGAAACCGAAGTTCAGTTGAAACGAAATCCGGAGCCGGTAGAAAATCTCCGGTTCAAATAATCCAGTTGGACAACAACCAAGCGAAGAATCGAAACACTTTGACACTGAGCGATTACATGAGATCCGAGTCTGCCAAGGAGACGTGCCCGAGGGTTGATTACTTCTGCCCGCCGAGGTGTCGGTGTCGCTACTTGACCGATGAAGAGCTCACCGGTAACGAGTACTACTCGTTCGGAGCGGATTCGATTCGAACGAATACTTCGGGCCATCGCCGGCCTCACTTCGTCAACTGCTCCTACTCCGGGTTCTTTCATTTCCCGCTGTTCCCGCTCAGGAACGATTCCATTCTCGACCTCTCGAACAACGACCTGGAATCGTTCGAGACCTTTCCGTCCTACAGCGACGAGCTGCTTTTCGATTACGGCCTGAACAGGATCGTCTCTCTCAATCTCTCCTACAACCAGCTGCGCTCCTTCGCCTACTTCCCCGTGCACGTGTTCGTGTCTCTCAAGCATCTCTATCTCCATCACAACCGGCTCGAGATCGTGCCCACGGAAGTCCTCCGTCAACTTCCGCTTATCGGCCACGTGACCCTTAGCGATAATTCATTCACGTGTCCCTGCATTGCCTCGGCTGCTGCTGCTCCTTCTTTATCTTTCACCTCTTCTTCTTCTTCTTTTTCTTCTTCGTCTTCGTCTTCATCTCTGCCGATGTCCTCTCTCGAGGTAGACATGCTGCGCGAGTTGCGCGACAACCGCAAGCTGATCGGAGACTTCGGACGCGTCACTTGCGTGTTGTTGACAGCCTGGTCGTCGTCGAAAGATGCAGGCGCCGATGAAAAACGAGTGCTCTATGAAACCTTCGTCGACCTTCTCAACGACGGCGACGCCGACGACAAGGTCGCGTCCCTGTGCAGTCCTGGAGGGCACAAAGTCGGCTACTTCGTTCAGCACCAAGACCGGAAGGTTCTCTATCTCCTGTTTCTATTCGTCATGGCCGCAATAACAACGTCGTTGGTCTTCTTGATAGCAAAAGCGGCGAGGTTCAAGCTGGCTGCGCTGTTCGCGGGAGCTAGGAAGAAAACAAACAGAAACTGCTTCAGCGTCAAATCAAGCAGTTTGTCATCGTCGTCGTCGTCGTGGTTGTCATCGTCGGAGAAGCGCTCCATATATAAGCGCAGCAGACCAAAGACATGCGCTGTCATGACGTTTAGAACGGGCGGGAGCGGCAGTCCGGCTGCTGACGCCGGCATGACAGCCGCCATGGGCGCGGTACTCGATCTCATCAAAACCGACCACTTCGAGCGAGTACTCGTATCCGAAACCGATGCCGGATCGACCGGGACGATGACGATCAACAGCTTCGTGAGGTCTTCCGACTACTGGGTTGTCATCTTTTCGCCGATTCCCTTTCTCAGCGTTTCCAGAGAGCTCCAGCTGGAAAGATTTTCCGTTCCGTTGTCTCTCAGGAGCGAGCTGATCAAAAGACTGGAGACAAACGCCGCCGTCGTCGTCATAGCTAAAGAGAAACATAGCGGAGCCGAGCTGGTTTTCGACGACTCGCTGAACGAGTTTTCCAGCTCCATGCTAAGCGTCGGCGACGTCCACTTTCGCCAAAATTTTGCCGGCAAGCTGAGAATCTTCAATGCGAAATATAACGACGCTTGCAGAAGATCGAACTCGGAAAACGTTCTTGAAGACTCCATGATGTGCGGCGACCGCGACCAAACTCTGGCGCGCGGTTTTCCACTCGGCAATATTAACGACAGGTATTAATTGGCGCGCTTACGGAGCTCTGCGTTGCGGAAGGAAATCGGATTGCGCAGGAGATGCGCGGCTGCATGCGTTTAATACGTGCGTGAGCGCGATTATATCGGAAGTTCCGTTTTCATTTACATCATCCTCGTTTTTATTTCATAATAATGAAATACAGACTTCGGTGACATTTTTATTTCCAATTAATATTTTTATTATATTTTAATTTTTATGTAAAACCAGTTGGTTGCGTGTTGTCAGTTTATTGTTGAAACGTAAAAGTTTAAAAGTAGACAGAAAGAAAAAACTTCACAAAGACCAGGAAATCCTTATAAAAACGTTCAACCTAATTTAAATTAAATCGCGAGAATAGAATAGCAGCTAATTCGACATAAGACATGAGTGACCTGTGATCTTTACAATTTAAAAATAATGGTTCTCACGAAAATACCAAACTTAGTTTCGTAAACTCCCCAAAATAACTCAAAAAGCCGTTTTCATCGCAGCCACAAATGCAGCTAAAAAAAACAGCCAAAATAACCAGCGTTTCCCATGATAATTTCCAGTTTCCGGGTTCCTGGTTATCTTTTCAAAAACTAATTTTACTAATATCGTATAATATTTTATGGACTTTAATTTTGTTTTGTTTCAGGCATCATTCAAAGCCTTCCATAATAAAATTTTCATGCTCTATCTGGGAAGCGGGAGTCTAGACACAGGTTCCAGTTTTTGGCAATTTTCTCGATCTAGCGACTACTCTTAAAATGATGGCGTCAGCATCAACCTTGATTGGTCATAAGCATTTGAGTTTTTAGATTAAATGTATTTTTAATTTTTTACTTTTTAGTTTTTTTTTCGCTAGGTGGCAATATATGATCTACAATGGGTACAATGTTTAAAAAAACACCATCGTGTTGGATTAGCGGACAGACAAAATCTCAAACAAACAGACAACAAAGTGACCAAATAAAAACATTGTAAAATGCGGTAAAACTTGAGTGGAAAACCTTAATTAAGTATAAGCACAAAACCACATGTACAAAAAGACGTGTGCTTTAATGAAATAGTTAAACATATTTAACATTATATTAACTTAAATTTCTTAAAGATGAAATATTGTCCAAATTCGAATTCTAGTAAACTTCCTAGTCCGTTAAAAAGGCATTTGGTAGAGAACGTTGAAAGATCCTTTCAATACGGTGTCGGATAGCGATGGAGAAAGCTGAAAGTTAATACCTAATGTTAACAAGTTGAATTAATGAGTAAATGTTTGTTATTAATTTGTTATCAATTTTTGATTATTTTTATTTCTTATTTTTTATATATTGATTAAGTTAACTGTTTAGCTTAGCTTAAATAAATCAGTTCAGTTTAGCATTGATTAAATAGTTTAGGCCCGGATGCCTTACCGTATATGAGCCCGGGCCAGGGGTTATGTCTGGCTTGGCCTCTGATCTCGAACTCTTTGGGAATGTTATACCACTCTTTCGGCATATGGTGCTCGGTAAGGTATGACTTCCAGGACCTTCAACATAAATATTTAAAAACAAATTAAATTTTGATTTAAAAGCAAATTATAACCATGCACTAGTAACACTAGTTAAACAAAATAGATGACCAGAATATAGATTGTTCAATGTTTAATTGATCTCTTCAACTAACCCACGGTCGGCTTTCTGGTTTCATTCAAAAGACTTTTCTGAATTCGAAAGAGCTTCTCGTCGAGTATGGAATTCATCGTCTTGCGTTCTTTTTCAGTGGTGGAATCTTTCATTTCCTCTCGACACATCGGGCAGTTTGTGTGGTACATCTGTGTTTTGTGCGTGCTGTGTCCATTGCTGGCTCTCAAATGCTTTTTATATACAAATAATTTAATAGTTAAAATCAACCTCGTACGTGTTTTATAGTAAATAAAATAAACATTATCAGTTTTTTTTAGAAAATAATTGGGGAGATACTCGTACCCCCTAAATTTCAAATTCACCCTTAAAATCAGGGGGTGTGGATGAAACAGTGCACACATGACTTGATGAACTTAAAACATTATTTCCAAGAAAAAGCAAATCTATAACTTACTATATCCGTAACCTGGCAGTTCTTGTAACAGCCTTCAGCCTTGAGTGACATTTCCGATAAATATTTACTTATGAAATCATAGGTAAACTAATTATAACAACGTTTAATACAAACGAACTTTCAAATAGCTACCGGCTAGAACTTCTACGGGCAATATTTACCTGAACTTTGTCTAGCTGTTTCTATGGTTACCTCTTTAAACTTGATATAGGCTACTAGTTCGTGTACTTTGTTAATAGTTCAGAGTTCAATCATTTACAGCCGAAATATCCTTAAAAAGACGGTTTTTATTTAAAAAAACATATTTAATTAAAAATAAATTGTTATTCTAATTATCCTCATTTAAATAAGTTTAAACAGATATATACGGCACAAGTAAAACAAATCGCAAAAACTTTTTGTCTAATTACATTTCATTCGCTAGGGTAACCAGAAGTCTTGATAGTTGAGCGGAGCGAGTGTTTGCGAAACTGAAACTGTAATGTGAAAACAGTTAATAGAAGTTTGAACCTCTTTTTAGTACAATAGCTTCTATTTGTTTTTTCGTCTTGGATGAATAGCAACATATTTCTTTCGTTGGATTGATTATTATTCAACAAACACTACTACCGTATATTTTCTACTGGAAACTTTAGTTTATTTCTGGAAATACACGTGGGTTTGTAGGTACACAACCTGTCCAACAATAACAACCTAAACTGATTTACTACAAGTATTGTTTGCTGCATATTTTTTAACTTTTGCTTTCTGATTTTAAACCGAATGCATTTTATATTATTTTAATATGACTTCAAAGCACTATAAAAATTGGTTGAATAATATTAATAAAAATTATAACAACCATTTATGATTATATACTTACGCCAATCCCCACCACTTAAAGCAGCCACGTAGTTCTTAAGGACACACATGTCACCATCACATACCTAACGAAGAGGGCTTAAAACTGAAGCGTAATGTTGTGTAGGGGAGACCGGGGTTATATGTTACAAATTTCACTTTTTTGTAAATTGGCTGATCCCTATAACCTTAATTTACCTAAGGCCAGTGGGGTTTAGTGCAGTAACATGTTACACTAAGATGAGGATAAGTAAGTCCTGTTATTAGTTCATGGATTTTTAGGAATTATGATTTTAGATGAACCACTCGAATGTAACAAATAACCCCACTACCGGGGTTACATGTTACAAGGACTGGGGTTACATTGTTACAGATGCATAAAAGACATATTTCGTAAATGTAAAGGGATTATTGTACAGGAACACCTCTAACGATACAAAAAATATCATACTCAAATGATTCGCCACAAACTAGGCTTCTCATCCAACCATCACAAGCTGAGTTGACGTATTTTTTCAGCGGTCCAAATACGCTGCGGTCCAGCGGCTGTAGCTTGTGCGAGCAGTGAGGTGGAAACGTGAGAAAAACGACTCCATTCAGTTTGCAGTGGTCGATAACCTCAATCGACATGTGCGATTCGTGGTTGTCTAACAATATGAGGACAGGTCTCACTGGTGAGCATCAGCTTATCATGCGGGGCTATATGTTACAAGTGTAACATATATGTTGCAAGTGTAACATATAGCCCCGTTACAAGTGTAACATATAGCCCCAATGTGATTTTTCGTAAAAAACAAGTCACTACTAATACAACGGCCCTGCTACATCGCTAGAAATTGTCTGTTTATCAGCACATATCACCAGGCCACCAACATGCAAAATATGACAACAGAAGTAATCAAACTAGCTGCAGAAACAAACAAAGTGCACACCTACCTGGAAAAAAGATATCGACTCGAAAAAAGTTTATTTGCTACAACTTTTTCAGTATTGTTTATATTTAAATCAGCATCGCCGGATATTGTCAGATTCACTGTGAGCATGCGCTGAAAGATAGATATTGACTACAAATAAATATACACCATAGATATGATCACTGTAACATGTAGCCCCTGTAACATTGAGCCCCGGTCTCCCCTATACATAAAAGTTGTCGGTAATCGTTCAGTAGCTGATGTGTTTCGTTATAAC
This sequence comes from Erpobdella octoculata, assembly GCA_963978895.1. Taxonomy (NCBI): domain Eukaryota; kingdom Metazoa; phylum Annelida; class Clitellata; order Hirudinida; family Erpobdellidae; genus Erpobdella; species Erpobdella octoculata. The sequence goes on from OZ022244.1 coordinate 30,491,574, forward strand.
TATTACCAAGGCAGTAGGAGCCGGTAGCTGGGGCAGTAAGCGGTAAAGTTGCTACTGAGCCGGCGGTTTTGCCAAAACAATTGATTCTTCGATCAATTGATAAAGATGTACATATTTTCTAAAGAGTTGGGGGTTGGGATAGGTTATGGGTAGGGATAGGGTTATAACTATTACCAAGGCAGTAGGAGCCGGGGCAGTAAGCGGTAAAGTTGCTACTGAGCCGGCGGTTTTGCCAAAACAATTGATTCTTCGATCAATTGATAAAGATGTACATATTTTCTAAAGAGTTGGGGGTAGGGATAGGGTTATGGGTAGGGTTAGGGTTTAATTTTAGGTAGACATACTGCCGGCTGAGTAGCAATTTTAACGATTATTTCCACGGCTAACCGCCGGGGCAATAGCAGCGATTGTTGTGATCGGAAAAGAACGTTAAATTCAACGGCCGCAAAAAAGTGCATATTACAAGTATTTCATAACAAATCTGGAATGAAATACATCCGCATATCTCGTTCAGATCTTTTGAAGGCATTTTGTGGATTTGGCCAATAACCATTAAAAGCTTTTAAAAATATATCTTTTAGACCACATCCGCGCAAAATCAGACTTTTCTAGACCTACTCCGTGCATACCCCCCTAATCCTCCACGGTGTGCCCCCGATAATTGCATCCACTAGCCAGAGTAGAACTTGCATGGACGAATAAACAGTTAATGGTTCGTATCTAGAATTAGTTAGTAAACAGATTTAGTTAAGTGTGTCATTGAGACAGGCATCAACGCTTGGTTCAACGCCATCACTTTCGTGTGAAATATTGCTTTTGGTACGCCTTTGACAAATCTGATTACATGATAACCATTTTGGGCAGACATGTAACGTGTAACATTCATTGTAAAATTGACAGTGTCTGTGTGAGTGTTTACGATTGATGTAAAAGGGACAGTGTCTGCGTATGAATGCAATCTACAGTAAAAGTCCTAAAGAGCGGCAAAAGTGTCCGCTACTCGTATCCGTTAGTTCCTCAGAGACAGTCAGAGACTATAAGCCTAATACAGAATTAAGAAATTCAGTTCCGAGCAAAAGTGTCCGGTGCTCTTACCAGCCGCTCATGAGGGGTCCGGCTCTAGAGGACTGTTACTGTATTTAAAAAGGCAATGTTTGTCTGTGTTGGGTTCGCTTATCCCATCAGAACCGCTGGAGAAATTCAAACGAAATTTTGCATTGAGGTAGCCTTTTATTGAAGAGAATGTTTTGAGTTAATAATAATGAAAAATCGGTTCGTCATTTTACGGTTCGTCGTCAAAAAACGACTACGAAATCGAACAATGCCTACTAGCCCTGCTAGAATAGGATGTAAAAGACATAACTAACCAGCTAGTGTTAAAATTGTTTGTGGGACTATTACAATTTAGTCAATATTCATTAGCTAACAATATAATCAAATCTTCTCTTTTCGTCATTTGCGACGGATGAATAATGGCTTACCCCGTTTTGGCATCCGAAAATACACAACGCCTTCTACATGCTTTTATTAGCTCTAACTTGTCCGTCCATGAGAGATGTCTGCGGAAGTTTAAAAGTTCGGAAGATCATTATAAAATGAAACCACTTAAAAAAATTAAAATTCAATTAAAAAATTAAATACTAAAAAATTTAAGAAGCAAAAACTCTTAAAAAATAATTTTAGAAAGCATAACAACAATGACGACAAAAACTTTCATCGTCATAATAATTATAAACATCTTTGTTTAATAATACGATGTCGCTTTGTTGCTATAAAATTTTATCACAGCCTTAAAAGCATGTTTTTAATATTTTAAATTAACTTTAACTTGTTTCGAATTTTAGTGCGTAGTAGAGGCTTTTGCATAACTAAATCCATTTTGAAGTCATATGCTGTCATATGCATATGCAGATACCCAGCTAGGCAATTCACTTTTCATATAGACATTTCTATACCGTAATATAATTACATGTACTATGAACTTGTGAAGTCTTATTACAATTCAGTATTGCATTGAATCTCTTCGCTTTACAATCCGAGACAGTTGTAATTGAAACTTGATTGACAGAACTTTACGCCCAAAAACATCAAGTGTCCGTGTACGCTTTCATCTGTGCATTTACAATGCCGATAAAACATGAATGCTTATCGGGAAATTTCAATAAGCAATTTTTTAAAACCCCAGTGCTCCGTCAGGAAAGGGTTTTTAAGAGCGGAAACCCCATTGGTCTCCAAGGAAGGCTTGAAGGATTTGGCTTAAATGTATGGGGCCTAAAAATTTGTTTCGGGGTCTCGAAAATTCAACTTGAACCAAGTTGCGTAGCAGCCTTAGTTTCAGCAAACCCGCGGCGAAGCAGAGCAAACTCGCCACCCTCCCCCCCCCCCATTAGATGTTTAAAACTTTCAACAACAGAAAAATATAGTCAATGCCCGGAATTGGAAAAGTGGCACAAATAGTTGGTATTTAAACAAAAAGCATACTTTCTGTAAGTGCTAAACAATTTGTTCACGCGAAAAGGTTGATGACCAAAAGAATTTTAGCTGAAGAAAATGATCGGCAACAGAGAAGTGGTTATTAGGGTACTTGGTAGGTTTTTTTTTTCTAAGAACAATTGCACACTTTCTCTCTAAAATAAGTTTTGCCATCCCCTAGAAGGTGCCGTCCGGCACGGACCACATCCCCTTACGCTATACCATTTCTTCAACCAATTTGCACAAACCCATCACAACGCACAAAATTCTTAGAAAAATTACAATATATATATATAAATATATATATATATATATATATATATATATATATATATATATATATATATATATATATATATATATATATATATATATATATATATATATATATATATATATATATATATATATATGAAACCGCAACAAATAAAGCTTAGTCGTTTTAAATTGCTTGAGAATTTTTCTATTTCAATGCGACGTTGATATTTGTGCGTTGAGTTGAGAAATGTGTGTTGTTGTTGTGTTGATAGTAAATTATTGACATTATTATGACATAAGGACGATTTACTGTCATCATTTCATACAACCTTTTGTCTCTCTATCTATCATATATATATATATATGTATGTATGTATATACGAATTTTGGTTTATTCTTTCTTTTCAATAACTTAGTACTCTTTTTCTCTTTTAATTCTAGATGATGTATCACTTTAATCGCCTTACGATCAACTCTTTCTTAGTTTCTTTTATTCGATTTTGAACTCGTTTTCTTTCTATTTTCATTTCTATCTCTATATCCTTCCGTCCATCCATCCATTCATCCATCCATCCACCCACTCATATACCCATATATCTTTCTATCTATGTCTATCTGTATCTGTATTTCACTCACTTCTTCTGCAACAACAACAACTGTTGTTGACGTACACTGTGCTACTGCGTCATAGCTCGCGGCAACTTGCGTCGCTACGCACGACGAAAACCCTTTCATCTATCTATTGGCATCAGTTGAGTGCAAGTGCAAAAATTTCAAAACGACATTTTTTTTGGTTTTTTTCTCAAGCTATTCGGGTCAAAGCAGTTTGTGACCAGATGTCGTGTTTCTTGAAAAGGATGGTTCGAGATGAAAAGTCGTTCTTTTCGTCTTTCTCGAATACCGACTGGTATCATTACCATCCCATCCAGTAACACAATGATATCATTATCATCACCGACTCCATCGTAATATGCTTCATAGTCGCCGTAATCGTTATCATCACCATCATCATCATCACCACAGGACAGGGACGTCATTTCAGCAAAACCTGGGGGGGAGGGCAACTTCTTCTGAGGACCAACCAATTTTTCAAAAAAAAAGAAAAATTTTCGAATTTCAATTTTCAATTTTGCTCTCAACAAAAGCTGAAGACTTTCCTCAAAAAATTTCGAACCTATCTTTATGAGCTCAAAACTACGTCAGGGAGCCCACTGAAAAGGGGAGGCCACTGCCCCCTGCCCTTCCCGAAATTGATGTCCTCGCATCATCATCATCATCATCATCATCATCATCATCATCAGCCTCATTATCATCGTCGTCGTCATCATCATAATCGCCGACTATTAAGCTTGTTTTCATTTATAATTGTTTATTTATTCCACACGGTTGCAACACACACACACACACACACGCACACACACACACACACACACACACGCACACACACATACTCTGGAGCCATTTCAATTAAATTCCTCCGACGTTCCCATAGCAACGCGGCGGCCAATCACAGCGAGGGATTTTTCTTCCATCGGCCGATGGACACGAGAAATCAGTTGCAGGCCGAAACTATTTCCTCCTCGGCTCTCGGCTCAAAAAGAATTTCTCGCTTCTCCTTTCAACCGTCATCGTCCAATAACTTTAACTTCCAGATCTTCCAAGCCTGCGGCTGCTGCACACTCTGCTGGAGGTGTGTACTGCGGCTAGTCGCGGGTTTTTTAGGGAAACCAGTGAAAAACTCGGGGAGTGCGCTGGTGGATTACTTGGTGGGCTGCGATTTTTGTTCTTGGTGGGGTGGAATTATTGTTTGAGGTTTTCATCCAAAAAAAAATCGTCTCGGTTTTACAATTTGCATAATATCCTAACATTTCGTGATAGTGGGTTGATTAGATTGGAACGGGTATTTAAACACTGCAGGAATTTCACGCTGGTTTTTATGTGAATTTGTAACACAGGCAAACGACAAACCACAAGTTTTAGTTACTTCTATCTATTCTGTCCTGTTTAAAACAACTAGTTAGAACTGCTAACAAACATTACTAACAACAGCTGTGTTGTTTCAATATTTTAACAACGACATTATTGGGGCTTAGCCGTAATTGTTGTGGCGCTAAAAACGACTCAAATGCAGCTCTTTGCCTCTTAATAATCATGCTGGCAATAATAATTTAGAAAAAATAACAATAATAACTATAAAATATTGTTATTAAAATAGTAATTATTATCATCACTATTTTCATTGTTAATACTTTATTATGAACAATTAAAATAAAAATTCGTCCATCAATAGGAGATGTTATTCAGAAGTGTTAAAACGCACACACACACACACACACACACACACACACACACACATACACACTAACTACATTAGGACACACACACACACACACATACACACTAACAACATTAGGACACACATACCTACACACATATTGAAACACACGCACACATTAAAGCACACACACACAAAAATAGAACACTTGGTTTAATGCACGTTTATTAACACGGGGAGTTTATCTATATAGGTACGAGTATATATATAAAAGTAACCTAGCTCTAAATGGGACAATGGGACTCGTTGTATCAAATGAAATGTTTTCGTTCGATCGGAGCTTACTGGCTCTCTCAGTCTAAGTGGAATTATCCAGTTTCCCCTTATCTTCGAAAGTGTCATCGTAAGACTTATCTTCGATACTTCATCATAGCTGTACCCAATAAAAATCGTGAGCTGTTTTGAAGTTTCGACATCGATGCTAGGAAGTTCTGAAAACTAACTAACTAATTGATAGCTCTTAAAGATCGAAGAAAAACTTCAAACTTCAAAAGAGGCCGCGGCGATGGAATTATCGAAGCGTTCGTTTCGTCTCGGTTGTAAAAAAAATAAAATACAACTCCGCAAACGCGTGTGACATGCAAAGGAGTGCGCCATTTTGAAATCTGACATCGTTGACACTGCCTCGGTGTCACAGTCGTCGAGTTGAAATACGATACCCCACCCATATATATATATATATATATATGCATGCTGACAAAATCCGGTCTCATGTCCCCGAAAGTCCTGCAAGGTGAGCATTTAATAAATTTAATTCTAAAAATCTAGATCAGCTAGATAGTTAAATAAGTTGTTTTTAAATTTAATATAATAGCTTCTGTTAGCAATAACAAGCTGGTCGACTTATTGATTAAGGAGTCCTTAAGGACAGCTCTTCATTTGCAGTGTCGTTTGAATCCTTCATATCGAACTGGTTACTGACTGGCAGTGACTGCTCGTTCAGTAAGCTGTGAATTTCATGCATATAGTTCATATTTGAGATCAATCTTACTTATACATTACATGCTTCCTAAAAAAAATGTCCAAATTTATTCGCCCCATCTACAATCCCACAAAGCATAATCGAGATATATACAGATCTTTTTCTTACATCCAATTTCAAAACTTGAAAACTCATTTGCCAGGAACTCAGGAACTTCTAGTTAAAACAGTTTGCTTCTCGAATGTCTTTTTTTTTTACTCTGGACCACTAGGGCTGTGCCGGTATGGTTTTTTGCCGGTACCGGTATTTCCGGACCAAAAACCGGTAGGTACTACAGGTACCGGTATAATGTCGAAATCATAAAAATGGTTAGAAATGATGTTTGAAAGTGCGTTAGTGTTTGTCCGCGGTCGGTCGCCGTAGTCCGTAATTGAAGTGTAGCAAACAATGGGCTTCACAGGTAGATTGCACTGCCCATCCTGGTGCTGTAGGTCTTTCACTCTTTTGTCTTTTATGCGTGTGATGTGCTGAATGCCGATTGTTCAATACCGGTTCCGGCACCCTTCATACCGGCGGAACCAGTATTTGCCGGTATTGCCGGTATACCGGCACAGCCCTACTGACCACATGGCTAGACTCGACTGGTTTCGTGTCCATAATTGCCAAAGCTCGGGTTCATTGTTTTTTCTAAGGGTATTGAATCAGCTGAGCTTATTCAAGGTCATATGGGGTAAAGTTTGGTGGGTGGTTATGGAGCCGATTGCCTCCACCCCTTCTACCGAAGCAAGTTTTATGTTTCGAAAAAGTTCCATGCCTCCATGGACAAAGTTATATTTTAGATTTATTCATAATTAATTGTTTAATGAAGCTTGTGATGACAAAATTTTTCTTTTAATATCGTATAAAAACACGATTTTATTCCCTAAGCTGGAAAATTCAAAGAAAATGCAAACAAAAAAAAATTACACGAATAATTTTAAAGCTTCTAATTTATTAAATATTCATTGCCACTAAAAAAATCTATAAAAAAATGTCTACCCTTCTTGCCAGATTTGTTGGGGGGAAGTGGCTCTGCATCTTGCCCATTACCCCCCCCCCCCCTTTCTCTTTGCCCCTTCTTTCAAATACGTCTTTGTCTCGAAGTCTCTGTTTATAGAATCTTTGGGTTTTTTTATTCTGCGAACAATCGATTTTTTGTATGCTTAATTGCAAATGAATAATGCATGAATTTTCTTTTGTATCTCTTTCGTTGTTTCTCTCTCTCTCTCTCTCTCTTTCTTTCTTTCTCTCTCTCTCTCTCTCTCTCTCTCTCTTTCTTTCTTTCTATTTATTTTTCTTTCTCTCTAAAATTTCGTGTTTTGACACACAATGCTCGCTTCAGCCAACAAAATGCTACGTTACAAGGTTACAACTTACAACTCAGTAACAATAAAAATCCCAAGTATTACATAATTATATTATCTTTTTAATTATTTTTTACATACTTTTATTAACTTTCACTTGCCCGGATGTCCATGGGATGTCCATGGGATGTCCATGGGATGTCCATGGGATGTCCATGGGATGTCCATGGGATGTCCATTGGATGTCCATGGGATGTCCATGGGATGTTCATGGGATGTTCATGGGATGTCCATGGGATGTCCATGGGATGTCCATGGGATGTCCATGGGATGTCCATGGGATGTCCATGGGATGTCCATGGGATGTCCATGGGATGTCCATGGGATGTCCATGGGATGTCCATGGGATGTCCGCAGACTTGTAGAAGCTCGGGAGATCATTATAAAATTCGCTTCTTTCTAAAAAAAAATATGTAGTTTAATTAAACAAAATAAAATTTAAGAAAAAAATTATTAACAAATAAATTAAAGAAGCATATGATAATGACGACAAAAATTTTCATCGTCAAAGTAACTACAAACATCTTTTGTTTACTATTCACCGGAGTAATATTTTTACGATACGATGTCGCTATGAAATTTTTCAGCTATCTTAAAAACATGTTTTTAATTTTTTAAATAAACTTTCACTTGTTTTTAAAAGCTCTTGGAAAAAAAAGAAGCAAAAAAACTTGAAAGCTGAAGAACTCCGCGTGGCACGGAATTTCACTTAAAAAAAATTAAAAAAACTTCTTACAAGTCACAAAGTGCGTCCGCATCCTCGCAAGTTACTTGCTTAATTACAATAATGCTTTTCCACGATCCGATATAAGTTTTATGCATCTGCTCCAACTTGTGGGTGGTCTGCGCCTACACAGCCACAAAAGAAAACTCGTTTAGCAATTTCATTTCACATTTTATTATAGCGCTTTAGATAGAAGTTAAGAAGACGTTTTCGTCTGTGCACAATCACTTCAAAATCTGAAGGTGGTCGTTTAATGGTGCCTCCCCTCTCCATACCCCTTCCCCACATCCCCTCTACGGACGCTGGTACCGCCGGTAAGATTGGAACCGCCCCGCCGCCGTACTATGGGCGAACGCTTTATCTCAATACCATCAGAGTCCTTCATCTCTTACGTTTATAGTCGAACATCATATCTTCAGTCAGTGTTTCCACGGCCGTTCGGCAATTAATGATTGCTGGCCTTTATGTCCCACTTCTTAATTTAAATCCTAAGTGTGTTTTAGGGCTTCCCTCTTCTTAACTCAAACCCGCAGTATCTCTCCTTACTTGCAACAAATTCTCCTCCTCCAGTTCGATCCCCTCATTCTCTTTCATTCTTCGGCAACATACAATCTTACAGCGGCAACATACAATCTTACAGCGGCAACATACAATCTTACAACGGCAACATACAATCTTACAGCGGCGACTTTTTTTCTTTTCGAGTAAAATTTTTTCTACAAGATTCATTCGAGCGCACCAAGATAATCGACGAATGCTCTTCGCGCATAGCAAGCAGCGTAATTATTATTTTTTCTCTCATCATTTATTACTTTCATTATTATTTGTATCGCGATGTAAAAAAAAAATTTTTTAATCACGTAAAGTTGAGCGTGTAATAATTTAAAGTTTACCGAGTGCCATGTAATCTGGGTATTTTTCAAGGAGTTCAAATGAGCGTGTAAATTGATTCCAAGTACGCGCGAGTCACGGTTTGATAATTTGAAAGTCTTTCATTTTTTCCCACGAAATCGTTTATTCTGTTGGTTGTGATCGGCAACAGCAGTGTTTACCGGGTAAGTCAAGGTGACTGATGATGAAGATGGTGGTAGTGGTGATGGTAGTGATGATGATGATGGTGGTGATGATGATGGTAGTGATGATGATGGTAGTGATGATGGTAGTGGTGATGGTAGTGGTGATGGTAGTGGTGATGGTAGTGGTGATGGTAGTGGTGATGGTAGTGATGATGATGGTAGTGGTGATGGTAGTGGTGATGATGGTAGTGGTGATGATGGTAGTGATGATGATGGTAGTGATGATGGTAGTGATGATGATGGTAGTGGTGATGGTAGTGGTGATGGTTGTGATAATGGTAGTGGTTATGGTAGTGATAGTGGTAGTGGTAGTGGTGGTGATACTGGCGATAGTAGGGGTCATGGCAGTAGTGATGGTGATGCTGATGGTGATGTCATATTTATTTGTGGTAAAAATGATGCTGGTATTAGTATTAGCCAATTAAGAAAGAAACTTGTTGTTGTTCCTTGAACATCCGCACTAAATAGTCCATTTAGACCAATGTACGACTGTTTCTGCTATCTTTTTTCGAATCTAAAATGCGCCATTACTAGGTGGTTGATTAATTTTGATGACGATGAGGATGATGATGATGATGATGGTGGTGGTGATGATGATGATGATGATGATGATGATGATGATGATGGTGGTGGTGATGATGATGATGATGATGATGATGATGATGATGATGATGATGATGATGATGATGATGATGATGATGATGATGATGATGATGATGATGATGATGATGATGATGATGATGATGATGATGATGATGATGATGATGATGATGATGATGATGATGATGATGATGATGATGATGACGATGACGATGACGATGACGACGACTACGATGATGATGATGATTATGGAAATGGTAGTGGTAGTGGAGGCAACCGTGGTGACAATGTTATATGGTGTTTGTGATGATGATGATGATTATGATGACTGTTATTTTAAAGATAACGTTGACGACGATGAGGATGACTATCATAGCCTCCGATGCGGAGGCGACCATCTGTGTTCATAGAGCAGCTTGTTCACCTTTTACACGCGTGTCATTCGAGAATTCGAGCAGACGAACAATTACAAACAACGAGACAGAGAGACACGCACAAAGACATTCACTAACCCGATCATCTCTTATAAAATTTAATACTAGAAATATCCCTTCAAAAATGACGGATTTTTTTTTAAATTTCATTATTTATTATTTTACGATTGCAGCGCCACCTTTTGTTTTATCTTTAGGGCTGACAGTTGACAATTGCGAAATAAATTTTAATATTAAATAAGTTATTATTAAAAAATATTTACCTTACTTAAATTATATACAAAAAAATATTGATATTATTATTTATTAATGTTATATATAAATTAATTTACCGTAGCTAGCAGATCGTCACACAAAAACGTCTTACACAGACATGGCTTATTATATATATATATATTAATATATGTCGTTATTGCTTTCCCTTCCCTCGCTATCTCTCTCTCTCTTTCTTTTTCTCTCTCTTTTGCCTCTCTTTTCTCTTTCGTCACGTGTCCTATCAAAATGTTTTCCAGAACAGGTGTTTCTAAAAACAAAAAGTTGTCGCAGGTAGACAATCTAAAATTATTTTTTGCATCAGATAATAATACTTTGATCTGATTCCTTGTTTTCCCTGCATTCATTTAGTTAGTATCCATACTTGGGGAGTCTGGCGCAGAAGTAGACACTGGACATGGGTCCATTGTCGGAAAACCGGCCCAACCCAACCCATCACTTACTCAACTCAACCCAACCCAACCCATCACTTACTCAACTCAACCCAACCCATCACTTACTCAACCCAATCCAACCCAACCCAACCCAACCCACCTAAAAAGTTAAATTTCTAACCCAACCCACTAAGAAAATTAATAAAGATAGTTGAAATTTTAATTCAACCCATCCCGACCCACGCATGTTTAAAAAAAAAAGTTGACCCAACCTAACCCGACCCAAACAAGCCCGACCCGACCCGTGTCCACACCTGATCTGGTCAACGAAGCGAAGTTGTTCCTCAAAATTTAAAAAAAAAAATGCTTCACTGTCAATAACCTAGCAGCTTGCAAAATTGTTGTTCAGTTTGTTTTTCTTTTTTTTTCTCAACCCGCTACGTTTTTTATTTACTTTCTAATCGAGTCGCCATGTTATTTATTTATGTCCGAGTGTGTTTTCCACACCTCGATTTTCACCTGTCCAGGTGTACACGTCGTCACACGTGTACACCTCCAGCTCCAGGTCGGTCTGCACACCTGTTTGATTCATTTAATAATTAATTAACAATTTAATAATTAATAATTTAATTATTTTATATTATATCTAACGGCTCGGACGGCACTTTAAACAGCACCAACCTGTTCCAGTATTCATCCAATTACATACGCATTCACCTGTTGAACCTCCCCCCCCCCCCCGGATCATATCCGTTCAACTACATGCCGGCAATCCACAAACATCTGCTTGACTTGCAATTCTTAAACACACCTGTTCGCCTTTTTAATTCATGTACACACCTGGTTGGGAGGTCCGCATTAATTCATCTCTACATCTTAGGAATATATGTATGAGTTACATAACGTAATCTCATGCGCTGTATTCTGATTTGTCACTTTGCCTCGATGGTGGTCTCCGAAATGACAAGCAAAAGCGGAAATTCAAGCTGCTCAAAGACGACAGATTTTTTTGTACAACCAGGATCATCCACGGATTTGTACAACCAGGATCATCCACGGATTTGTACAACCAGGATCATCCACGGATTTGTACAACCAGGATCACCTTCGATTTGTGCAACCAGGACCACCCAACGACACCGAAGATTATGTACACATTTCGTCGTAAATGGCAGTAAATAAAACAAATTAAGTTATCATACTGCCAACGAACTGCTAACTTTTTTTGGTTATCAATTAATCATTATCCAGCTAGCAATTAGTCTTCTAATTAATGTGTTTGTCAATTCACTAAGCCATCCACGCAATTTCTGCTCATGCATTTATCTATTCGTTTATTTGCATAAACCATTGGATGGATGGTTCATCTGTTCACCATTAGTTTTTCCATTCATCCACCAATCCATCTAACCAACCAACAATTCATCCATCCAGCCATTTATTCATTTTTCTATCCATCCATCCATCTATCCATCCATCCATCCATCCATCCATCCATCCATCCATCCATCCATCCATCCACCCATCCATCCATCCACCCATCCATCCATCCACACATCCATCCATCCATCCATCCATCCATCCATCCATCCATCCATCCATCCATCCATCCATCCATCCATCCATCCATCCATCCATCCATCCATCCATCCATCCATCCATCCATCCATCCATCCATCCATCCATCCATCCATCCATCCATCCATCCATCCATCCATCCATCCATCCATCCATCCCTGCTTATCACGTGCTTATCACGTGCTTATTTTAATATCCCCGGAAACGGAAGTGAGCGGCGGAACCGTCACGACATCGTCCTCACATTTCCTCATCCGGTTGACGCAGCTAATCCAGTCATGTTTACTTTCTCTATTCAGTTACTTCTTCTAGACAAGTTTAAGGCAAAAAACTCCGTCTTATTTTACTTAATTTTTAAATCCTTTTAGTGATATGGTGTTAAATTACTGAGAACACACACACAGACATACACACACATACATACACTCACACAGACATGCACACACAAACATACACACACACACACAAACATACACACACACACACAAACAACACACACACACACGTTCACGCCAGCAAAACTTAAATAGATATCACCTGATCGATTTAAAAGTTTCGTAAGCAGTTTCACGTAATGATAACAGCATTTTTTTTTTGTTTTTTTTTTGGAAAGCTACTTTACCACTCGGGGGTGCAGGAAATCGCTTTTATCTCATCGAATTATTCGTGAAGGGACGAACGGTTACCGCGCTCCTACCCCCGTCTCTCCCAGCGTGAAACGCCCTCGTTCCCTCCACCTCGTACCTCCCACCATCCCCAGTGAGTTTCCCCATGCACGATAGAGTAGAACGACGTACTCTGGCACAGATCACACAGATCAGCAAATGTTTGGATGCCTGTGTATGTACTGAAGTACTGATCACTAGTGATCACTTAGGCAACACTTTTCGTCACTGGGTTTCCTGCTAATGAACGAAGATATGAAACGCTCGCTAATGTTTACTAAAACGTTCAATTAGCAAGTGGTGGGTGGCTGGGTGGGTGGGGGGATTCGTTTGATGGTGTCTAAGTGTCGCATGGGCTGTGTGTGTGTACGCGTGTTTTGTAGCACGGGCCTGGTGCAGATCGCACGGGGTTGTGCTTGCCTGCTTGGCCTGGGTATGTGGTCTATCTTCCCCCTGAAAGAAAATCGAATAAAAAATCAATATAATCGATTTTTAATAAATTTGAATCTGATTATAGAAACTTTAAGATAACAATTTAAAGACGGTGTAATTTAATTGATTTCACTTATACGGAGGAGGTGGTGTATTGTAGATTTCAGATTGATAGAAGATCCCACCAAGTGTTGTCATAATCATAATCATAATCATAATCATAATCATAATCATAATCATAATCATAATCATAATCATAATCATAATCATAATCATAATCATAATCATAATCATAATCATAATCATAATCATAATCATAATCATAATCATAATTAAAACTCATTAATTTCGTTCTGTCATCAAGTGCAAATTAATTTTGTAGGCCATCTAATTACCTCCCTTACCGTTCATACCATGGACTTCTTAATATGTATTATGAAGTTGCCTGGTTATACAACGTAATTACCAGCGTTTGCCGTTAGGCCTTACTATGTATATGTAACATGGAATTCTACAGTAAGGCCTCACTATGTATGTGTAACATGTAATTCTACAGTAAGTCCTCACTATGTATGTGTTCAATGGAATTCCTTACTATGTATAATATACATTGTACCTACATGTACCGTGGACTTATGTAGCAGAGAAATCTGATGATCTGCTGGCGAATTGATGCTCCTGAATTTCAAATAGTAAAATTTACTTTTCCATGCGATTTTGTCTTTCGAGGAAATTTGGTTTTTGTTCTCAGAAGATATCGTTTCAGTCCTGTTGCCCGATTTTAGACTTTAGTGTATTTCGTTTGTTATGATATAACTACTGTAGGTATGTGAATAATTTGTTTGTTTATTTACACGATTTTTTCATAATTTAAATTACTTTCTTAGTAATAAAAAGAGGATTTATATATATATTGAACAAAATAAATAATATTTATCTATTTTTTTCGTATTGCTAGTTAAGTGCTAATAAAGCATTCTTCGAGCAATGTATTCTTCGTTCTCTCAACATATATTTCAGGCTTTAAACTACATAAAAAAATCATCGCACTGATAAAGGATTAAAAAAAACCTTCAAAAAGATGCTTCAAAGATCATAGTAATAATTCCACCGAGCTACGCACTAAATCAGTCTCCGTCATAACTAACTATTCAAGCTTTCATGGCTCAGAGTGGAGATGACTCAGATGATGACGTAGCATAGCGTAACAAGCTAGTCGCTGCCCAACTAGTCGCCAGCCCATGGAGTCGCCGCCCGACTAGTCGCTGCCCAGCTAGTCACCAACCCAACTAGTCGCCAGCCCATCCTGATTTTGGAACTTCCGGGAAAGAGAATACAACTGAAAATATCTCACGCAATCCAGAGTTTACCATTCGCATGTTTTTGCCGCTTCCCGGGTGTTCGGGGAAAATCCAAAAGGCTACCCAGATGGCTCTGCGCATGAAAAAAAAATTTTTCTAATGTTCACACGCTTTTCTTGAGGATAGTCAAAACTAATAAAAACTTTTAAAAAAATATAACACGCATTTTTATGTATATATGTATTTTGTTAGTTTGATTGATTAACGTCTGTATCTGTTTGACAATTATAAAAAAAAATATTTGAGCGTTCTGTGATGTGTGTGTGTTTGTGTGAAGTCCTCACTCTTCGCTGCCTGTATATATGTAGAATATGTAGATATTCGGATTTTATCTAGCTTGGACAGACCATAGACAGACAGAGGTTGTTTCAGACTTGTGTCTCTCGTTCCGCTAGCGCTGACGAATCGAATCGCTCGCCGTTCGCTCGAAAATAATGAAAAAAGTTCGCTTCACAACAATCGATCGAGAATTTAAATTTCTCATGGCTTCTTCTTAAACGGATCCGAGCTAAGTATATTACTGCTACTAGATCTTCTTGTGTGTGAATGCAAAAACTTTTAATTTATCTTCTACCGCTAAGTAGGCTCATAAAAGAGAGCCACACTTGCAAAGAATGCGGACCTTATAGTTAGTTAGTTAGTCGGTTAGCGAGAAATGTATGTGTGTATAGCCGTCTATGTTTCCTTGTATGTGTGTGCATGTATTTATTACTTTGTATGTGTTTATATGTTTGTGCATTGCTAGACTCGATCTTCAAAAACAGTTTAATAGAAAAGCTATTAAAAAGCTCTCGGAACAATTTTATAACTCTAAATCTCTTCTATTAAGTATTTAGCGTAGTGTTTCGTTCAGTGTTTGAGCCGCGGCGTTTAACGATGCCATTATTATTATAATAGCGAATAAACCGGTCGTATATGGCACCACGGTCGTATGTGGCACCACTGTGGTATATGGCACCATGCCACGGTCGTATAGGGCATCATGGGCGGGAATTAATCCCGATATTCTTCACGTATACGAATTTCTATGCATAAAATGACCATTTGTATGTATGTCTGTCTGTCTGTCTGTCTTGTATATGAATACGAACCGCTGGTTGCAGCCATCCGGGGCGGGTGGGCAAAACACCACTACCCCCCGTTCCCCAAAAATTAACGGAGGGAGGGAAAAAAGAGAGAGGGAAAGAGAAATAGAGAGAGAGAAAAGGAGCGTGAGGATGGGAAAGTGAGTTTAAGTGGGAAAAAGAGAAAGGGGAGGGGGAGAGAGAAAGAAAGAAAGAGAAAAACCCCGGGCAACGCCGGGTGAGCCTGCTAGTTTCATATATTACTATCTAGTACGCAATATAAAATAATAGTAATAATAACAATAATATACATTCAGCTACAATGCCCGGTAGGTTGGCAGCTTGCTATTTCTCTGTATGTGCTGTGCGTTAGAGACGCTTGTTTATAACAGAGACAACTCCTAGTTTTATTGCTACGGCGATGGTACAAAACTTCGCCTATCTTTCTCTCTCAATTTCTCTCACTCATTCAATCCAATCCCATCTCTCTCTTTATCTCTCTATCTATTTTTCTTTCAGAGTAAATTTTGTTTTTAAGAGATTAAAAACGGCAAGTTCCTGTCACAATATAATCTCATTGACGGCCAATCTCGTCTTTGTTTTCTTGCATTCGAGCGGCGACGATGATGTCACCCTTTATATACTTTTATATTCATGTGCGATTTAAATGGAATATTTGTTGGAATGCTTTATTTTAATGAATTGTCGATTTTTAACGGTTTTATATTTGTTCATAATTTTTCATATTCATCCGTGACCGTTTAAATGGACGATTGGTCATGCGACACTTGGGTCATCGTTGACCATAACGACAATAAGCTCTAGTGTTAATGTCGACAATTGGCCTTAGGGACAATCATGGGCGTCATTTCAGCAAAACCATAGGAAGAGCCAAACATTTAGAAAACCTTTGGTGGTAAAGTTTTTAAAAAAAACCTAAACATTACAAATATTTCTCCCACTGAATCTTTAACTTTTCATTCCAAAAATAGCTGATAACCGAGGATGGAGGGGTTAGTCTGAGGCACTTTTTCCAAAAATTGACTAAGAGACTGCTTTTGGCAACTTTTTTTCTTTAGAAAATCCTTGATGTGTAATTTCTCTCAAATAACTCCGCTGCGAACGACGGGTTCTATTCGTGTAGACAGATCATCTCAATGTTTCAAATATAGTCACACATCTTAAGCACGCGCTTGTTGCACAACAGCAGTTAAACCGTTTGGCTCTGTTTATTATATGGCAATTAAACATTTAAAGATTTTTTATTGAGTCTTATTCTAATGAATGTTCACTAATTTATACAGCAACGAGCTAGTAGGTACGATGGCATCACAACAACATCTGGCAAAACCACCAGAGGTCTTCATTTCGCCGTCTTCATTCGATGGAGGGCAACAACCTTCCAGTTCGACTCCACCCGCTGTAGACTTTTCCGACATCCTGAGAGCGTCTGAAAAATCATCAATGGCCGAGACGTTGACGGGTTCAGATCACATCCTAGTCGAGTCGTCCCCGCAGAAAAACAAGCTATCCACAAGCGAGGAGGTGAGAACAGATCGAAGAAGGTTCAACAGCTTCACCTCCTATCTCTCGATAGCTCCCGGCGATTTGAAGACTCACAGGTCATCAGACGGCACCAGACTGTATGATAAATCGTGTCTTAACAAGTCTTCGAGGTCTGCACAGAACCTCACGACTGAAAACGGCCAGAGAAAGCGAGTCGGCAAAAGAGACTTGAGTCCCGTAGCCTTCGGACACGGCCGCTTGAGTGTCTCGAAGGAGCCAGAGCGGCCCCAGACCTACGAAGAAGAACTGAGAAACGATCTGATCAAGTCCAAAGCCTGCGTTCTTCAACTCCAGCGCCGACTTACCGAAGAGAAGCGCGAAAATGAGCGTCTCACCGACCAGCTCAAGACGCAAGACCAGAACTACAAAGGACTCGTCGAAAAGATTTGTTTCAGGTACGAGGAGAGACTTAGCGCCTCAAATGAGAAGTCATCACTCCTGCTTGGCGAGTGCGAGCAGTTGAAGGTGGTGAACGCAGAACTCTCTGAGGAAATCAGTATTATTCAAAACAGCTGCTCGGAGAAGACAGAGCTTATACAAAAACTCGAAGATCTGATACTTGAAAGTCAACAAACGCCTTTATTTCTTGACCAAAAAGTATTAAACTCAGAAACTGCATTAACAAAATCAGATTCCAGTTATAGCTTGCCAGCAGTTTGTAACAAAAGATCTGACGATTCCGAATGCCATGAAGTGGCAGCCAACGAAAACAAACCCTGGGAAAAGACTTGCGAAAGCCTGTGTTTTGGTGCTGAAATAACAAAAAATGGCATATCTGCTGGTGAAGGCAATCTTGATTACCAGTGGGACGGACTTTATAAGGTCCTCTACGAAATGTGCTTAAACAAGCTGTCAGTCTTAGAAGAGAGTCAACAGAAACAGCAAGTCAAAGACATCTTGAGGAGCTCACTGACCGACTACGGCACTCTCGACGAAGAACTGCCTCCAGCTCAAACTCACGACAGAACCAGCGAATGTAACTCGCTGAAGACCGATGGCCAGATCGTTCCAGTTAGGCGATCAAGCAGTTGTCCTTCTTTGGCCGAACTCGATGCCAGCAAAGTATCGTTCGATTCGCAGTCACCACATTCTTCAGTTTACCCGTCACAAGACGCAGATGAAGGTCCAGCGTCTTTCCCACTGACGGGACTTATAGACAGCGCTGCTGCTGTACGAAGACCAACGAGCATTCATCTGACCGATCCGCTGGTAGATTCGTCTCCGATTCCTCTGAGCAACGAGAAGAAGAACTTCTCGTCGGCTTCTCCGTCGCCGATAAGAGAGTCGCCGTTGGACGTTTTCTCGCGCGAGAAGCTCCAGTACAGACACGTAAGGTAAGTCAATAGTAGAATCTATCTTCTATAATCCATCCCGATCCATTTGTTGTTTGGTTGCTGGCGTTAAAAATCATTTTGGGAGAATTACCCAGAGGGGGGGGGTCTTTAAAACAATTGTTTTGTTACTAAATTCTTTAGTTAATGCATAGTTTCAGGAATTGTTATTTCGATTGTTTAGAAGAGTTGTCTTTCAGTTTACTGGATAAAACTTCGAGCTATCTGAACAAGGAATTTTTAGTCAAAATCCAAGATGACTCCATCAGAAAGATGCTAGTTTGAGACAAAAAAACCTATAAATTGATGAAACGAAAAGTTTTTTTAAGATTTAGTAAGCTCAATATCAAATTCTTTAAATGAATTCGAGCAACTTGTGCTTTCAGAATTCGCCAGCCAAAGAGAACCTCCTCGGACCGGCAAAGCAAAGCCACAACAGCGAACGACGAGCTCAAGAACACCAACAGCCTACCCACTAACAGTACCGCGACCAGTACGTTCAGCAAAGAGAGCGTCGCCCACCGTGAAAAGGACGACCCGCCACCGGAGCGGAAATCAAGCGGCAGCAGTATGAGTCCTTCGCACTCCGTCGGCAAAGGAATGATGACAAATCCGATCCAGTCCAATTTCGAGCGACTGTGCCAACGGAGGAACGGTCTGATCAGCGCCGAAATCCGGTGCCATCACGTGGAGAGAGCCCGGCCGCACAGTCTCATCGACAAGCTGGGATTGAACCTCAAGAGTTACATCCACCACGGAAAAGGTCGCAGAGATGAAGAATGACGTCCTAATTTTTTGCGGAACCTAATCAGTATTATGTATTTCTATGGCACCCTGTGGGGTCAATTGATACCCCCGACTTCGATGACATTTGTCGACCAGAATCGGTCGGTCCGAAATCTGAACTTTTATTATTTCGGTGATTCCTTAATCCTTGTTAAGTTGCAAATTATAATTAAACATTTTCCAGTTGAAATTACTCATTTTCTCTATTCACGACAGCCAAATGTTCTCTTATTCATCGGTCGCATGCCAAGAAGAAATAAAATCAATGCGAAACGTACAAACATCTGCAGTTCCCAGAAGACTCAACTGCCTCAACCTGAACGCTCGAGATAAACAGCAACGCATTCAGTACCCTTTCGCATTCATTAATTGGCTGCAACGATACGCACCTAACCAATCAGCTAGAGCAGATGTTGAGAGAGGATAAAAAAAAATTAATTTTACTCGATGCGAAATCAAAATGGCTAACGGTTACGTTCGGACAAAATGATCACCGGATCGAACGAACACAGCCTCCGCGATGACTACGAAAAAAGTCGGATTTGGGTCACTAGGAGGATGCATAGAAATTGCACGACGTTTGTATTCTAGCAGTACGTTGTTTGTTGCAGCAGGGCAGTGACTGCAAAAGTCAGCAAAGCGAAGGTGCGAATAACTAAATTAACAAAAATTTATTAATTTTGCAATTTAAAATAATCAAACGTCGGAAAAATGAAGTTAGAAACTGAAAACAAATATTTCTAAATTAATACAAATTGCAAGGCGTCGTAAAATCAAGCTGATCGATGGAAATATACTTTAAGAGGAAATAAGAAGTTCATCGAGCTCATCAAATGGATCAACTCATCAACGGCAAAAATTCAAAATAATTTTATGAACTTGAATAGAATACATGCAACCATCGTCTGAGATATAAAATAAAATATAATTCACACGTGTCAAAATAATCAGCAGCAGTGTCGATAAAAATTCACGTGGGGATCGGACACGCAATCATGCGTAGAGATTGAAATATTTGAAAAGCATTTCATTCTGCTATGATACAATCTGAGTATTAAATAAATAAATCAACATCAAAGATAAGCGCAGCTACCAAATAAACACTCAAATCTCATACGAAAAAAAATACTACACTCAAATACGGTCACACACATCAGAAAAAATATAACGTTTTGATTTTAAACTGAGTAGTCAATCATAGAAAAGGTTTTTGACTTTGCTCGTATGAAAACACTGCACAGCATGGTTATGTAAAACTTCTCACACTATCCCTCCCTCATATGAAAATATTTAAGTCTGGTTACGTAAAACATCCAACACCATGCCCCCCTCATACGAAGATACTGTTCAGTCCGGTTACGTAAAACATCCCACACCATCCCCTCTCATACGAAGATACTGTTCAGTCCGGTTCCCACACCATGACCCTCTCATACGAAGATACTGTGGGGCTCTCGGACGGTTGTGAGGTCGTCTACGTCGACGTCGATGATCAGTTCTTCTAACGTGTAACTCTTGTACATCATCCACAAGCGCTGGAGAATGAGAGCGAACATGAGAACCAATATGGAGAGGAGTATTTTATCCATGGCGAGCTGATCCGCTAGTTCTGAATATTGTCGACTCTTTAGTTTATCTGGAAGCAAACAAAAACATTATACAATAGAAATATTTGAAAAAAATTCATTAAAAACAAAAATACAAAGTCTTTAAGATGTTTATTTAAACTTGCAAGATGTTCATTCGCAGATCTGACAACCAATTCGCAAGAAGAAATATAGGAAAGAAGGAAACAAATTTGTGGTCCGGTCTCGTAAGTGTGCCACGTAAAGAAGTTTTAATGTAATACTAGCATCATGCAGAGCATCTGCATGTCTATAAGAAAATGTAACTGTAACTCAACACCTTCTTTAGTCTTTTTTTTTTCTTCAGGACATTCTCCTCCTACAAAGAATGGCATGCTGATACTTTAATCAGCTATGTTGCTATGAACAATTTTTTGTGAATCATGTACTACACTGTAGTACTACACAGGAGCTCACTTAAGGATTAAGCTTCTATCTTTCTTTCCATGTGATCATCTATCTTTCTTTAGCTTTCTCACCATCTCTCTATCTCTTCTCCATTTAAACTTAAATTAAACAGTCTCCTAAGTTTTTACACACTTTTACTTAACTTGACTTCTCTGTCTGTCGTCAAATTTTGCAATCGATTTTAAACTAACTTCCCGATGAGCTAGAGACTTCAAAATTTAAACATACCTCCGAGATAATTAATAATTCATTCTATCAAATTTTTGGATCGATTGGACAAAATTTAATTAAATAATTATTTGTGATATTTTCGTCGAACTATTTGTCTATGCTAATAAGCTCATTGTTTATGTAACAATGTAACAGAATGTGGCCTACTCAATCGACTATATAAGACTATAAGTCAATATAAGAGAGTGTGTTTTGAAAAAACTTTGTTTTTTTATTCACTTGTTCCTAGTCTCCTATTCTACTGGTCCTAAAAATATTTCTAAAAGAAAGTATTATAAAAAAAAGGTCCGCCGGGGCAATAGATTTTACGAAATAAAAAAAATGTTAAGTAACGTAAAAACACATTTTTATAAATTCAAGTCAGTAGGTCCCACTTAGTGGCTAAATGCAATTATTTAATAGTACGTGATAATGCGTTTATTAAAAATGTAAAAAAGTAAAGTTTAGTAAAGAAGACGACTTACTACTCACTATTACCGGCAAAACCGTAGAAGACGGGGTATAAACAAAAAAAAGGTCTGGGTGATCACTCAAAGAACTAAAAACAATTTAATTAACAGTAACTATTTCATAAACCACTAAAAAAATTTAAACTATAATAAAATAATTCTAATTATTAGTATAAACAGTTTTATTATTAGTTTTAATAATGCCATTTCCCTAGGCGGAGTTCGGGGGCGACGGGTCAAGTTTCCCCTGGACTAAGTTTCGCTCTCCCGGAAAAATTGTTTGCCCCCTCAGTAAAACTGTTAAATATAACATTTTGAATGATTAAGTGTTTAAAACGTGCATTTTAAAAACAATTTTCATAAATATGCATTAAATTTAAATTGCATTAATAAATAGTGCTGAAATAACTATTGTTAAAGCCTTTGTTTTTTACTTTTGAAAAAATTTATAGCAAGATCAAATCACCCACTCGGTACAGTGTCATATCTGGAGTTTTTGAACCCCTGGGCAAACCTATAAAATCCCATCTGCCAAAACTTTTTCTTAAAAAATAGCTGATGACTGGGGGGAGGGGTAGTTATAGGTACTTTACCCAAAATTTTTCAAAAACCTTTTGCCTCCGAAAACAGCTTATCACCGGGAGGCTAGTCGTAGGTACTTTTGACCATGTCTTGACATTGCCTGTGACTTCAGTTAAAAACAAACGAATTTTTAGCTAGGGGTTTTAGTGCTCAGAAGAAAACAAAGCTAAAAAATAGCTAATGTTTCGGGAGAGTAGTTGTAGGTACTTTTTCCACAATTTTTCCGAAGCCTTTACACTTTTCTCTCGAAAAAAAGCTGATGACATTACGAAAAGTAAACAGCAAATTTTTTTTTAATCAGTTATATCAAGAATCTGGAATGTAGTTTGTCAGATAGTAAAATGTGAAACTCCAATAGTCTGAAATAGTTCAACACAATCAAGACTAACAATATTGTAAGTTTTTGCAGTGAAGCTACGAAACATTGGACTATTAATAACTATTACTTATACATGGCCATAACAATGCTTTTTGGGACCCAAAATTAATCCATAGTACCAACATCCTAAATTCAACCACAACCATAGTTTGAAGGTTCAGATACTAGCATTTCGACCATATATCTAACGTTTTTACACATTGCAGACAACTTATGTTAATATTCTCCAAAAAACAAACCACTTTTTCTTAGTTATCTGATTTTATCAATTAAACATTTGTAACAACATACATAATTTCTGATGTATGTATGTATGTTAGCACTTTCGCATATTAACATGGCAGTCAGCAGGGTCAACTGTTGATAAAATTAGTACGAGCAGACGTCTAATAAAATATCGAAGGCACCGTACATAGAAAATATGTGATTAGACAAATTTAATTCTTTCCAATTTCACTTATTTAAACACAAACTGCGATCTGCAGTCGATGCGATTTGATCATGTGTCCACTAAAACATTGCAATAAAAATAGAATTTAAACGACAAACAAAAGAGCAAAAAGTTTTATTAAACAAAAAACAAATAGAATCCCACGTCACTTATATTTCGACCCGTAATATTCGTCTTCGAGATCGCGCAGCTCGATAGCCATTTCTTCTCTGACTTGCATTATGTGGCTGTCGATCTTGTTGGTCATTCTTGTACAATAGTCGACTTGAGCTTTGATTGATTCGTTGATCTGTGCAAAGTCATTCAGTATGACGTACTGTTTCACCTCCGATATGAGCCTCATGAGAGACTCACTGGCTCGGTTTATGTTCGCAGCTCTCACCTCAATCTCAAAACGATTTTGTTCCGACTGAGCGGCCTTCGTAAGTGCCGAGTCGTCTTCGATTTTTGCGAATCTCGTAATTTCGGAGAGGTTTTCGTATATGGAGCGTACGTCATCCTTAAGGCGTTTTTGGAAAGATTTCAGCAATGCCTCGTTGCTCTGGGGCAGCACTTTGTTAGGTTGGGAAGCTTGGGACATCACTGGTCATAGAAAATTTATAAAAATGAAACCACAAAACAACGAGACGCCCTTTGAAGAAATTCCCGACGCAAAGCGCGTTTATTTACAAACAATGAACTCTTAGGTATGGCTGAACCATAAAAACGACAATTAAATTTTAAGTCATATTTTTATTTTAAATTGTTTAGAGGGATATTTAATTTTTGGCATGATCTAAAAAAATGCATGTTTTCATCTTTGAACAATCCGGAATTGCAAAGCAGCAACCTATTAAAATTTAGCAGATCTTTCCGACTCCCAAGAAGCAATTACAAATCTCGTGCCTCGTACCAGGGCTTTTATGTCTTCAGTGGCGTAGGGAGGGGGGGGGGGCAGGGGGGAACAGTTGTCCCCGGGCGTAGGGCTGGAGGGGGCGCAATATCAGTGACCAAATTTTTTTTATTATTATTTTGCTTTATCCAGCAATTTCTATGACTCTCCTTTAGAACAGTGCAGGTCAAGTCAAGCAGTGCAGTTAAAAGCTTGTATAGATTATGCTCTATATAGAACATCCATGGGACAAGATAGACTTAGCGATCTGGCCCTGATGAGTGTGGAGAGGGAAGTTCTTGAACAGATTGATTTTGATGATATAATTAACCAGTTTGCTGCAGTAAAAGCAAGAAAAATAAATTTTGTTTAAAACTCAGCTCATTTTTAACCACAATTTTAGGCAATACCTATCTGTTGTTTTGCTTTTAAATTTTATAATTTTTCTTTCCCACTTCTGACTCAGCGGACAAGAAAAATACAGAATTATAAAAACTACTGGAAAAATAAATTGAAAGAATCTAATTATATACGTAATCATATTTATTAATATTTTGTAATTGTAAGAAAAACAGTATAATAGTAAAAACTAAGAAAAAATAGTACAATTATGATGTAAGGTGCAATATGCATATAGAAATTTAAATACACTGAAATGCATGTATATAGGCGCCAGAGACTGTAGTCTACATGCAAATACTGAGTACGACAGTTATTATATTTTATGTAGTTCGACAGATTTTATGTAGGGGGGCGCAGATTTTGTGTTTTTTTGTCCCCGGGCGCAGAAGACCCTAGCTACGCCACTGTATGTCTTGGATCGGCTGCTATTTGTATTATCCACACTTTTTAGTAATTATTGTGACATAAATGCCGAGAATAGATTTTTCACTGACTAATTATGCCAACGATCGATTTGTGCAAGGTTTTCCAACAATTCCTTGTTTCTGACCAGTTCCTCTACCTATCAGCAATGTTTTGAATGAAAATCACTTACAAGAAGATAATTAGAGCAAAGAAACCTATGGAGAACAATGGATGGGATTGAATAGAAAAATATAAACAAGAGCTATACCTCACAGAAATTACATTAAAGGAAAATGATTTTTCAAAACAACGTCGTGTCAGGAAAGCAGCAAAGCTGAAAACAAGAAAGACTGCCATGTATGCATATATATAGAGTTGCAAGACTTTCATAAAAAGAAGTTGAAAAGATGGAGCTAAAAGTTGCAGTGTATGACAATCAAGGAACAGTAGTAGCTGCTGTAGTTTCTAAGACGACAACAGAACAGGACATGGAGACGGATGAAATGTCAGAGTACAGGAAATTATATGAATCATATTCTAAGTTCGTTTAGTAGCCAATTTTTAAGAAATGCAACAATTTTAATAACTTCACCAAACAGCTTTTTTAATTTATCAAGAAATCCATTTGGCAGAGACGATGAAAAGAATAATACTAAACAAAAAACACACACATTATTTAGGGAACTGATGATAAGAAAAAGAATATCAACATAAACAGTTGCTTGATAAATATCCTAAAGTGTAACAAGAACAAACACGATCGCGGGTCAGACGTATTTGAGTCGAAAGGTCAGATTGTTCGGAGAAGTCTGATCCGCCACGTAAATCAGCTGCCCGTCGTGTAACTCCAGATCTGTAATAAACATACATTTACACTAGTTAAACAATGAACAAATTTAACTGTGGAATATATACAATTTGTTGTAAAAAGCATAAGTTAATTTCACAGGCTAAAAACATTAACAGTTTGACTAACAAGGAATGCATAATATGTCTACATCACTGCACGAATAACAAGGGATGATGCATAAGAAGTCAACAACACTGCATTACAAAAAAACTCTTCAAACGGTAAAAAAATCCAACCAAAGAACTTTACTATATTGAAAAGATTGACAGAATACAATTAAAAAGTAATCAGAAAAGAGAACCTTTGAGAGTCTTTTTGAGGTTTGGCCTCGTTGCAGCTTCAAGTGATTTCACAGTCGACATGTAAAGAGTACGATTCCTGCCGTCTATCTGGGTGATCAGCCCCGGAGACTTGAGTTGACTGAAAGATCGGGTTTATACATATATATATTTTTAGCGGAACAGATGTTATGTAAAAAATGCTTCACATTCAATGAAGAATCTTCCACCTCCGATTTGATTGTGATTTAAATAAAGATTATGAATATATATTACAATCGAATTAAAACACAAAAACGTGAAATGTACGGACTACAATTTGTCTTCGCGCAGGAAGTCGATGACCGACTGAAGGGTGTCCGATTCGGAGAAGTTAAGCGGCTGAGGTATCTGACTGCACACGGCACAGTTCTCCTGGAGAAAAAAAGAATGCCAAATAAATAAATAAACAGATGAACATACAAACCATCATAAAAAAAACCAATACAGACAAAAAAGTGTCCAATAGAAACAAAAACCCCAATACAAACAAGAACCCCAATACAAACAAAAACCCCAATACAAAAAAATGTCCCCAATACAAACAAAAAGTCCTTGATAAAAACAGAATTTATCCCAGTATAAAAAAAACCCCCAATAAATAAAAATGTCCCCCAATACAAGCAAAATAGTGCCCAATAAAAACAAAATGTCCCCCAATACAAGCAAAATAGTGCCCAATACAAATAAAAAGTCCCCAATAGAAAAAAAAAAGTCCCAAATACAAACAAAAAGTCTAAAAAAAATCCCCCATTACAAACGAAAGCATTTAACTCGGATGATTATTGTGTATAAGCCCCGATATCCATAGCAACCTTTCTCTCTGCTTCGAAAGAGTGTATGTATATTCCTTCGGTGTCGTTGAAGTTCATGTAGTTGTTTAGAGGCAAGTAACAACTGTGTTGAGATTATCATTATCATTATTATTATCATTATTATTATAAAACAGTTGAGATGATTTAAATTTTCAAAATTAACAGGATGATTTCATAATAAGTTTAAATTCTTCTGTATGAAAAGCGTTTTATTTGAAATACTAATCATCATTCAAGAGGATATAAATGATCTGATCATATCAGTAAACAGTATACAACTTTCTGAACAGATATATTAATTTATAATTATTTATTTCAAATTAAAATAAATATTACTTAAATAAAATTTAAATTACTTATAAAATTTAAATTAAAAGAAATATTACTTAAATAAAATTTAGAATATTAGAAAAAAATAATAGATTATTGATTAATTACCTGATGGCTATTTTGAAAACTTCTGTGGCACAAACAGCTGGTGAACATAAATTTCAATACGTTCAGAAAATAATAATAAATTAAAACGGAATGCTATTTAAAAACAGATCAAACACGTATTCAACACGAGGTCACAGTCTCTTACATCTGGGACACCACACACACACACAATCACACATGTACACACACACACACAGACACTCACGCAAACATACATAAATAAAGCAAGGTTATTTTATTTTAAATTGTAAAGAAACAGTTTTAATGAGAGACCTGCAATGACGGCGTTCGTAGAAGCGACAGCTGGAATGATGTTCTTGACGACACCTACATACCAATAAGAAAGTATTTAATATAACATATAAATAGATACACATACATACCAATAAGAAAGTATTTAATATAACATATAAATAGATACACCTACATACCAATAAGAAAGTATATAATATAACATATAAATAGATACACATGCATACCAATAAGAAAGTATATAATATAACATATAAATAGATACACATACATACCAAGAAAGAAAGTACATATAACATATTCATTTTACTTTAAATTTTATGTTCCCATGTAAAGTTGGCTGCTGGTCTGTTATGTAAGCAGCACTAAAAAATGACTGCTAATAATAATAATAATAATAATAATAATAATAATAATAATAATAATAATAATAAGATATATTAAATATAAATTATTTTTCTTGAATCTATACTCACATATACACTGGACCCTCGATATTACGCATATTTTCGGGTCTAACGCCATATTCGTGCTATATCCAATCTGCATTCTAGTGAATCATAAGACATAGTGTGCATTTTTTTTTTGGGATCAGCAATTGCTAACAGTCTTAAAGATCAAAAGAGGTGGTGTAGCAATCGAAAAATAATATACAAAGAGATTTTAAAAAACCCGTAATTTTTGACGGGCTATCTCTAGTAATAATAATAATTCCGTAGAATTAAAACACTCTTAACAAAAAAAAAAACAAATAAATATTTAATTAATTTTTCCACTTGAAAAGAATTCCTTAACACCAGACCTTGAGTAAGCCTGTAGTTGACCCCCGTGATGTTG
The DNA here is from genome assembly GCA_963978895.1 of Erpobdella octoculata. Lineage (NCBI taxonomy): Eukaryota > Metazoa > Annelida > Clitellata > Hirudinida > Erpobdellidae > Erpobdella > Erpobdella octoculata. The sequence goes on from OZ022244.1 coordinate 30,520,540, forward strand.
AACTCGTTGGCACGTTCTTGGGACTTCAAGAAGATCCACTGTATGTGTTCTGGGTTGTCACCGTCGATCGATACGCTTTCTTGATGACGAAAAAAAAATTAAATCATCGTAAAAAATCTTTAAATACGAACAATTCATTGCAGAATGCTAATAATAATTAATTAATTATGCAAACAAGTTGTTTGTTTTAGCTTATTTTTAAGGATTTATTTTACAAAACAAATAAAGAAATTATATAATATTTGGCTCCAAAGCTCGCCCAATCGTGGTGCCACTTTAAAAAATCCACACAAGCATGTAAACAACCACACCTCCAAATGGATTCTCTTTCGGCCACAGAAGGAGTCTGATGTATTCAATACAGTGTTCGGGTAGACGGGGAGTATGAGCGATCGTGCAGAGGGGAAAGTTAACCTAGAGTAATTGAAAAAAAGAGAAACATTTATCCGGTTTGGTTGATAAAAAAACGTAATTATTTGGCTGAAATAAATAACTGTAATGTGATATTAAAATAAAATCCTTTAAAAATTAAAAAAAACCACATTATTTTATAATGAAGTCAACTAAAAACTAAATAGATAATTAATATAAATAATAAAATTTTCTAACACTGCAAATGAGAAATATCTCGACAAACATTCCCACTGATGATCAAACAAACCTGAGGTGGAAAATAATCGAGCGTGCATTCGATGCAAGCAGTCACCCCCGGAAGAACGACCCGTGCGTTCCCCTTGAACCCCTCCGTTCCTCCGTCCACCAGGGGTATGATGGAACCTTGATCCAACTCCCCGTTTTCATCGTACGACAGCATGCTCACCTGTCGGTTTCAATTGAAAGTTCATTTCGGATTTAAAAACTTTTATTAATAATGCTATCGGTTTGATGAAGCGTTTAATTGTTTTAGTTAAACTTTATATTTTTGAATCAAATTTGTTATTTCACAGTTTTACAAACTTTGAATTCAATATACCGCCAAGAATTATAAATTAAAAAACAATTTTTTTTTTATAAAATAAACTTTATATAATTGTTTTAAGATTTACCAGCAATCCATTTATCCATCTTCTTGCTATTATAGAATCCAATCCACAGATAACAATATGGAAATCTATGGAGACAAAAATAAATTGGGAATATTTATAGACTGTATTTAAAGACTGAATCTATTTATAGATTGAATCTATTTATAGATTGAATCTATTTATAAAATGAATCTATTTATAGTCTGAATCTATCTATAGACTGAATCCAATTTATGAGTGTTCTAGCAAAAGAAACTAATTTACTAACAGCAACTCATTTACAAATCCTATCATTAATTAATACACAAACATGACCACATGTAGGAAAAAAAACCCAACCTCTATAAAAATCAGCATCGAAATCTTGGATTTTAGAATAATGCGGAACGACGTTGCATCCGTGGATCCGAGAGTTTATGAAAGCCGCAGCCACTTCCGCTTTCGGCTTTCCGACATCGGACGGCCTGAAAAAAAAACGCGGAAATGAGTTTTTTTCTGATAAAAATGAAATGACAAATTTCTACTAAACAATGAATCAGATTTGCACATGAAAGAATTACAATGAAGAGCTTGCTAAATATTTACAGTAAACATTTTTGCTTCTGTTAAAATAAACTATTTAATTTTACCTGAAGAGAAACTGCCGGTTTAGGTTCGAAAGGTCGATGGTATCCATGTCTATGATGTGGATGTTCTTGAATCCCATCAGAGCCTGAAATACCGATAAACACAATTTTATGAAATAAAGAAAAATAAAGGTTCATCATTAAAACACGAATCAATCAAATCAAATTTATTTAACGCCAATGTCGTAAACGAATAATAACAATAATAATAATAATAATAATAATAAACTACAAAATCGTTATTAAAAAAGGAATGATCGGAAATTACCAAATCTTTAAGCAGTTCACACCCGAGCCCACCAGCTCCTATCACGAGCAGCTTACATGTGTTCTGGAGAAACTCGAGATTCTAAAATAAAATGTAATTTAATGTAAACACCACAATTTATATAGCGCCATATATAACAAATGTTTAAATAGCGCTTTACAGAGTTAAATGAGATAAGAAAATTGAAATAAGTGTTTTAAAAAATATATATATATATATATATATAAATAATTTGTTTGGATATGAGTTGTTCTATATCGGATATATTATAGTAAAGTACGTGAAATGATTTTTTACTTAAACTGGCTGAACCAGACTTAATTATTCACAACAATTCCAGCCATTAAGAAACAAGCTACTACTTTCGTAAAAGTATAAACAGCAAAATTGATATATTTAAGAAAAACTCAACAAATTTAAATAAATTACGAGATGTTAGCGAATTCAACGAGCTCCTGGGCAGACGTTATAAAAACCAATGCAGCTCATTTAATCAGGTAGATGGGTGGGTAAAATGTATTTTTAATATTATCTTGAATACATTTCTTGGTTTAAAGAGCCACATTTTTTATTTATAACCTCTCCAGACATGTCCAGGTAATGAATTATAATACGGTATAATTTACTTATTTCGGTAATCTCCTATAGTAGCATTCGAAGTCAATTTCGATAAAAAACTATAACAAAAAATTTTTAAACCAGCCTTATATAAAAAAAAATGCACCAAAATAATTTCAGCTAGAGGCAGAAATCTTGGGCACTTCTAGTAGTGAAAAAATGGAATATAGGCACATGGGCATATTATGGTAAATCAAATAAAACCACTCTTACGTTAACATTTAAAATACACTAAGAAAGAAAAACTACTGTAGGTAGATAGATATAGCGAACAGAATTTTCCTCACAAAACCACTAATACTTTTATTTAGTTAAAATTATTTTATTCTTTGTGCATTTTAATATAAGAGTGGTTTAAGAAAAAAAATTGTTTATATATTTTTATTTTTCTCTAAACTAAATTCTAAACCACCTCAGGGCCAGGTTGAAAATCTGTAGCAGAAAATGGTCCGGTTCTTCCTAAGATCTTTCTCATATGGCCAAAGTAACTGGTCCACTCATTGCAATCCATTATCTTTAGATATAAATATTTATAGAAGTAAAAACCAAAAACGAGTTATTAAATAGAGAGTAGAGAACCAGCCGGCATAATTCAATAATACAAAGACATCAAATAGTGATATGTTAAATGTATACTATAAAACTTATTTAATAAATTTACATACATTCTAAGTATAATATTTTTTACTTTAAATGGATAAAAATAAATTTAATAGGTTTTTTAAATGTTGTTTTCGTAGCAGCGCTCCGTGAGGAAAGCAGTCCTCGACGCGTGAGTCCTCCAAAGATCTTAGGTCAGATTTTATTGGATAAGGCAGTGAGTGTTCATTATTTTTTTCTTATTAAGTATGCAGGAACGTTTGTTGAAGCGCTTAATTCAATTATATATCACTGCAGCTTTATTAAATATATTATTTTATTAGGTTGGTAGGCTGGTCAGTCTAGTCTAAGACCTAACCTAAGTCAGTCTACTTTCTATAGTTTTTACACATTTTACTTTACTGCAATATTTTAGTATTTTTATACCAATACTAATAACTATTATATATTGTAGTAGTCAGTGTAGTGGTGTAAGTAGGCTGACAAGTTTCTGGCAACAGTACATTTACAGATTTAAATATATTAAGTTTTTTTCTGTAGAAAATGTTGTCAGACGAAAACTGCAGCGAACTTGAATTTACAGTTGAGAAGAGCTTGAAACAGAATGGCTATACATACTCGTGAGAATGTTTTTAAGTTCATTTTCATCGCTTGCTTTCAAGTTTTGCATTTTGAGTTTCTAATAAAGTTTTTCATAAATGATGCACAATTGCTTTTTATTAATAAAAAGTTATTCACTTTTTAATACATTTATATATCTCTTTTTTTTGTATAAAGCATTTTAGGGAGAGCTTTTCCTGTAATGAAATGTTTTTGAAATTTCAGTTACATTATATAACATTACTGTTTTTTGTTATTCTACTAGACTTGCAACACTTCCCTATCAAAAATTGTTCGAAGTATGTTCTTTCATTCATTCAATTATTTATTAATATACTGATAGTTTCGGTTTGCTTGGTTCTTAATGATTTTTTTATATACAGTGCATAAAGTTAAAATGAATGTTCACAGTTTTATTGGCAAATTGTTGTAAAATGATTGAAAAATCTAATTAATTAAAACGGGAAAGCTTATTGCTTAGATACCGTTATTTTCTGATTTTATATATTAGCTTATCATAATATTAAATATTATAATTATAGATTATATTATAGATATATATATATATATATATATATATATATATATGTTTAAGTTATTCAAAATTTTTTTTATTCAAAAGTTGAAATTTTTTAGAATTTAATAATCAAACTATCCCGACCTTCCATACTTCACAAACTGGTCATGAGAAGAAAGAAATCTTCCGACGTCGTCTGCAATCTCAAAACCTTCCACGTGATGGCCGGTCTCACGGAAAACAGCTGTGACCTGCTTCTTGAAGGGTCAGTTGTCGTTGTTGCTCTACTGGTTTAACAATTGCTTTTATTCTTTCTTTTTGAATTTATGAAAAGGTGCTATGCATGTTTGATTGATTGGTTGGTTGATTGATTGGTCGATTTGTTGGTTGGTTGTTCGTTGGTTGGTTGGTTGGTTGGTTGGTTGGATGGTTGGTTGGTTAGTTGGCTGGTCGGTTGGTTGGTTGGTTGGTAGGTTGGCTGACTGACTGACTGACTGACATCGTTTTATATGGAACTGATATGATGATATTGCTTGGAACATTCTCATTAGGTTGAAAATAAGCTTTTTTTTTTATAAGCAGATATCAACTTGAGAGTCACTTTTTTTATCAATTCTGATCAAATCAAATCAAAGTTTTGTTTTTGTTTCTGATATAATTATATTAATTCTACTATTATATTTCTTATAATTTAGCTCATTTAGTTTTTTATTGCAATATTAAAACTAATTTTGTTTTATTTTTTGTAGAAGCTTAAAAGCTGATTTCGAGGTAGAAGAGTTCATACTTCGAAACAAAATTGATGGAAGCTTTGTTCCTTGTCAGTTTTTAAAAATTTGTGAGTTTCTATTTTTATTTTTATTACATTTATTTATTTGTGAATTTATTTATATATATATTTTTATTTTTTAAACTTCACTTTTTAGTAGATTTTAATTTTTTTTAAATTCATAATTTAATTCAAAGTTTTTATGCAGTATTATTATTGATCAATATTTGTGATATATTTCAATAATTAACTATTTAGTTTGTGGATAAAAAATTGTTTTACAAGGCCCTCTGCAGTGTTGGGAATCCAATGTCAAATTTGACGTTCCATCAAGCTTGACGTTGTTCGGTCTCAACGACCATCCGCTTGTTGACAAAGGAGTGAAGTCTTACCAAGAGGTATGTTTCTACGTATTTATAGGTTGTGTAGTTTTTAAAAGTAGTCCAATTGAAGTAATTCTTTGGGCAATGTAGATATGAATTTGTTTGAATTTAATTTGATATTAAAAATTTGATATTACAGTTATTTAAAGTTTTTCTTCATGTCGTGATGGCTATTTATGTCATGTTATGATGGTTATTTATGTCATGTTATGATGGTTATTTATGTCATGTTCCTTTATGTCACTGTTGTTTTTGTTATGTTTCGATGGTTGATCAAATGACTTGTGATGCAGATTAAAGTGATTTTCTTCTACATACTTTTATTAACTTTCACTTGTCCGGATGTCCATGGGATGTCCACGGTTGTTTTGAAGTTCGAAAGATCATTATAAAATTCAACTTCAAAAAATTTATAGTTTAATTAAACAAAATTAAAATTTATAAAACAAAAATTATTAAAAAATAAATTAAAGAAGCATATGATAATGACGACAGAAATGTTCATCGTCATAGTAACTTCAAACCTCTTTTGTTTACTATTCTCTGGGGTAACATTTTAGCGATATGATGTCACATTTAATTTTTTAGCTATCTTAAAAGCATGCTTTTAATTTTTTAAATCAACTTTCACTTGTTATTTTTAAGACATCTTATGAATTCAAAGAATATTAATGTGCTAAATGATTTAATATACGATCATTCCAGCATCAGCACCAGATGGCAGCAAGACTCTGCCTGAAGTTCCTGAGAGATTCCGGTTACAATGCGGCTTTCGATGTCGTGTCAAGCTCTCTCGGAGTGTCCGTGGAACACCCCGTCGTGTCGCAGCTCTATCATCATCTAGTGCGTCTTTAATTGTACCGTAATGCAATTAATAATAATTAAATCTTATAAACAATTCAACATATTATTTTTTATTATTTGTACTATTTTATTTATTCAATCTGTTAATCCGTTTAAACCTTCGAATAAAGAATTTTAATGAAAAATTGAAAAAAAATAGTTAATATGTTTATTTTTTATTTTATTCCACAAATACTATTTTTTCTAAAATAATTATATTTACATTATATATTCAAGCTGTTTACTCTTCTTAAAAGGTTGAACTTGGGGATTACAAGAAAACTGAAGTTCTATTAGAAGAGTCTTTCAATAGTAATAGATATTTTTAAATACAATCGTATTATTGTTAATCGTATATAATTAATTGTATATATTTATGATTAACACGTTATATTTGTAATTGCAATCATATTATTGTTAATCGTATTATAATCATGTATTATTACTATCAAATCTGTTTTCTTGAACTTCTTCTTTTCATTCACCAGATGGCTTTTGCGAAGAGTACATTGTCAATCAACACCGTAACACGGAATGGGAGGAGATTAAGCAGACAATCGATGGTGTATTTTTTTTAGCTATTTAATATCCTTTTAATTTATTATATTATACAGTAATGAGGGCAAATATTTACACAAAAATCTAAACTATGAAAATGTTATTATCTAAACTTGTCCAACAAATGAGTTCTTAAATCGACCCACCCTAAATATACATTTTTTATAACAGCTCCAGACTGGCCAGTGAGTAGGGGTGGACATCAGATATGCGTCGACCCAAATGTGGGGTCGTTCTACTTGTTCGGGGGGTGGAACGGCTCGTTTGACCTCTCGGATCTGTGGAAGTTTGACGTGAAGTCGAGGCAGTGGACTTGCATATCGAGCGATACTTCTAAACAGGTATTCAACAGATTTAAGTCGTTATAATAAAAATCAACATGCGTTAGTACACGACATAACTTAATATGATACTGCTGGTTTAATAGAATAGGTATAAATAAATAAATATATATATATTAAATGTATATCTAATGAAGTACTGCACGGTTTGTTAGGGAGGCCCGTCAGCCCGGTCCTGCCACAAGATGTGCATCGATTTGAGAAGTCAGAAGCTGTACACCATCGGAAAATATCTCGAGCATCAAAAGAGGATTCCGGAAAATCTTAAAGTATTTTCTTTAAATTAAAAAGTTTATAAATATATATATACCAATTATATGTATATGGTTTCACAGACTATATTGGAAACAATTGTGATTGTTTCTCTAATATTATTTTTACATCTCAAATAAGTTTTCGTTTACTTACATATCGGGTGGTACGTCTGCTTGTAACGATATTTATAATTTTCTTCAAGTCGACTGATGAATGATAATGTCGCTGTAGGTTTAAAGTTTTTCTTATATATTATCGAACAACGAAAAATCAATGATACTTAGTTATGTAATAAATCGAATTGCTCATCAATTTGAAATATAAAAATAAATATTATAACAATGAAACTTGACACTCGTCAACTCAACGAATAGAATGACTTCTACTCGTACGACGTCGAATCGAACGAGTGGACGCTTCTGTCCGAGGACACGCTATTGGACGGCGGCCCTCCGCTGGTCTTCGATCACCAGGTGACCATGGACGAAGAGAGAGGAGTCATTTATGTCTTTGGCGGAAACACCTTGATAAGGTGGCGACTGCTCTTCTTTGAGTGTTACTTTTAATTTGTTCGTTTTGTTGTTGTTGTATTTGTGGTTGTTACGCCTTGAACGTTGTTCGCTGTTGCAATTGTTATAAGATGATGCTGCTGTCATCTGTAATGTTTTAAACATTAGACAATCGACCTGAAATGGTATTATTGTTATTATTAAAACAGTTGATAATGTGAACATGTGTCAATCACAGTACCTACATTAAGTGATAATGATGAATTAGCAGTTGTCAAGGGTTTGGCTTTCTTGAAAAGTTTGAATAACTTGGAAAAGTTTGAATAACTTTGAAAAGTTTGAATAACTTGGAAAAGTTTGAATAACTTTGAAAAGTTTGAATAACTTGGAAAAGTTTGAATAACTTGGAAAAGTTTGAATAACTTGGAAAAGTTTAAATAACTTGGAAAAGTTTGAATAACGCTGTTTTAAAATGATAATTAAATATACGTTTAACATAATTAATTAATTATTCACTTCTCCAGCACGATCGCTTCCGAAGAACACCACGCTGACCAGTCCTCCGTGAGCAGTCTGTACATGTACAACATCAACACTAAAGCTTGGTGCCTTCTGCGCAGGACCGACCCGGTTCTCTCCACCAGGATTGGCCACTCGCTTCTTTATCACTCGGTCGGTAATTCGGGTCGTTTAGTCTAGAAGTTGACTGTGGAGGAAATTAATCATTTTTAGTAGGGCACTGCACGAGCCTGGCCTGGCCCGTTTCGCAAGCCAAAATGTTCCTACCCGACCCGATTTTACGGGTCTTAAATATACTCCTTGACCCGGTCCGGTTTGACTTCAGCTCCGGGCCGTGCAGCCCTTTAGTGTTTATGCTTTTTATACCATCATAAAAATGTCCTTGATCTTGTTGTAATAACTACTCCGTCGTTGTTTAGTTTTGTTTTGTGTTTTCCAGCAACTGAAGTACCTGTTCATCTTCGCCGGAATGCAGATCCGCCAGTCGGTCAACGATCTCCAGGTATACGACACGACCGACCTGGACGACATCAAGCGCATCGAATATCTCAGCGTCAAAGATTTTCTACCAGGTTATAATTTATTCGTTTGTTATATACATTCAACAAATTTCTTCATCTTGGTAAAATAATTTTTATGCAGCATAACAAAATATTTCATTTTTGATTTCCTCCAATTGTTTTTCTTGTCAAGTTATAATTATATATTTATATATATATATATATATATATATATTTAAATATATTAGTTTATATAATATATTTAATTGTATTTTTATATATTAGTTAATTCATATGTCGGTAGTGTTGTTAGTCATCCATATTTAGAGTTTTATGTCTACTTTTCCTTGACAGCTCCAATGGTTGGTTTCACTCACAGGTCGACACTGGATACCGAGCTGAACGAGATTTACGTTCTTACGGTTTGTATACATTAGAACAATTTCTATTATATATATATATATATATATATTCTGCCAATATTAACGTCTATTAATTATTACTTTAGAACAATTTCTATTATATATGTATATATATATTCTGCCAATATTAACGTCTATTAATTATTACTTTAGAACAATTTCTATTATATGTTTATATATATATATATATTCTGCCAATATTAACGTCTATTAATTATTACTTTAAACAAGCTTTCATTTATATTAAAATCTTTAATTTATTTAAATCATTTAAATACATTAAATATATTTAATACATTTGGCTTTTTTTTTTATTTCTTTGTTTGTTGTTATTTTTCAATTTTAAACATCGAATTAATTTTAAAACATTTAATTCATTAAAAACATTTCACTAATTTAAACGTTTTTTATTACATTTTAAATTATAGATTAATTATATGTGCATAAAAAATGTCTATTTCGCACGAACGATTATTTCTTTCCGGGCAACTCTCAGGGCATCAACAAGGAAACGGCCTCGGAGAAGTCACGTGACCTCAGGCAGAACTCTTTGTGGATTTACAACATCTGTCGCGGAACGTGGTGAGACGATTTTATTGTACGGTCCGTAAATCCGAAATACTAGAGGTTTGCCCGTCCCGATGATGGGTGTTTTAACACTGCGATGAACACGTATTGAATTAATATAAGTTATTGAAATATTTTATTATTTATTTATTTATTTATTTCATTTATATAATTTTTTATTAAATTTATTTGCCCTAGATACCAAAGCGTTTCGCATAAAACCTCTTACACAGTCATGCTTGTCTATTATGTTGTATATAGATGATTATTGATAAGATGGAATTATTATAATTACGAGGGAACGAATCCTATTTTTTGTTTGTTATTGAAAGGTTTTTACTGAATCGTAACTTGAAAAGTCTTCAACGGAATCATCATTTTTATGCATATCATTAAATTTCTTCATTGCGCTAATTTGTTACGCAAGCATTTACGGCTAGCAACTTTGACATTCTACTGTCATTGATTGTACGGTTTGCTTTAAAATAAGCTCATCACACAACTTACGCTTACGTTGACAGGCAGTGCGTTTACAATTACGACATTGTAAAGAATCAAAGTTCTTCATTCACGACGCACCACCACCCCCTTCCGAGGTTCGCACATCAGTTCGTTTACGACTCGTCAGCCAAGGTCGGTTGGTTTCGTGTTGTTGTGAGTTCAAGGTTCGAAATTATTTTTTACACTATTATATATATTTACAGTAGTACAACATATTATTTGTTTCGTATTGTTGTGGGTTCGTGGTTCGAAATTATTTTTTACACTATTATATATATTTACAGCAGTACAACATATTATTTGTTTCATATTGTCGTAAGTTCGTGGTCGAAATTATTTTTTACACTGTTATATATATTTACTACAGATGGCCCGTCAAAAATGACGGATTTTTTTAAATATTATTATATATTATTTAGCAATTGCAGTGCCACCTTTTTTTTAAATGATTTTTTTTACCAATGTTTGATCAAAAAAGATTTTAATTATTTTATTTCTTGCAGGTAAAATTTAATATTGTTATATTTTTATTTATAAATTTTTAACTCGACAAAGGTGCACTATTTGTTCGGTGGGAATCCAAACCAGGATTATTCGGACACCAGGCTCAATGATTTGTGGTCACTCAAGGTTTTTACTTGCATACATATATACATAATTATATATATATATATATATATATATATATATATATATATATATATATATATATATATATATATATATATATATATATATATATATATATATATATATATATATATATATATATATATATATATATATATATATATATATATATATATATATATATATATATATATATATATATATATGTATGTATATATATGTATATATATAAAGTTGTAGTTCTGTAATATGTTTATTTATCATTTAACGTGATCAATAAATGTAATTTAACGTGATCAATAAATGTAATTTGACAGGATCAATAAATGTAATTTAACATGATCAATAAATGTGATTTAACGTGATCAATAAAATGTGATTTAACATGATCAATAAATGTGATTTAATCATCTTTGCATTCCAGCTGACGAAGGCAAAAGGTTCAAATTTACTGAGAGACATGAAGTATCTGGTAAGGAAGCACTGTTACAAGGAGATGGTCCACATTGACTCCACAGAAGCTCTTTTGTATCTACAAAACGACCTCTACATGTCCTTGTGTCTTTCAAACCAAGATCAACTCTCTGAGGTCAATGGTTGACCTGGTTTTTTAAATATTGTGGTGGTTGGGGTGGTAGTGGTGGTGGTGGTTGTGGTTGTTAATATGTATATGGTGATGCAGAAGATATATGTATACAGTAAACGACTGCTAAGAGCAACGGACACTTTTGCTCGGAACGGAATTTCTTTATTCTGTATCTTGCCTATAGTAGCTTGTTTCAGAAGAACGGACAGAAGACACGAGAAGCGGATGATGGTGATAATGAAGATGATGATGATGATGATAATGGTGATAATGAAGATGATGATGATGATGATGGTGATAATGAAGATGATGATGATAATGGTGATAATGAAGATGATGATGATGAATATGATGATGATGATGATGATGATGAAGATGATGATGATGATGATGATGAAATTAACTAATTCATGAATTTACGTTACAGTTCGAAACACTGCCGTCCCTACTATTCAAATCTTATAAGTTTGAGTCCGTCGATGAAGACCCGGGTGAGCACGTTTATGTTTTTTTTAATTATAATTAATTATAATTAATTATATTATTTTTAATTATAATTTGTTATAATTTATTATATTTTTATTATAATTTATTATAATTAGTTATATTATTTTTCAATTATATAGTGATTTAATTGCTCTTTTTTTTTAAGTAAAATAAATTTGTTTAAAAAAATTTACTTTCTGTCAGGCTTGCTGTCGGCTGAAGAAATCAAGTCGAACAGATTGGAGCTCTTCCATCAGGTCACCAAGTTCTTTCCTGACAGTGCGAAACAGCCGGGGGTTTGTCTCCTTGACCTTGTGCCTCGTAGGCCGTGGGACCCCCTCTGTGCCATCCAATTTAATCCCACCCAGTGAGGCCGTATACTCCTAAACTCACTCATCCAGCCAACGAAATAGTCTTCTCCTGAAATGTCAATCTGAAGATCTTAACACCTTTTTTCTTAAGTGTAATTTGTATGTGTGTGCATCCCATGGTGGTAAATCTGTCCCCGAGCCCTTATATTCCCTCTAATTTTATCTCCCATGAATCTTTTCTTTTTTACCCCCCCCCCCCACTCGTCCGCCATACTTGTAATTCTCTCTTATCTCGTGTGTGTGATCGCAGATTTTTTCGTTCAGTGGCTTATGCACCTGGCAGCTCATCGGTTGTAGCTTTGTTGTGTCTTCTGCAGGAAGGTGTGCATGAATTCGTGTTGTTGTTGTTCTCGAAGCAGTATTCGTAGGGCTGCATTGTTGTTGTTGCTGTTTTGTTTTGTTGCTGAGAGATCATCATCATCGTTATCGACTCCCTTGCAATTCTAATTTTATTGTTTTGCGGCTTGCATATTGCAGATTGCAGCAGATTTCCTTTTTTTGTTTTTGTTAAGTTCGCTTCGCTGCATAATTTTTTTAGAAATTAATTCAATTTAAATTTTTATTCTTTGTTATTGGTAACTAGACGTTTTGTTTTTTTAATTTTCCCGTTGAGACTTTCGAATATATATTAAATTATATTATAATGTGTATCTCTGCATGGGTGCTATTTCCATCAGCATTATTTTCATCTCTTTTATTATCATAATTTATTTGTTCATCTGATTAATATTAAATATTCATGAGATTTTTTTATAACATCGGTATTGTTTATAATTTTCTGCCTTCTTTTTTGCAAGCTATATTGATATATATATATATATATATATATATATATATATATATATATATATATATATATATATATATATATATATATATATATATATATATATATATATATATATATATATATATCGGCTGTCTAGCAATTCAATAAGCAATGTTTTTTGGTTTTATCATGAGATAATGAGTTAAATTAAATTCCTCTTTATAAAGTTCTCATCTCAAAAGTATCCACATAACTGACTTATGAACTAAACTAATTCTTTCTACGTATATATTATAAACATGGCTTAATATGCAATCACACGCTGTCAATTTGTGCGTTTTTGTTATACTAATTATCCGGTTTAAGATAACTTTTAATTTAGTTAATATACCTTTAAATTTTTTATTCAATTTAAATTAGTTTATATGCATGTAAATTTACTAATAATTTGAATTAGTTAATATATCTCTGAATTTATTATTCAATTTAAATTAGTTAATATACCTGTAAGTTTACTAATCCATTAAATTTAGTTAATGTAATGGTAAATTTACTAATCAATTTAAATTAGTTAATATACCTGTGAATTTACCAATCAATTTAATTTAGTTAATATATTTGTAAGTTTACTAATCAATTTAATTTAGTTAATATACCTGTGAATTTACCAATCAATTTAATTCAGTTAATATACCAGTGAATTTACTAATGAATTTTAATTTCTCCTCTTTTGTCAAACTGCCTGTTCTGTTGAACTTCCTTATTTCATGCTCACTAAAACTACATTAAATACTATAATATTACAATGTAAATGTTATGAACCTGATGATTCGTTTTGTGTATTATTCGTTTACGTTTGTAACTCCTTTGAAATCATTTCATACGTTTTCTTAAAACTTTACAAGATCGGGAAATTCGAACACCAAGAAATTTTATTTGAATACTTCAAACTCCATATAATTTGTTGAGCATAATGACCTAATGACCATAGCGTTGGTTTCAATTTCGCTTAGCTGTCCGGGTATTGGTGTACTTGAATTGTGTTTAAACAAAAGAACTTTATGGTCAAGAAAGTACTCTTAAAGAAAGAAATCGGTCGTATCTCGACCACTGTTGGTCATGGCAAGAGGTGCTTGTCCTTTGTTCTGTCTGCTTATAATAATTGTGGTTTTTGTTTGGGGTGGACCAGCTAATAGAACGATGAATGGGCTCTATAATCTCTGATAGGGAATTCAAGAAGTGGGTTTGGCATCCATCAATGAAAAGTGAGAGTCGTGAATGAACCCGAGGGCAGTGGGGTTTTTTATCACCCCGACACTGTTGACGCCTAAAATATTTATGCAGCTGGGTATTTAATAAAAAACGACAATTTCTTGAGGGTGAATATGCCCACTTAGCGACACGATCTATATTAAGTATATTTCAATTTCTTTCCAAACTCCCGGCCCAACTCGGATCTTAAGAGAGTGGACGAGCTTCACGGTGCGCCAAGTACGGCACGGGCCGATTTCCCCTGGCCCGTTTGAAGGCCCGACCCTAGTGCCAATCATCGTCTGTTTGGCAGTTAGTTTTACGTAACCATCCGCGCAGAGCCTGCCATATCTGTGCCGCCAGGTTGTGTTTGAGTTAGATAAGATAAGATAACGTTTATTATAGTGGTTTAGAAGACTTTACGCCTATAGACAACCACTTCGAATTAAAAATAATAATAAATAGAATAAAATAAATGTTAATAATAGATAGTTCAAAATCGATTGGTGGCTCAATAACACAACATGACATAAAACTGTGTTTACATATATATACACAGCGTAGCTTCTAGCCTACTCTGTGGTATACATCATGTTTGCGATTTTTTTAGCCACGGAGTTCATTATTAGCTCCGTTTTATGCTTATTTTTTTAGACACCGAAAAAAACAGTGTACATCATAATAGTAAAACTTCAGCGTTAGTTTGTGTAGTCGTTAAGTTAGACAGGAAGATTGTAATGGACGCATTTGACGACAGAAAAGCTTTAGAGAATTTAGGTGAATTTTAAAATATTTGGTTAGCCTGCGTCCTCTCTCTCTCTCTCTCTCTCTCTCTCTCTCTCTCTCTTTCTCTCGCTAAAAAATTAAGAAATGTTGACTATAAACTAATTTCGATTTAATAAAGAAGAATAAAATAACACAACATTAATAACAACGGTATTAATTGATAAAACGCCGAAACTGATTGTTTACGCAGGCCACGAAATAACCAGCCTCATGGTCCAGCATGGAAACAGCGATGATCACGCTGCCCTGCTGACACCAACAGCTGGAAAATTGCAGAAGCCGCTGTGGGATCTTCACCCAACGCTGCTCCAATTCTTTCGAATTGGTTCGAGTCTGGTTGAGTCAAGTCTCGACGTCACGTTTAGGAAACAGCTGAGGGATCTCCTTGTTCGTCTCAAAGACAGTCAGTAATTTGACAGCTATAGTGATTTTAGTATCCCTTATTTATTTTGGCTATTTTCGGCTCCGAAAATTTCTTCCCATAAAATTGTCTGGGTTTTGGATTTTGTAAGTTTATTAAAAATGCAAATACACAAACACTTTTTTGACCTTCCAGTCTGAATCAAGGTCATACAACTGTTAGATGATTTCGACAGAATTGTGGTGCCAGACGATTTTGATAGAATTGTGGTGCTGTCAAGAGCAGTATATAATAATTAATTATAGTTGTTTTTTTAAGTTATTGTCTAAATTTAGAATAATAAAAGATTAATTAAAGACGCAACTGCCTCTATAGCTCAGTGGTAGAGCGCTGGTCTTGTAAACCAGCGGTCGTGAGTTCAATCCTCACTGGGGGCACTGGTTTTCCCAAATGAAAATCTTCTAATAGACTTGTTCAAGAATCAATCTCCATTAAGAACAGCTGTGTTTGCTCTGCTTTAACATGTGGCTGCATTTTGCCAAAACGCCTTTGGTAGGAAGGAAATTGAGTTAGGTGTCGTTTTGTACTAGATGTACTCCTTCCCCTATCTCACTAAATGGTTATTATAATTATAGTCATTCATTTTAACTTAGTTTGTTTACAAATTTGTTTACAAATTATGACCTTTCTGATTACTTAATTTATTAAACAGAATACACCGCGGCCAAGCTGAACTGCACAGAGCAGTCCGATAATAGGAATAATAATTCAGTAACCAGTTTACAAGCCTTGCTCGATCAAGTGGCCAACATTTGCGCGTACGTTAAAAATTACCAACCGATGGCACACGCCCTGGGAACGACGAGGATGATGACTGAAGTTATCGATCGAATAAGTGAGATCCTGCCATTTTACTCATTTTTGTATGTGCCCAGAAAACGTGTTACCAACATCATTCGATTTTCATGTTTACTTTGGTGGTATCCTATGAAAGTACTCAAAGTAAAACTCGCGGGTGGTTAGGGGGCGTCAAAAAAAGGCGCAATAAAAGTACTTACGACTACCCTCCAGTCACCAGCTATTTTCTATCCTCCTGGTCACCAGCTATTTTTGGAAGAAAGTTGATAAACTGACATTTTTAGGGGCGCATTCTATAGACTTTTCCCCGGGCGCCAAAAACCCTAGCTACGCGACTGTGCGAGCGACTTATGTATTACCAGATTACAACCATGCCATTAGCGGCTAATGAAATTGTTTTCTGTTATATAATTGGAAAACGGTGTTATTTTCTATGACATTTCAGAACATTATACGGAAACACAAAGGTTACCGCCAGATGTGACAAACGTTGAACATTCAGAAACCATTGTTCGTCTACAAAGAAGGGTCGGCTCTTTCCAGAAGAACAAAATAACTCCAGACGATTTGGGTATGAAATAATATTTTGTAGATTCGAAATCCAGCAGTTATGCTTTTCTTCAAAGCTCCATGGTCTTTTGTGTTTCAAGACTGAAGAAATAGCAGCAGGTGTGAATGGGATCTCATGGTTTCCATAGGAATGGGATCTCATGGTTTCCATAAGAATGGGATGACATGGTTTCTATAGGAATGGGATAACATGGTTTCCATGGGAATGGGATTGCATGGTTTTCATGGAAATGGGATCGCATGGTTTCCATAGGAATGGGATAACATGGTTTCCATGGGAATCCCACGAGAATGGAAACGATTACTTGTTACTTTTTTCACACCTCTAGTCTACAGTAGACCGGAAAATTATTACCTGTCGCAGATCACTATAATTGATCTGCTTTGCTTTGTCCACTATCTCATATTTAGGCCTACATTAAACTACATCAAACAGCAGGTAATAACGTGTCATGTTAATTAACAAAGGCTATATTAGAAAAAAAAACTACGTTATTGACGTTTCTTTGATCAAAAATAAAAAAGAAGTTGAATGAAACGTTTTAAACTATCCATTTAAGCTCCTAATATATCTTAAAACGTCTTCACCTACAAATATCCCAAGGCAAGACCAACTCTGGGTAAAAAGACAATGACGGGTGCTTCCTGGATGCCCTTTCGAGTAATTGTTTAAGAGACATATTTTGTTTGAATGAAGAATTTTTATATTTTGTGATCACAAAAGTCTCATAACAATCAATGGAAGAGGTAATAACTAGGCCATGTACATAGACACACCTTTGACTCATTGTTTGAATTTCTTTACTGTGATCAAGTTTATATTTTAAAACAATAGAATTAAAAACCTTTTTACAAATTTTTATTTAGGTTACAATCTGTGTGTGTGTGTGTATGTGTGTGTGGCTTTCTCTGTACGCAAATCTTGCAAGTAAAATTTAACCAGCTTTTTGACTAGCTAGGAAGCTGAAACTTTTAGCATATCTTTATATTGGATGACAATACATGATTCAATTAAAAAAAACCTAATTTGAACATTTTTCGTATACATACACACATACATACAGACACACATCGATTGTATTTGAAATTAAAGTTTGTGTTAAAAAACTCGTTTTCCTTTACTTGTTTTCTCAAATTCATCTCACACTGACTGACTTAGATCAGCGATTGTACAAGAACATTGAGAACCTGGTCAGGAGCATCTCCAGTGAAGCCATCGGGGGAAGAAAGAACCCCTTCGTCTGGTCCTTTCTTGTGACTCTGGTCACTCAGCTGCAAGACGTTGGCTCTCATATGCTGTCGGAAACTCCTATGTCTCAGCTGCTCCTGTCTCATCCTGAGAGGTAAGCAGCAGCATTTTTGAGCCAAGCGTTCAATGAGTTCTTCTCTCTTACAAGGTCAATGGTCTAGTGATCTAGTGCAAGGGTCTCCAAACTGCGGCCCGCGACAGAAAAGTTTGGAGATCCCTGGTCTAGTGTAACGTATAAAATGCCTGAATTTGTTATGTGTCGTATGGTTTATTTATATTGAAAATGCATGCATTTAAAAATATAAAAAAATAAATAAAAAATAATGTAAGAAGTCTAAGAGGGACAAGATCCCGCTTGACAGATAACTTATGATAACAAAAAATTCTATTGAAGGGTCAAAAAGTCAGACAACTGTTTTATGTTATGAGTCTGCTTGGTTAAGCTTTTAATTCCGAAATTTTTCAGTTCTTGTGAAAGGAAATTCCAAAAACGTGTTCCCGTAAAGCCAACAGAGTTCATTTTGAGAGAGGAATTTATTATATTATAAGATCTATAGTATGAAGTCGATCTGGTCCTGGTGGTATGGGAATGAATTGTGAAAGTATTATGGGGGGGGGGGGAATCTCAAAACCCGCAAAGAAGCAAATTGTCATGGTGTCTGTATACAAACAAAAGTGATTATAAAATAGAAATTCGGTCAGCAGAGAAAATATCATGCTCCAAACGATAAGATTCAACAGATGATGTTGAAGAAAGATGAAAAACTGTTCTTAGTGCTCTATTTTGTAAAATATTAAGTAAATTAATACGAGATATGTAGTGTAGTTTAGTTTAGTATTTAGTGTTTAGTGTTTAGAGAAACGATGGGGATTAATGAAACACCTGTTCAACTCTCAAATAGGCAGCAGATAATGAACCTTCCAACTGGAGTCTTGATTTTTTCCAATTTATCAATTACCAGCCATATGTGTGTAATAAACAGATGGAACTGACCAACTAGACTAGTGCTATTAAACTCAGTTATGACATCGTTGTCGTATCGCTATTAACCAAGTAACATTGGAGAAGCAATCAGCCAGTCGCTTTAATTGCTATAGCAAAATCTGAACTGTCGAGCCATGTGAGAACGTTCAATAACTCATCCATCTTCTCTAAGTCTTGCCGATATGATAAGCATTATTTTATTATTATTATTTTTAAGACAGATCGTTGAAACGAGTCTGCATCATTTGTCTCAGCTGTTGCCGCTCTATTTCGAATGCGTCTCTAAGGTCATCGACCTTGAGGTTAGACATGTCACCACTATGGACAACATCTCCGTTCTTCTTGTGAACACTGTGAGTTTACTGGGTTGAACTGTGTTAATCCGTTTTTACTGGGTTTTAACATAAAAACTTAATTTTTTGTTTTAAATGTTCAAAATCAGTTTATCAGCAATTAGCAATGAGAAAAAATCTTAATTGAAGCTTCTGAAAATAATGCTTATTGGATGAGTTTATGTATATTAAAAATAGTTATTAATATCAATTGTACGATATATTGTAATATTATACTTAATGAGGTTGTTATTTATTAAACATTATTATTTATTACTGTTGTAGTAAACCTGATAGCATTTCATTCTTCATTCCTAATTTTTGTAAAGTATTTCTCGGTTACATGTATTATAATCTTGTACTAAGGTAATATATTTCTTGATTACATGTATTATAATCTTGTACTAAGGTAAAATATTTCTTGATTACATGTATTATAATCTTGTACTAGCATTCATATACTTTACATTACAAAGATATATCTTTTGAGACAAGTGGTCGATTCTGAACTGATGCTGTGGAATCCAATTCCAAAGAACATTTACAGTCAACACGTTTCGAAAAATCATGAAGGAGTACAGAATCTCGTATGTCCGCTTAATTAATTAATTAATTAATTAATTTAATTAATTAATTAATTAATTGATTGATGAAGCGTTGAAAGTGTGACTTGTTTTAAATTAAATAATAATCTTTTGAAATAAATATCTAAGCATATAACTGCCATGACCGTAGAAACTGGGGCGATGGGGATAACGCGTCTCACCGAATAATTTGGACGTATAGGAGACAGGGTGACCGTACCATTCGTCTCCATACTGTTCGAATGAGTCGATGGAGACGAAACGTAGCGAGACGAACAGTAAGGAGGCGAATGGTAGAATGGTACGTGGAGACGAATGGTACGTAGCGGACGAAACGTAGGGGGATCAGGAGACACTGAGACAGGCTTTGTCCCCTCAATTTTTGAAAGAAAAATTGTTAAAATTTAAAATAATTTTTACTCCAATATTTAACATAACTCGACAACCCTAATAACTATATACTTCCTACTTACACGCACTCCTTTAGGTCGATGCCCTATTAAATCAGCTGAAGTTTCTCAAGGAGTTTTCAACAACGCTCGGTCCTTTGTCCGATAACATGAAAGCCCATTTTGATAAATTGGTTGAAACGAGTCAACATTTCACACTTGATTTGTTGACCATCGGTCGTGGTCATCCCTCTAAGCCAATCAATCTGGAAGAAGGTACCTGGAGCACCGTAACCAGTCTGATGTTTCTGTTCGTCAGAGAAGCGGCCAAGTCGCTGACCGTTTTGACCGAAAACTATCTTCACGGTCAGACGAATCTCGTTCACGATTGGTCAAAACTGAATGACGTCACGGAAGAGTTGACCAATGAAATAGATGCTGTCTGTGTCAAGCTGATTGAGTTCCAGGGCGAAAATAAAAGCGACCTTGACCTAGAGGTTAAGGTGAATAAATTTAATAAACTTATAAATAAATTGCTTAGCCTTATTTATTTATACAGTAATTTCATGTTATTCCACCATCTGTATATGATTGCTGTAATTAAAATAAAAACACTGTAAATTTTTATGTTTTAGCATCACTCTCTGATTCGTTGCCGTAACTATAATGAATATTCAATTTATTGATTTGCTTTGCACATCCCAGGAAGCACCTGAAAATCTACCGGAGAGCTTAAACACAGCAAAACAGCTGACTGACAAATTAGCATATCTAAAGAATCTACTCCATTTGAAATTAAAAGAAATGTACCAAAAATCAGCGTCTCTTTCAAAACCACCGCTCAACGGGAGCGCTCACCATGGTGATACACGACATCAGGAGAACGATTGTTACCCAATCGATGAAGATTGCTTTGTTCTTTTGATTTTCCTATGCAAGGCGCAGGTTATTACTAAAAATTTAAACTGATTATTTTGGATTTTTTATTTTTTTTCTATTTAAATAAAACATATTATGAATGTTTAATTTTAAATCTTTTATAGACGAAAAAAGCGGAAATTTACGTGAACCAGAGAAGTGATGTTAGAGCTAGAGAGCAGATTGAACCCGACGTGTCGTGAGATGTTTTCCAATCTTAAAATAAGTATATACTGATCGATTTTAAAACAAAAAAGGGCCAATCGTTGGAAATAAACTTTTCTTAAAAACAAAGCTACTGTAAAGTTCTAAATTATAATAATTTTTTGGGGGTGTAGGAGGGTTAGGATACAACAACAAAGGGTCAAGGTACGGAGCCGGGTTAACCGCTGGGGAGGGGGCGCTTGGTGCTACAAGATAATTTATTGAATGAAAGCTTCATTAGAGAATTCTTATATATTGTTTTTAGCACTTCAGAGGTTACTACAGGTAGCCATGCACCTGTTCGGGAACTTCCCATCGACCCCGTCATGTCACAATACCGTGGGAAAAACAACGAGATCCGCACCATCGTCGAGGACATAATCCGACACTGTCAAAAACACCGACAGACAGTCAAAGTCAGTCGTCAATGAAATTTTAATTTGTATTTCTTTACGGCGCGCAATTTTTGATTATTGAATGTGTGATTTATATAATGGAGTACTGCCCGGGAGAGGGGTCGTGGTCTTATGGCCTTCAGATGAGACGGGACTGGTCGGACCTGAAGTCAAGCCGGCCTGTAAAAACGGACCGGGCTAGGCCCAAATTAGACGGGCCGGGCCGGGTCCTGAAAATTCGGCCCGTGCAGTACCCTAATCTATAAGGCATTATATGATTGATTGCAAACTTTCAAAAAGGTTAACGCTGCCTCCTCGATCTGGATTGATGAGCTGAATGAAAAGGGAGATCATCTGGATGAATGCATGGCCACTACAAAAAGTGAAAGGTATTTATTTATTTATTTATGTATTTATTTATTTGTTTATGTATTTATCTATTTATTTTATTTATTTAAAATATAAAGAGTTGTAATACTTTTCACACTAATTTTATTTAGATTCATTTAATCTCTTCTTTTCAAATACTCAAACAATCTACCTAATCAATATTTCTTCTATTTATCCTATTCACATTTAGCTTAATTCAACGCTTTTATGCTGAACCATGGACGTCTATTCTATATAGACGTCCATGGTTGAACGCGCCCTTTCTTCTTTCTTCCGGTCCGCATTTTTCTCCAACGACGATCAATCAAATACGCCGACGGCATCTACCTTGCATCTATCTTCTTCAAACAACTTTTCCTGTGTGCCTACGTAGGGTCGGAAATCGCTACCATCGTGCCCCCCCCAGACCAAAACAAAAACAGGACAAAAACGCAATCCGGTTCCTCCCTGCCAGCACCCTTTCTTTTTGGCTAAAAAAATTTTCATATTTCCTCTTCGGTGTGTTCAATTTTATTTCACTCAAATGAAACCTCGTGTCACCATGCATGCATGCATGCACGGAAGATCGCCATTGCGTAAAGCATACTAACTTTTTTATTGTCATTAAGGCTGTGCTATTAGAGTAGGTATACTGCACGGGCCGATATTTTGCGACCCAGTCTATTTTATAGGCTAAAATTTTAGGCCAGGCCCGGCCCGGCTTGTTCCCTTTGAAAATCCTAAAAATCACGGTCCCTGCTGTACTCTAAAAGCTATCAACTTAAACATGTTGTACAATAAATGACAGTTTAATAAACATTTTTCTTTTCTTTTTTTTAAATTAATTAATAGATTTTTTAATTAGCACGATTTAAATTGTTTGAATGTTTATTTAATGCTGAAAGCTCGACAACGTCAGATTGGAAAGCCTTCCATCGTCTTGTCGCGTCCCTCATCTTTCAGATCGACGTCACTGCCAAACTCCAGACGTTTCCAGGCAGCACAGACGTAAGTGTGTTTGCTGTGCGTGATTTAAATAATGGCGATATTCTCATTGGTTGATGTGAGCCTTCAGTTGTTTTTTTGTTTAAATCAATTCAGAAAGTCGATTTTTTAAGTCACTAAATTCAGATTACAATAATATTCGAATAGCTTGTTCTGCGCATGATGAATACCTCTGCAGTGACAGGCCAATAAATAAACATCCGCCGAACTACTTCTACATTCTGTTTCGTTTGACAAGTCAAATACCTTGTAAACAAAACAAACAAACAAACAAAAACTAGCCCCTACCGCATGCCAGCTGAATTTCACTTTCACTTTTGAACTTTTGATTACCATCAGCTACTAACTAACCTGTCTGAACTTTGAATTTTGAACTTCACAGGTGCAATCGGCAGACCTTCAGAAGCTGATCAACAGCTTGTCCACAACAGCTGGCCTCTTCTTGAGGGAAATCATCGAGGACAACAAAGAAGAACTGTAAAAATATATTAAATGCCAAAAAAAATGTTTTTCTGATTACAGATTTTTGAGAGAGAAAAAAACGTGGATTGGTAAAACTAATAAAAAGATGGTTTTTCAGTTGAGAGAGATTCTGACCAACGTTAAAGAGAGGAAGGGGATTAATAATGCTCATAGGAGGTTCATTGTTGATAAACACTCGTTTTTGGACATCTCGTCGTACGGAAATAAAATAACAGATATTCGTACACACACACACACACACACACACACACACACACACACACAGATAGACACACACATACATACATACAAGCTGTTGCAAATAGTCATACGAATAAATGTTCCTAGTTTTTTTTATTATTATTCGAATTGCGCACTATTATTTAGCTTGCATGGGGTTGCATAACAGGTTCATAAATTTGCATATATATGTCCAGTGGCTTGCATAATATAATGCGCTCTGAGATTTCAACCGCGATAGATACGATCGATCTTCGAGTTTGACATTTTGTTACCATTCCTTGTAAAATTAATAGGACCCTATTCGGGACGTTGTAGGTGTTGTAGGAGTAGGTATACTGCACGGGCCGATTTTTGCGGCCCATACAGTAGGTACTCTAGTAGGTATAGCTAACTTCAACCTAGAATTGTCAGTAAAAACTAGAGATTGTATATTAAATACTTTTTTTAATCCCTTGTATTAACTTTATATCTGGTTGTGTCATGCTATCTTATGGACAAATCTAGGAAGTTAAAATTAACAAACTTCCCGTCATCCAATCAATATTGATATATATATAAACATGTTTCCTTTCCAATTGACAATTTATTCAAATAAATTTAAAGAATTTTCTAAAATACTTTATTTCAAATTTCAATTTTTTAAATTAATTCATAACATGTTCTGCTGATCTTTTATATTTCCTTTATTTATTATTACAGTGCTTTATTTAGCTCACTACGTTTGTATCGGTGTGCATCGTCAAGGCATATATTTATACTCGATTTTGAACACTTTCCCGTTATATAATCTTTCCCAAATTTTGCAAACAAGTTCAGTTTCCATGCATTTTAATTTTTGTTATTACGAGCAGCAATATTGCAACTCTTAGAAAATCTAAAATCACATAATAGGATATCCAAAATTGGATGCCATTTTGTGCCAAATGCTACAAAATGCTATGGCAAATCTCCTTATCGCGAGGGGCTTCGCACCTGCGGCTCTCGCGCTCAGGCTTCTTCGGTGCCCTCGCTCGTCAGTAGCCCCCCTACTAATTTTCATAGCCCCCACTCACTGAATCCTGCCTACGGGCCTAGAATGAAACCAGATATTCTATTCTTTCATTTCACAACCCATCTTCTTCTTATTATTATTGTAATAATATTTTACGATCGTGTCCTTCGTTTTCTTAATGGCGTTCAATAAATTTTGATCAACCAAGGTTATCAAATAAATTTGGCGGAAAATCGTAAATAAATAACTCTAGAGAATTTTGTTACATGTGGGAATTTTATGCAGAGGTTTAGGTAATCATTTTCTATTCTTATACGTTTAAACTCTGAGTTTGTGGGGACTTTCTCCGCGGGGAGTAGGAGTTTTTAAGAAGCTGTACCTTTCTATCTGAGAGCCTGTTTTGTAACTTGGTGAAATCCAATGAATCTAAAGAATGGAATTTATAATGTTGAACATGATAAAAAAAATATTGAAGACTTATTTGGAATGCCGGTGTTCTGTAGGAACCGTCAAGGTATACTTAATTGCAGCACTATAACCGAATCCGTTTGGCCTCTTTCACTTCACTGTGTCGCAACTTCCTAAAAAAAAATTAATAAAACTCTGGCAAGCTTGAGAGGTTGCAGAACATATTTTATTGTCTTTGACTGTCTTTTGCTTTAAAACGTTGCGCAAGTTCCATAAACATTGTTTTGCTTTGTTTTTTATGGTTCATATACACAGTAAAGAATGGACCACAAAAGTCGTGACGTCACAAAATATATACACTGGAGACAAACAAACCTTGTTTACAGTGCCGATACGGCTTTAAATGGCTTTATCTTTTTCATTAAATTTATATAAGGCTATAGCTAATTTTTTCAAGTTGATTTTAACTTAATAAAGCGATGAGAAATTTTTTTTTAAATATTAAAAATTATATTTTAGGCTCAATAAATAAAAGATACAATTATAAAACAATATTCTTAACAATTTCTAATTATTAAGACGTTTAAATATATCGCATGAGACAAATCAGGTGTACGGCTATAGATCTCAATTATATTTGTTTGTCTAAATTCAAGCTCGTGTGACGTCAGACTTTTGTGGTTCATAGCCACATCATAGATATCAAAATATAGCGGTTTGTCAGATCACCCATTTTCGCTATTTCCGCAAGAACTGAAACTGATGATGTAATACCACCTTACCTGAATCAATCAATTGCTATAGGCATAAGGTCTTCAGGCGCTCTTATATAATACAAATCCCCACGCGTTAAAAGCTCAACTTTCTCACTTCTCCGCTCATAGAGCTAAGAAATAGTTAAAACATATAGATAATCAGGGTTGGACCAAGGGGGTGGGAGATGCATCTCTCCCACCAGAGTATTAATTAGAACATCGTTGGGTAGAACGTCCGGTTTTTGGAAAATAACCGTAGTTGAAAGTAAAGTTGTTGAAAGAACCTACGACTACTTCCCAGTCATCAGCTTTTTTGGGAGGAAAAATCGTCTTTGAAATAATTTTTTGGAAAACTACCTATGACTACCTTTCCCGGTAATCGGCTTTTTGGGATGAGAAAGTAGGAAAGTTGTTCAAATTTTTTTGAAAAATACTTACGACTAGCCCCTCCCCGTTGTCATCATCTTTCTTGGGAGAAATTGGGAAATTTTTTGGAAGTGATGTACCTGCATTCCTTAGAATCCGCTGCTGTAGGTAATGTATACGGTACACTGTGATGAACAATCAATCTTATAGTAATGAATAAAGTTTGACATATATGGCAATAGCAGCCCCAGTTGGCTACCGTCATTAAGATGTCCTATAAACATGACCAGCTGTGCTGGCGGTTACAAACTGGCTATGTGTGTTCATTCTCTAGTCCTTTCATTCAATAATTTTCCTTCTATATTATTTTCGTTAACAATTTCGGTGAATAATTACAACGGACGAATAAACAGACATCTATCTACCTACCTAGCAGCTATCGTGGTTGATTGTCAATGAGAAACCTTTTCTCTTTTCTCATAATCTCATAGCTTATAATTCTCCATCCTCGAGCCAATCCTGGGCACCGGCCACGAGCCAGCCATGCAACAATGGAAATAATACAATGGCTGATTTCATTCAGAGAACATGGTTATTTTAGAACGCTCTGTACACGGTGTCTCAAGATTTTTTCAAAGGCTTATTAAATATTGGGCGCTCATTGTGATGTTGGCAACCTAATTGTAATATCCGGGCCTGAAGATTGTATAAATACTTGCTCTATATAGGAGGTTAGCGCTTCGACTTTTCACACTAAGTCCGCACACACACGTTTTCAATTCTATGCTGGGTGCCAATATGGCTGTTAGTTCGATGGCGAATGCTAAGGATGCGTGTAACTACTAATCTCGCTGTCTGGATACTACATAGCCTCAAATGTCGGAATGGATTTTTATTTAAAGCGGTTTTAATTGAATATTTTTATTGTAAATATTGAATATTAAAAAGCGCTTGTCGGGGTTCGCGGTTTTCTATTATTTATCATCGTTGTTTTCTTGACTTATTTAGTAAGTAGTAGTCCGGTTTTTTTCACGTCTGTTGTTTAGTTGTTTAGTCGTTTGCAGTGTAAGTTCGTATTATTTTGGGTTAAAAATTTGCTAATTTAAACGGTGAGTTACTTGATTATTTAATAAGCAAATTTTGTGGGGATGTGTAGCGTTCCCGACTTAACCTAGTTTAGTTTAGTTTAGTTTTAGTTACTTATATTTTATAACTTATAAACTTTATATATTCTGCTCACTATTGTTTATGATTTTTTTCGCATTATTCATGATTTCAAGTGATTATTGTCTGGAGTTTAATATATTTTCCTTATGAATTGATTTTGTATGTCATTCATTTTAGTTTTTTCAGAATTTTCTGATACTTATTACATATTGTAGGATTTCCTCTCTTTTATATAAATTACTAGAAAATTAGAGAGGTTTTCGTTAGTTAATTTTATTCAGTCTAATAAGTTTTAGATATCAGTCTGCTTAGTCAGCATTTTGTAGGAAATTTTGTTCAGGCTTGAAAATAAAGATAACAAATTTGTTTTGAAAGAACACACCATACTTGAAACGAAAGGAACATTTGGTAGGATTTACACTTACTGAATATTACCAAGAAATTCGCAAATGTCGGATAAAGTTCAAGCGGAAGCAGAACTTACGGACGGTTCAAGATTAAGTGAAAACGAACACGCGTGTAACTGTAATCACAAACGAAAAGAAGACGGAATAGGTGCTTCGGATACGAATCACACAGCGGACGTTTCAAATGACAATGTTTTTTCTGAATGTCCATCATGTTCTATGGGAAACAAACTGTTCGGAGAGGGCGGCTGCGTCTCGCTAAAGGGATCGCTGGGGAAGTCGCGGAAGAAAACGGGCGAGAGCAGCGTAGACAAAGAAAGAAGATCGCCTCCTATCAGCATCATCTCCACCGGCGATTATGCGCGAGCCAACAGCGAAGAGGTTGTCATCAACAAGAGGTTCGTGTGCAAGCCGGTGCGACTTCCGCCCAGGGCTCATTCCGCTCAGGGCGAGAATGAGAACGTCCTTTTGAATTGTTCGGGTAACAACAAGTCTCCCGAACGACCCGTACAAATCTCGACTGCTGCCGCCACTGCTGCAGTCGAAACCAGTCCTAAGGGCTCTGCCGCACTAAACAAACCGCTGTTGGATAACCAAATTCTGGCAGCTTCTGCTTTAGTAGACAGTAGTAACTGTGTTCCTTCGCTTTCGGCAAAAAATACTGCAACGACGTCTTCGCCTCCAGTTCCGAAAATTATTCTCGTCAGCAACGGTCCGGAGTCTGAAAGTAAGCTTCAGATCAACGGGGTGCACACCCCTCCTGCCGAAACGATAGAACAACCGCCGTCTCTTAATTCCGATCAGACTGCTCCAGAGACCAAAAGTAACTGCACTCTCTCCGCCAAATGTTCCGAAAACGATCTCGCCGCCGTCGGTAGTGCCGCGAACGACTCCAAACTCGAGAAACAGGTGAAGGTCGTGGACGTCAACTCGACGGGTTTTTCGGACGACGAGGGAAACTCGACGATCCGCAGCCGGCAAGACTTGGAGCGGTTGAGCAACTCGGCGAAGACCGAAGAAGCCGGCGGCACCAACCCGGAGGGCGGAACGGTCGAGAAACCTTCCGACGACAACCACCTCCACCAGGACGGGGAGGTACCGGGGGAGAGGAAGATGTCCCGGTCGATACAGGAGACCGCGTTCGGGGAGGGCGAGGAAAGCGACGACGAAGAGGCGGACGTGAGGAAGAAACTCGAGAAAGCCCTGAACGAGACCAAGAAGGAACCGGAAGAAGAGAACGTGATGGCGACCTCTCCGAACGGACGCTTCTTGAAATTCGACCTCAGCATAGGTCGCGGCTCTTTCAAGGCCGTCTTCAAGGGACTGGATACGGAGACGGGAGTACACGTGGCTTGGTGTGAACTGCAGGTCAGTCGTTGATAATTTTATTGTTATTATTATTTTTAGTATTAGTTTTATTCTTTATTGCAATTAAATGATTAATAATAACAATGTGGGTGTATGTATGTATGTATGTGTGTGTGTGTGTGTGTTTGTTCTCTTATCACATCCGAACCGCTTGAGCAATTTCACTCTGCTACCACCAATGGTATAATAACAATGATCAGAATTCGATGAAATTTTGTGACCAAATTGAAAAAAAAAATTAAAAATTCAAAGGTTTTATATGTGGAGTATATTTGTACAAAGTCAAAAAAGTTTACTGAATTCTGATCCTGGGTTTAGCAGGGGCAGCTTTTCAAGGTGCATCTGGGGTCCTTTTTCACCACATTGGTAGTAGCAGGGTTAAACGGATTTTTGCATGGAGCTAGTCTTTCTTTATTGAGTCATTAAAAATAAAGATCTGTTTGTTATTTTACGTTTTTATTGTTAAAAAAACAGAAAAAACCTATAAAAAAAACCCGGGCAATGCCTGGTGAGGTGACCTTGCTACTTAACTACTATATAATAAATATAATACATACTGTTAGCTGGGTAGATATGATTTATGGTGACTATAATTAATTATAAATGCTCAACTGTGAATTCCATCATTATTACTTAATTTAGTTGGATTGACATAGGTTGCATTATCAAATTTTTAATAATAATGATGATAATAATAATGATAATAATAATAATGATAATAATAATAATAATAATGATAATAATAATAATAATAATACATGTGCGCCTTCTGACTGTCACTTTATGAATTTGTTCATTTTATTACATACTTTTACTGTCTGTCTGTCGTCGAAATGTTTGAATTGATTTTTCACCAACTTTCAGACAAGTTTGAACTTTGAAACTTTCATCATAGACTTTAGCCAACCGCCAACACAATATTCAATAGTTTCCCCCGAAGCGATTTAATCGTTATTTCAAATAATTTCAATATTTATTTTGTAACACATTTACAATTATTCACTAGCTGTGGCTAGCATCATTTAAATGAACTTTTAGGTAATCATGACTATGACAAAAACTTATTAAAATGTTGACTGAAGTAATACTATAAACAATGGTAAAATTATAATTGCATTTTGAAATCGACTTGCATAATTTAAACAAATAAAAGATCTTGTTTTTAAAAAAAACTTTGTTTTTTAACTTTCACTTGTTGAATTTTTAAAACGTCGTTTCGGTTTTTCTGTCCAATGTATTTTCTTTGATGTTTAATCGAAATCGTTTTTTTTTTTACTGAGCATTCGTGGACAGATGGTAATTTCAAGATGGTTGAGAAGGTGTCAATGAATTATGGAAAGGATTATCTCACTTATTATGGAGAGAGAGAGAGAGAGAGAGAGAGAGAGAGAGAGAGAGAGAGAGAGAGAGAGAGAGAGAAACACATTTCGCTATTTTTATATTTGTTTAGATATTTCTATAATTTTGTAAATGCTTTTATTTAACTTCACTCGTCTCTCTGTTTGTTTGTTTGTTTGTCTGTGATGATCAAATCTTATAAACAAAAATTCACCCATTTTTCGACCACCTAGAGCTCTAAAACTTTCAGGAAAGCTTTATTCTGGATGACAATACATTAATTTAATGTTTCCGACATGAATTAGGCCTTAAATCAATTAAAATTAATCAAATCAAATTAATCAAGTTGTTTATGTATAAGTTGCCAGAGGTCCAAAATAATTGAACAGTAGGGATGTTTATTTATAAGTCGCCAGAGGTCCAAAATAATTAACCAGTAGGGATGTTTATGCTTAAGTTCGTTGACTCAGATAAAAAGGCAAATAAAAGCTTTTTTTTCTTAAATTTATTTTTTATCTTTACTTGTTTGTGATTGAGGATGTATCTTCTGTTTCAGACAAGGATTTTGTCTTTTTTCAACAGTTTCAAATCTTTTAAACTGTTCACATACACATTACATATACACATACATACATACATACATATATACATTTAAACATGCATGCTTGAAACAGCACATACATACCAACCCAATGAGATAACCCTTTGGTCAAGAAAGCTAAAGTGTCAGTGATTGAAGGAAATAACTCAAGAGTTTAAGTTATCAGCAGCAACTTGGTCCAGTTAAGCTGAGCTGAGCTAATCCGTGGACTTATTATATAGAAGTCTATGGCTAATTTAAGAACAAGGCTGTCACAAGCAGCCATACAATTCTACAGTTCCTGTTTTATTTGTCACCGGAATTTGTTTGTTTACCTGTCCATTTACAGATTGTTTGGCTTGTCGTCGTCATGACACCCTGTCCCACACTCATCTCCCCACCCATTGGAGCTGGTTTACTCTTACGAATATTTGAGGAGAAGGAAGAGAGAGAGAGAGAAAAAAGAAATGTATACTCAGTCTGTTCTCCTTCTCATGATTTTCGTTTTAAAACTTCACACCTTGCTGTGTGTGTGTGCTTGTGTACGTCCGTGTATGCGTGCGTGTGAGCGTTATTCACTTCAATACAATTAGCATCGGGTGTCAATTGATTAGCTAGTTGCACTAGCAGCTGGTGAGAGCAGTTCTGCTATTGAAGGGGAGGTCATGAACTTTCTAACTATCTTATGTGATGGAGATTGGGAAGATGCTATTCTTGTTGTTTTGATGATGAAGATCATTATTATTTTTTAAATATTTATTGTTTGGCTCTTGTCTTTCTTAATATTGAAAGTAATTAAGAATGATATATATTTTTTAAATGCTTTCATTTAACTTCACTCGTCTCTCTGTTTGTTTGTCTGTGGTGATCAAATCTTAGAAACAAAAATTCACCCACTTTTCAACCACCTAGAGCTCTAAAACTTTCAGGAAAGCTTTATTCTGGCTGACAATACATGAATTTAATGTTTCCAACATGAATTAGGCCTTAAATCGTTTAAAATTAAATCAAATTAATTCCTGCCATCTAGCGACCGTAATAAGTTGTTTATGTATACGTCGCCAGAAGTCCAAAATAATTAAACAGTACGGATGTTTATTTATAAGTCGCCAGAGGTCCAAAATAATTAACAGGATCGAGCGTAATGGCTGTTTTAGATTCAAAAATTTTAGTTCGTTTACTCAGATAAAGAGGCAAATAAAAGCATTTTTTTAAATTGGTTTTTTATCTTTACTTGTTTCAACTGCAATGAAATACATCCAATGTGCTGTTTTTTTATGCTGTACTCAGTACTCAGTACAGTGTACTGTAAAGGCAAGCATAGGTAGGTACTAGGTGGTACTAACTACACTGTAGTGTAGTAACTGACTACAAGCAGCATCCAATAATCCTGTTGTTATTGTTTCGCGAAGACTTTCGGTTTCTACTGTTTTTTTTGTTTACACGATTTTTTCAGCGCGATATGAATGCAAAACTTCTTCTTCGCCAGGGCAGAAAGTCGGGCTAAGGACAAAAAATAAGGCTAGTGTGGGAGAGAGAAAGAGTTATTTGGTGATAGGAAGGAAAAGAGAGATAAAAAGACAGCGAGAGAGAGAGAGTTATTCAGGGATAAGAAGAGAGAGAGAGAGGAGAATCTGCGCCGTTTCATATTGTTTACATCTAGCAGCTGTCTTCTGCCGTCACGTGATGACGATACACGGCCTCCCACCACGTGACGATATGGCTTCCTTTTCCTCTTAATGGTCATTTACTGAAGCTGTTGGTTGTGTACAGCTGCTACTCTGCTTTGCTGTGCTGCTGTGTGCGTGCTCTGACCAGACTCGGCTATAATGGGCTACGCACCTCGTCTCGCCTTCGTATCGGTTGCCACAGCAACTGGTTACGTCATTTTCGGCGATTTTTTTTCTCTCTGTAAAAATATAGATTGCGTGCTGTTTGTGTTTTTAATTAATTATTGCCTTTTTGCGTGCGTTTGTGTTTTTGCGTGTGTGTGTGTGTGGTCGCTGATAGATTCGATATTCTAAGAATGTGTCAATTTATTAGATAATGTATCTTGAAGGTGTTTAATATCGTTTAATAAATAGAAATTGTGTTGTAATTATTTATTATTTTTAAAATCAATGTTTATCTAATTAAATTAAGTGTGTGTATATGTGTGTGTATGCTTGTTCATGGGCTTGTAAATAGTTTTGTATGCTAGTAATGCTAGTAATTTAGGAAAACTCAAAGTTCGTTTTCCCATCATCAAACTTTCAGTTGGTGCTGAAGAAATGTCTGTCTGTCGTGCGTGATGTATGTTGTTACGCTATTCGCTATTCGTCAAGGTGGCTGTAGAAGAAGGTCTTTGTCAGCTCTGTAAAGAATATTGAAGATATTAGATGTCCTCAATGTGTCCCATGTGACAGCAACTTTGTGTCATTTTAGCTGGATTTCTCCGTATTAGGATCTGATATCTTCTCAACTCAGGTGTATACCCCATAATCTCTCTCTCTCATTTTCTCTCTTTCACTTTCTCTCTCTCTCTCTCTCTCTCTCTCTCTCT
Organism: Erpobdella octoculata; assembly: GCA_963978895.1. NCBI lineage: Eukaryota > Metazoa > Annelida > Clitellata > Hirudinida > Erpobdellidae > Erpobdella > Erpobdella octoculata. The sequence goes on from OZ022244.1 coordinate 30,554,686, forward strand.
CTCTCTCTCTCTCTCTCTCTCTCTCTCTCTCTCTCTCTCTCTCTATATCCCTCTCTATCTCTCTCTCTCACACACACACAGACACACACGATCCATTGCTGGTGTCCTTGAAGAGCCGGCTGGATCTGTTGCTTGGAAGAATCACTGATGTCACAATGGATGGAAGCAGCAGCAGCTTACCATCATATTATTATTATTATTATTATTATTATTATTATTATTATTATTATTATTATTTCGACTGTTGGTGTTATTTTATTCCTGTTTGTGGTTAGCTCTCTAAAATTTCTTAGATTTGTGTCTTTCTGCCATTTTCGTGTGTGTGTTTGGATGTGTGTGTGTGTATGTGTGTGTGTGTGTGTGTGTGTGTCTGGAGGAGGGGGAAGGGTGAGACTGCTTTGTCAGTTTCTGTATGACCTCTGCAGGTTCATCCAGGAGAGAACTCTTGAACTCTTGATCATGGTAATAACATGAGTGGCTTGTCGGGCTGATGATGATGATGATGATGATGGGTTGTTGAAACTGAAAATGATGATTATGGGTGGTTGAAACTGACGACGACGATGATGATGATGATGTTAACGTGTTGGTGGTGATGATGATGATTATCATCACGATATGTGGCTTGTCGGGTTGCCATGTCAACAATAATAAAACAGTTAGCAGAGCGATATTATTCAATCTAGAAATTGAGTGATTTATTTAAAATATTATATTTAAAATAATTTAGTACGAAATGCATACGAGGATTCGCCACATTACCGTCGAAGAGATATTTTAATCGGCTGATAGATCAATTTTAATCGGCTAATTGAGCAATAGATCTCACGTGCATTAAAAAAAAAGCAAAACAAGCGTTAACTGAACTGCGTTAACTGAACTGCGTTTAACGCCCAATTAAAAATTTATTCGTTTCGCTTGTCGACGCTATGATGCTACCGCTCAATGCCCACAAGCTTTTAGTGGATGGTCTAAAAAGGGCTTCTTGGAACACTTTACATACACTGCTCCTGCCGTGTGACTATTACTAGCTATTACTGTGTATGTCTGTTTGTATGTTTCTTCTTGTGTATACCTTCCTTCTGTGTTCTAACGTGGTAGCTGGATTTTAACACTTTTCTGAATATTATTATTATTATTAAATGTAAATTTATAATGCGCTTTTTTTAAAAAGTCACAAAAGGCGTCGCGTCAAATCATAAATTTAGGAATAAAGTTCGGTCTTAAGCAGCTTCCTGAAACCGCCGAGGTCCAAAGCTGGATTCCTCAGGTCAGCAGATAGGCTGTTCCAAACAACTGGACCAGCAGTGGAGAATCCGCATGGTAACCGCATTGTTGTGCTATTTATATGAAAAGGGATGTGCGTGTTTAAGAGAAACAGAGAGAGAGAGAGAGAGAGAGACATGCACAACAATACTTTTCATTGGCTGACACCTTTTGCATACCGGGCATGATGGAATCACTCATCAATTACAAAACAAAAGTATTCAACACCTTGACTATTATAAGAGAAATTATTCTTTTGAACTTTGCTCTCAGTTTAGTCGGTCAATTCTTAAATAATTAATTATAAACTCCTTTCTCTCTCTCTCTCTCTCTCTCTCTCTCTCTTATATTTGAGGACTTTCTTCTTAATGCATCCGTTTGTCTGTCTGTCTATCCACCCTTCTTTTTCTTTTTCTTCTCCATCTTCCTCTTTCATGTGGATGAGACTGGAGACATACATATACATACACTGTTGTGAATAATTTATTTATTAAGAGCAGTAGCATAGCATCAGTAGTAGTAGTAGTAGTACCAGCTGTTGTGGTAGAGTATTATTTAAGAATTATTTCTGTTTGTATAATATAATGTTACTGACCTACCTGCACTTGCTGTACCACTTTGATCTTGTCTTCTCTTCATTTTTTTTCTCTCAGATAACTCCGTTTTCGGTTAATTTTTTGTGTTTCATCTTCAAGTTTGCTATTCCAGAAAAGCCAGCTAAAAGAATGGTTATCGTGTTTTTTGTATCTTTTATCGATGATGTGGGTTGAAATTTTTTTCTCCACCATCAGCGAGGAGTTCACTTCAATTCTTCTGATGGTTCAAATATTGGGGCGGCGGGAGTGTCACTTGTGCTCTGAAGTTATTTAAATTGGAAAAACATTTTTATATCGTAAGATGTTTTATGTTGAAAAAGTTAACTTTAAAGTGCTGGTACTTTTTACTTCTATTTAAGTACATTTTTTTAGCAAATACTTTCACTTTTACTTAAATAACTTTTTGAGGCGTTACTTGTACTTTTACTTAAGTACTGAAACACAGTACTTTTTCCAACACTGGTATTTATTGTATGTATAGTTGTCTAGTAGTAAGTAGAGTTAAGTAGACAGTGTTAATAGACCGGTGGAGTGCTGTAGAAATGTTGGAAACAGTCTTTAATGTCTCTCCAGTCTTTGGCATCTTCAGTATCTTCGGTGCATCTGTGGCTTTCATTCAAAGAAAGGAAGATTCATCAAAAGCGTGTTGTCTCGTGTTCAGTCGAATAACGAAATACTTCTATTTCGTATAGCAAGAAGAAAAATGCAGGTAGATCATTGTGCATTGGATCTCAAAGCTGACTGTTGTACCCTGAGGAGGAATGCCTCTGCTTCATCCACGTCCATCCTTCGTCTAGTTGGCAAGATCTGTGGCTATGTGGCTCAGAGGGAACTTATCTTTATATATCCGAATACAACGAATACAACGTGCAGACACTCTCCCATTAAATTCTCCAATATAATACAATATAATAGGTTATATTAAATCCTGCTGGTAGATTGGTAATGATGCTACTTCTTGGAAACTGGTCTTTAGACTATTTATTTCTCATACCATTATTATTATTATTATTATTATTATTATTATTATTATTATTATTATTATTATTATTATTATTATCATCATTGTTGTTGTTGTTGTTGTTGTTGTTGTTGTTGTTGTTGTTATTTGTGTTGTTGATTTTATTATTTGAATCTGGTATCTTTCTCTTATCTGGATGAGATTCCCCATAAGTGAGTTTAAAGAACTTCTTGAGAACTTCTTGGGAACTTTAATGAAACTTTTCTTACAAGATATCTCTACTGCCATCTTTCATTCTTCTCCTTCCAATGGTGGTAGTAATGCTGGTAGTGGTGGTGATGATGATAATGGTGGTGGTGATGATGGTAGTGTTGGTGATGATGATAATGGTGGTGGTGATGATGGTAGTGGTGGTGATGATGATAATGGTGGTGGTGATGGTGATGATGGTGGACCGTTAATAGCATAGGTGGTTATTTCAGCAACAGCAATATGCATGGTTTTAACCGGGAATGTTTGCAGTCAATGGTGATTGATTATGCCTGTTGGTAATGATGATGATGACGATGATGATGATGATGATGATGATTGTGTCGGATGGTGCACATAGTACGAAAAAGTATATACATTAGCTCTCTTTAAAGTTGCAACCGTGTTAAAAGAATTTAGAAGTTAATAACAGCGTATTTCAATAACAGCATCTTGGATGAGGCGCGCGGTTGTAAAGCGGCAACGTTTTGTCGATTTTACGCTTGATGTCCCAGGTTCGATTCCCGTGAGGAATTTCACATCGCATAACTTCTTTGGCTAAGGAGTTCACTCTTATGGCTCTTGATGCTAGGTTAGCCGAGTTGGTAGGGTGTGGTTTCCGCTCGCTCTCCCGCTCCCGCTCATTTTGTCACCTTCCTCCATTGGCTTTCAAGGCTGTGTGAAAATTTCATTACGATTCGGATGAATGGTGTAGCAATGCATAAAGGACAAACAAACAAACATATATTAAAAAATAAATATATTAATAAATAAATATAATAAAAACTAAATAAATATAATAAAAACTAAATAAATATAATAAAAACTAAATAAATATAATAAAAACTAAATAAATATATTAATAAATATATATAATAAAAAAAAATATATAATAATAAATAAATAAATATAATAATAAATATATAAATAAATAGAAATAAACAAATATAATAAAAAATAAATAAATATATTAATAAATAAATATAATAAAAAATAAATATATATATATTAATAAATAAATTTAATCAAAAATAAATATATATATATACATAAATAAATTTAATCAAAAAATAAATAACACCACTGAAAACAGGACAGAACATGGCAGAAGAGCGAGCACCAGCGTTTCAAAGAGGAGGCGGAGATGTTGAAGACCCTCCAGCACCCCAATATCGTCCGCTTCTACGACTACTTCGAGGAGGCCCCCGTCAAGGGCAAGAAGGTCATCGTTCTCGTTACTGAACTCATGACCTCTGGAACTCTTAAGACGTGTGTTACTTTTTTTTTTATCAACTTCTAACTCGTAATTTTACAATTCATATAAAATTATATTTTACATGGATGTGTATTGTAATTTTACCATTTATGTATTCTAGTTTTACCATTTATGTGTTCTAGTTTTATCGTTTCTGTATTGTAATATTACCATCGAGGTATTGTAATTTTACAATTTATGTATTTTAGTTTTATTGTTTCTGTATTGTAATATTACCATTTATGTATTGTAATTTTACAATTTATGTATTTTAGTTTTATCGTTTCTGTATTGTAATATTACCATTTATGTATTGTGATTTAACCTTTTCTGGTACTTTAATTGTGCGTGTGAGTTTGCTTGTGAGTTTGCTTCGTTAGACTGGTTGTTCAACTATAGCTGTGTATGTTTGTTTGCGTACATCCGTTTGTATGTCTGTGTGAAAAGAATTAATGTAATTTCTTGGTAATGTTTGTTTCTCGAAAGTTTTTTGAAAATATGTTAAGTATGAAAGTATGCACTGATTTCAAGTGAAGTAGCTTTACTGTAAAATATTTTTAATTCCTCTCTCTCTCTCTTTCTCTCTCTCTCTCACTCTCTCTCTCTCTCTCTCTCTCTCTCTCTCTATCTCTCTCTCTCTCTATCTCTCTCTCTCTCTCTCTTTCTCTCTCTCTCTCTCTCTCTCTCTCTCTCTCTCTCTCTCTCTCTCGCTCTCTCTCTCTCTCATCGCAACTTCTTATGTCATGTAATTTCATCAGTTTCCGTTAGTAGAAATGTTGACAATAAATCTTCAAACATGTTGACACTGCTGCTGTTGTGCATTGTCGTGTGCGTGTCTGGTGGCGTGCGTGTTGTACGTGTGATGTCGCGTGGCGCGTCTGATGTGTTTAAAATAATTTTTAATTTAAAAATTTCTCTTTTTAATGTAAAAATAATTCTCTCACTTCTCACCTACCGGATGAATCCACATATAATAATAAAATGAGTTTCAGTTGAACAAACAAACAAACAAACAATTCGTTTGTCTTTGTGACACGAATAAGCCATATTATGGAGAGATGGTGGTAGTGGTGGTGATGATGATGGAGACGGTGGTAGTGGTGGTGTTGATGATGGTGGTAGTGGTGATGATGATGGTGATGGTGATGATGATGGTGGTGGTGAAAAGTTGTTATGGGCTAGGGATGTGTTGTTAGAATTATTATTGCTGACTTTTTTGTTATATAAAATTATATAATAATATGATAATTATAAAAAAAAATAATATTGCTATTTTTTAATCACTTACATCGAAATGATTTAGGACATTTCTTAATGACATCAAGACATTATGAACATTTGAAAGCCATATTAAATATACCCAATTATATTATTGAGGAGGTAGGGAATAATAGGTTGTTGCAAATAAAGAAATGAATTTTCTGGTATGACCACGGTTGATTGAGTCAAAAGATCCTGGTGTCAAAAGTCAAACACCTGGTCATTGCAAGATGAGATTGTTCAAGTTTTGAGGGCTGTACGATACCGGGCCGAGAGTTTTGTGCCAAGTACCTATAGGGTTATTTAAGGCCTGAAATTTCGGCCCATGAAACGGGTTGCGCCGCAAAACATCGGCCCGGGCAGTAGTCTGGTCCGGTTGGGTTGTTTGGGATGTTGCGTGATCTCAGTCGGGTCGAATTTGAAGCGAGTGTGGCTGCCACGAAGTTGGATCCTCCTCGTCCAACTTCGGGACTGGTCGTAAATAATAAATAATTTATTCATCGCTTTTCTGTGCAAATAAATAAATCACCTCTAAATAGTCATTTCCTTCTTGACGACACGCAATTCCAAGGTGTGGTTGTTTCACCATCTCTCTCTCTACCTCTCTCTACCTGTCTCTACCTCTCTCTACCTGTCTCTACCTCTCTCTACCTGTCTCTACCTGCATGTCTCCCTCCCTCACTCCTCATTTGAGCCTTTTTGCGTTAGTTTCACTTTCGCTTATCATAAACAAAAACTGTTTTTAATCTGTAGAGGCGCGCGTATTGCGCTGCATATGACTGTCTGAAATCTGTATGGCCTGTTTGTTTGTTTGTTTGTTTGTTTGTGTATTTCTTGGTGTTGTTCTGATTGCTTTCGTCTTTGCCTGCGTCGCTGGTCATTTTCCCGTCAGTGTTGTTGTTTCTAATGGAGGTGGATTTAGTAGTGGTGGTGGTGGAGGATGTAGTGGTGGTGGTGGAGGATGTAATGGTGGTGGTGGTGATGGAATCGTCAAAGCTGGTAAGCTAAACATAACTTTCGTTTGCTCCCAAGTTATCCTTGACGACGTTGTTCCTTTGTGAGTCAGCTAAGTTTGAAGGGCATCACTGTAGCTTTAGCTAATCCATGGCTAATCTATGGTCATTTTGGGATTGCAATTGTTTGCTTCTTTTATCTCTTTTCTTTTTCATGGAGAGGTATTAAAAAAGAGGTCTTCTTTATTTTCCACAATTCTTTTCCATGTACTCTCCAGCGGCAGGAAGTATTTACCTTTCCATGAACAAGCTTATTATATGGCTTTCATGTTCTTCTGTTTAGTTACTGTCAGCCTTGCCTGTGTCAGAGTCCCATGTTCAATTATTTTCTTGTCGGTTTGTATGTGAGTATGCGTGTCGGTTTGTATGTGAGTATGCGTGTCGGTTTGTATGTGAGTATGCGTGTCGGTTTGTATGTGAGTATGCGTGTCGGTTTGTATGTGAGTATGCGTGTCGGTTTGTATGTGAGTATGCGTGTCGGTTTGTATGTGAGTATGCGTGTCGGTTTGTATGTGAATATGCGTGTCGGTTTGTGTGTTAATGTGCGTGTCTCTCTCAATTAATTTTAACTTCGTTGCTTTGCGAGGGAATCGAGTTGTAAGCCCATATTTATATTAGAGAAGCCTAATAATAAGCAGTTAGGTAGTTTTCTCTCTTTCCTTGTCTTTCACTCTTTTCCCTATCCCCTCCCTCCCTCCTTACCTAGATCACCCCCCTTCCTTCACATATCATCCCCTCTTTCCTTAGTTCATCTCCCTTCCAATATCACCCTCCATCCATCTTTCCATTGATCACCCTCCCTCCTTCCTTCTCTCACCAGCAGTATTCAGAAATATTAATACAGATGTTTTTTTAAACTAAAAAAAAATTTTTACAGCGTTCTCGTCAGTGTAGAGAGAAGTAGGAGAGTGAAGTAACTTTTAGAACCGTACTAAATCATCCCGCTTTGTGCTGAAGTAATGCTTTCTATTTACCACGAGGTGATGATGATGATGACGATGATGATGATGATGATGATGATGATGATGATGATGATGATAATGATGGTGATGATGATGATGATGATGCAGTTGTGATGATGATGGTAGTCGTGGTGATGACATTTTGCGGATGGAAGCGAAGCTCTTTCTTTACCGCCATCGTGAGCACGAGTTACGTGATTGGTTTGTAACAATTTAATTGTAAACATGCAATCATAATAATAATTATATCACATGTTGGCGCATAATTACATTTACAATTACCATCGTCTTGTTTTTTGTATAACCAATAACCATTATATAATTTAATTACAAACTTACAGAATTTACATTTTACAATGAAATTCTCTTCAAGCGATCGAATCAACATATGTAACTTCCTCTGTATGTATGTATGTATGTATGTATGTATGTATGTATGTATGTATGTATGTATGTATGTATGTATGTATGTATGTATGTATGTATGTATGTATGTATGTATGTATGTATATGTGTATGTATGTATGTATGTATGTATATGTGTATGTATGTATGTATGTATGTATGTATGTATGTATATGTGTATGTATGTATGTATGTATGATACAACTATACATTATAATATGTATATCTATATAATATACATTATACATGCATATAAGCATATAATGATATATGATTGTTTATATGCCTATGTAGTTGTACACCATGCTCAATAACTTTCTGCATTTCTCAGGGATTTCCATTTGTGTTGTTAGTAAACAATAAAATAATAATAATAAAACTAGTTTGTTTGTTTACTTGACTTGTGAATTTCGTTCTCTATTCAGTATATTCACTCACTCACTTGTGGTGTCGTCCTGTTATTAGACGTACCATTATTTATTTCTCTCTTTTCTTCGCTGTACAGCCACTTTGAAAGTTTTTCTTCATCTTTTCTTAGTAAGTAGGGTACCAGGGGGGGGGGGAGGAGTTGTGGCTCTCGGGTGAAATATAGTCAAGTGGTGTTAATTTTCTAGAAAAATTCATAAATTATCGAGGGCTAGTTGGCGGGTAATTTTCGTAATTGTTTATAGATTTTTTTAATGATTAATTGACCTTTTGGGGCCTTCTTAAAGTAGCGCCTGGGGGACATCTGTTTCCCCGAGTCCCCTTTTCACGCCACTGGGGGGGGGGGGTGTTACAGACAATTATAAATCTCTACCAAAGTTCCTGCTTGTTTCGTAAATTACCGAATAAATTAACCACCATGAAACAGAATTTAACACAATTGAGTTTTAATGCTGCTTTTAAACTCTTCCTGTATCGTTGTTGTGTGTCTTGAATATTTTATTTCTCTCCCTATATCTTCTCTCTCTCCCTATTTTTTCTCTTTCTCTCTTTCTTTCTCACTATCTCTCTCTCTCACCATCTCTCTCTCTCGCTCTCTCTCTCTCTCTCTCTCTCTCTCTCTCTCTCTCTCTCTCTCTCTCTCTCTCTCTCTCTCTCTCTCTTCAGTCTGTCTTTACCTTTCTGACTATATCTCTTTCTATTGCTGTTCCCATCTCTTAATATCTTATAAGCTCGTATTTATTTGTTGCAAAGTAGAGGCTTTTCTTATTTCTGGACTGTTTTGCTTTCCATGAGAGAGAGAGAGAGAGAAAGAGAGAGAGAGAAAGAGAGAATTATAAATAGTTATTTTCTTTTGTTTTGACTGTTTTCATGTGATAACCATTCTCTGTTTGTACTGTCGCTCTTGCAATGCTCCAATCTATGTGTTGTCGTTCTTGTTTTGATGATGAAATATCTATTTTGTGTGCATACTAGCAGACATATATATATATAACAAACCATCATCATCATCATTGTTGTTGTTGTTTTTAAGATCTTTATAGTTTCTGGACACTCCGTAGTGTTTGCTCAGTTTCTTTTCTGACATAAAACGACATTCACAAGTCAGGTACTCCTGTAAGTACATCATAAGTACTTCTACACTCAGTTCTCTTTGTTGTATTCTCAGACCAAGTCTTTTGTAGTTGATATATCTATCTATATATATATATATATATATATATATATATATATATATATATATATATATATAATAGTATGTATTGTTGACAATTTTATTGTAATTAAAAATGTTCTCCCACGTATCTATGAACCCTGGATTGGTATTCTGTGTATAATGATTATAGTAATACATTTTTTGTATGGGGGGGGTGGTAGTTATTTCGTGATTTTGTTTTCCTTTCTGGGTTGGTTGTTCGTATAACCACAAATCAGAGAGAGAGAGAGAGAGAGAGAGAGAGAGAGAGAGAGAGAGAGAGAGAGAGAGAGAGAGAGAGAGAGAGAGAGAGAGAGAGAAATCAGGGATGTGTGTAGTCGGGTATTCATTCGGTTCTACCGGTTGCTATCGGATCGGGTCGAATCATTCATGCGTGGTACTCATGATGATAATTAATCACTAATCGCTTACTTTTTTGTGTACACTTTTTTTGTGTGCTTCACATCCATCATAATCATCACACAGCATTGCTTCCATCCCCGATCTGGGTTGCACTAATTCACGTCCACATGGGCGCAAACACACACACACACAGATAGACACACACACAGATAGACACACACACACACTCACTCCATGTAATCAATAAATTATGCATGCCATCCATTCATTCATTCATTCCTCTACTTTCGGTTTCATGGTGCATATATATATATATTTTTTTCTCGGCGTTCTTCTTTGCCATCCCCTCCTTAAATCTATCCCTGGCTCGTGCACGCTTATTATCCGACAAGTACGACATCGTCTCTTTGATCTGGGTCGTTGGGTGCAATTGCTGCCAAAAAAAAACGGAATTATGTTTATTAGGGTGTTGTGGTGGGTTGGGGATTTGTGATGTTGGTGGTAGAGGTGGTTGTGGTGGTAGTTGTAGTGGTAGAGGTGGTGGTGGTGGTAGTTGTAGTGGTAGAGGTGGTTGTGATGGTGGTGGTAGTTGTAGTGGTAGTGGTGGTGGTGGTGATGATAATCATTGGTGGTGGTGGTAATGATGGAGATTGTAATGACAGTATCGGTGCGGCGAGGTGGCTCAGTGCTGTGTGTGTAAGGGGACATGGTTGATCCTGGAGGCTGGAAGACTGATGATGATGACGGAGAATATTGAAAGTGAAAGTGAGGGAGTCGGAAGGGAGGGTCTCCGTGAGAAACTGACGATGATACGAAGAGAGAGAGAGAGAGAGAGAGAGAGAGAGAGAGAGAGAGAGAGAGAGAGAGAGAGGAATAATAATTATGTATTAAAATAAAAAAAAACAGCTTTGATCTGCGATGTGTGTCTGTGCTTGTAGTTTGCATGCGTGTGATGTTTATAATATACATGTATTTATGTGTACTTGGGCATATGCACCTTGATGTATAAAAAAACAAAAAATAATATATATATATATATATATATATATATATATATATATATATATATATATATATATATATATATATATATATATATATATGTATGATTATGATGATGGCGATGTCGGAGATGTCGGTTCCGATCAATCGGTTGCCATGGTGACGACGGTGATGGTGGTGATGATGATGATTATGATGGTTGTTTTGATGATTCATTGAAGAAATATTGTTTGTTATTATTTATTAATGAATGCAAAGAGCTGTTATCGGCGAATGATACTGCATGATACTACGGGACGGTGAGGATGTTGTTGGCAGCCATGATGATGATGATGATGATGATCATGATGATCAGAGGTGGATATGGGTCCATTTATGGCGAGCCAACCCAACCCACCGCGTTCTCAACCCAACCCTACCCACCTCTAAACACTTTTTTGTTAATTAAATTTTTTTTTGTTAATTACAATTTTTTGTTAATTAAAATTTGTTGCTAGTTTTTTTCAACCCAACCCACACATGTGTCAAAAAATTGGACCCAACCCATGTATCAATCCATCCCTTGTCTACCTCTGATGATGATGATGTTGATGGTGGTGGTGGTGGTGATGATGATGATGGTGGTGGTGATAATAATGTCGGTGGATTATGGAGATGGTGAAAGCTGATAACTAGCTAACTGGGCCATCAGACTGAGGTCTACTTTTTAAGGTTACACGCCTGATGTATTCCTATGAAGCTTCCTTGCTGCCTTGACTGACTGTCTGTTCTGTCTGCAACCACACATGATCGTCGTCGTCGTCATCATCATCATCATCACCATCATCGTCATCATCATCATCATCACCATCATCATCATCATCATCATCATCATTGTCTTCATCATCCAGCTACACATTCCATTGCACATGTTATGCTACGTCTTCTGAGTGCCAGTTAGTAGCTTATTAAGGAATGATTTCTTGATTTTCCTTGATAGCAGCTATTGATGAGAACGAAGAACAGTTAGTTCTTCGTTCTCATCAATAGCTGCTTCGTTACTATGATGGATGCATGTATGGATGGATGGATGGATGGATGTATGGACGGATGGATGGACGGACGGGTGGGTGGGTGGGTGTAAGTGCTGGTATGAATATGGATGTATAGAACGTGGGATAATAATTCTTAGAGAACTTAACTGTCCTCTCTTCGGAGAAATTGCCTTTTATACTTTTATTGCAATTTCGATCTTAACATCGCGCGTTAACAAAAACATTTCTGCTTTCTCTTACAATTATTGAATCAGCAGTTTCACCCATCCTGCCACCCACCCTGACTGCCTCCCCTCCATTCTGCCACCCACCATGCCTCCCCTCCATTCTGCCACCCACCCACCCTGCCTGCCTCCCCTTCATCATCCACCCACCCTGCTTGCCTCCCCTCCATTCTGCCACCCACCACGCCTCCCCTCCATTCTGCCACCCAGCATACCTGCCTACCCTCCATCTTCACATCCCTATCTGACCAGACAGACACGTGATCGGTACACATTATAAAGTCCCTCGCTCTCAAAAAACCACGCCTTATATTTATTGAATTTCTTCTAAAAGTCGTATTCGTTCTCTATTCGTATCGATCTTGTACTTACCTATCTGCTTCTTTTCCAACCTGGTCTGACGGTGTCCGTGTGTCTGTGCGTCTGAGAGGGCGCACTCAGGAGGGGTGTATAACCTCATCGTTCAAGTAACCACCAGACTGTATCTCTTTCATGTACTACTTTCGTACGAGAGTAGTTCACTATACTATTTTGTAGATAACAATCACGGTTGTAGTAACATCGTATGTATGTATGTATGTATGTATGTATGTATGTATGTATGTATGTATGTATGTATGTATGTATGTATGTATGTATGTATGCATGCATGTGTGTATGTGTGTATGTATGTATGTATGTATGCATGTGTGCATGTATGTATGTATGTATGTATGTATGTATGTATGTATGTATGTATGTATGTATGTATGTATGTATGTATCTCTCCCTCTTTCTATCTACGTTCTTTTTCTTGAAGCTTATTATAGAAAGCACTTTCGATTGACTTCCGAGAACAGGAAAAAATTTGTTTTCATTTTAATTTCGATTCGTCTCGAATTGATAAGATTCCTTCTCTTTCACAAACACAGCAACAACAATAATAATACGTCCTTCACCCCATCGGGTCGTACAGTTGAAGGTTCAAAGTTCAAATCCTCGTGTCCTTGACCGATGGATGGCTTGCAACTCTGCGACCGGAACGATCTCCTCCTTGGCCATGGATGGTTCATCATGAATCTTTTTATTCACATTCACACACCAGTGCTGTTTCAGTTTAAAGTTTTACAAGATAATCTAGTTTCGCCATTTTGTTTCTAAATTTATTTATTTTTTATCTATAATGAGAATTATTGTCAATTCAGTTTCGTTTTCTGTTTCCGTTCTCGTACGTCCGTGTATGTGTATGTGTGCGTGTGTTTGTGTTTGTGTATGTGTGTGTGTGTGGGTTTGTGCGTGTCATTAAATACTTTCGCTTGTCATCTTCTGATTACTACCAAGTACAACGCTGGCTTTTACTAGCACCTGTCGTATTTGTCTTATTATGTATGTTCTGTTGACTTTGTTTACTTTACAAAAAGTTTACGGCGTTTTGTCGGTCTGTGGCGGGTAGTGTGCGTGTGTGTGTGTTTAATTGTAGCTCTCGTGTACGTGGGATGGAGGTGGGGGCCGTGGCGTGGGAGGTTGTGGTGTTGTTGTGGGTCAAATATGACAGGAGTGTAAATATTGTGTGTATTGTAGATTGTAATTTTGTTACTAATGTACATGCGTCGAGTTCAACAGTTGCATGGAAATCTAAGCTTTGTGTGTGCACACTGCAAATTCAGCTTAAATTTCGTATATTGTTCGGCCGGCTGTCGTACGTATAAGTACGTATATATAAGTGTGTGTATAACCCCTTAATCACACTTATGATCAGTATGTATTGTGTGTACATGGTTCATAATTTATGATTTGACGTCGATATTGTTTTTCGCTATATTATAATTATTTGTATAGAAAAAAATTGATGTTTATTTGTCTGAGCATCCTAATGACGCAGAGCTGCCTTGAATTGTTTTGCATATACACGCATGCATATATGCATACATATACACGCATGCATATATGCATACATATACATACATACATACATACATACATACATACATACATACATACATACATACATACATACATACATACATACTTACATATATATACATACATACATACATACATACATACATACTTACATACATACATACATACATACATACATACATACATACATACATACATACATGCATACATACATACATACATGCATGCATACATCATATATATATATATATATATATATATATATATATATATATATATATATATATATATATATATATATATATATATATATATATATATAGGTAGTGTTTCTTTATCACAGCTGTGGAGCAGCAGTCCAATCACAACTGCATGGGGCATGGCTGTAACTTTCCATGAAATAAGTTTTAATAATATAATAATAATAATAATATTATTATTATTAATATATCAAGCTGTGTTGAATGAATGCTTGTCTACATTTTGTAGAGATAGACAGACAGACAGAGAGGGTGTACTAAGTTATAAATTAAATTAGATAGGTTGGTTTAGAAATGAGCAACTCTATTAATCTTTACACTTCTCTCACTTTTGTCTTCTTGTCCTTCTCTCTTTCTTTCTTTCTTTCTTTCTCTCTCTCTCTCTCTCTCTCTCTCTCTCTCTCTCTCTCTCTCTCTCTCTCTCTCTCTCTCTTTCCTCTTTCTTTCTCTCTTTCCTTATGTCTGTGTGTTGCATCGCACGTGGAGATAGACCTACAATATGCATAATATGCATATGCATATATCTTTCTGCTTAGTCATCACTGCTGGTTTGCCTTGACTGACTTTAGTCGTCTGGAGGTCTTATGCTGTCTGTTGGATCATGTCTCTTTCACTCTCGTTTCCTCTCTCTCTCTCTCTCTCTCTCTCTCTCTCTCTCTCTCTCTCTCTCTCTCTCTCTCTCTCTCTCTCTTTCTCTTCCTCTTTTATTATCTTTCTTTATCTTTTTCTCCCAACTTCCGATTCTTCTCTTTTTCCAAATCTCCACCGAGCACTCGAAACGTTTAAGGAAGATGAACTCTCTCTCTTCTCTCTCTCTCTCTCTCTCTCTCTCTCTCTCTCTCTCTCTCTCTCTCTCTCTCTCTCTCTCTCTCTCTCTCTCACACACACACACACATACATAATAACTTAACTAATATTTGTGTTCTAACACTACAGTCAGCCATTTCATTCCATCGTCGCTAGTCATAGATATGAAATCGTATTTTGGTCGGGGTGGGTGACCCCCTCCCTTCCCGTAGGAACTCCCCATGCCCTCCCGGTTATACGGGCATGCGTAAGGTACAGCACTCCAGCTTGCTATATTGATCGGCAACATCCACTGACGATAGAAAGGGGAATGGTAGGAATTTTCCACGAGCGAAATTTTCAAATTCTCTTCTGCGCTATGTTGGGTTTCTGTTTTTATTTTTTATTTATTTTTTTATTTATTTTTTGCGTGAAAGCAGAAGGCTTCCGGCGTGATTGGACTCGTTGTTTTTTATGTGTGTGTGTATGTTTTTGTATGTGGGTATGTATGTTTCTGTGTGTATGTTTCTGTGTGTGTGTTTCTGTGTGTGTGTTTCTGTGTGTGTTTCTGTGTATGTGTGTTTCTGTATGTGTGTATATATATATTTCTGTATGGGTGTATGTTTCTGTGTGTGCTAGTATGTTTCTGTGTATGTATGTATGTATGTATGTATGCATGCATGCATGCATGTATGTATGTATGTATGTTTCTGTGTATGCGATTATGTTTCATGTTTATGAAATTTGGATGGCTTACAATTACAATCCACTACAGAAATAACGCAAATATAAATGGCCCGAAGTAGGACTGGCTAGCCACGATTGATTGAACCCTTCATAGTTGAGTCTCATGTATGTATTACAGATCCTAACAAAAGGCATTGCTAGACGCCGTGTTTTCATTCATTCATTCATTCATTCATTCATTCATTCATTCATTCATTCATTCATTCATTCATTCATTCAATCAATTCATTCATTCATTCGTTCATTCAATTCATCTCCATGGGTCAGGTGAGCAAGCTGCGAGTTTCGCTTTTTGTGTTCTCTTCCAGTGGGAAGATGTTCTTGCAGGGATTCTTCTTCTCTTTCTTTTCATTATATAAAAATGGAAAACTTTTTCCACTGAGTAATTGAAAACCTACAAGCAGTCAGTCCAGTCAGTCCAAACAATGTAGACCTCTCTCTCATTGGTTGTTTCGTGTTCATATCAACTTTTATTGTTAACTCTCCTTCTCCATATCACTCTCTCTCTCTCTCTCTCTCTCTCTCTCTCTCTCTCTCTCTCTCTCTCTCTCTCTCTCTTCCTTTCTCTCATCACACACACTCACATATACACACTTACACATTTAATAAGTCCATCATCATCATCATTTCACCATTAATCTTTGCTATCGTTTAAATCAAAAAGAGATTAGCATTTCTGTAATGCCTTTTATGAAAGTATCATTATCATCGGTATAATAGCTGTCTGTCCCATAATCATCGTCACTCGTAATGATGATGATGATGATGATGATGATGATCACGTGGTCTCTTTCTCACCTCCTCTCCAGTCTGACCTGTGCATTCTGGTCTAATTATTCTGTGACGGAGAAAAAGTTCAGGTTTCAGTAGATTTGCATCTGAATGATGATGATGATGATGATGATGATGATGATCATCATCATCATCATCATGGTCATCATCGTCGTCGTCGTCGTCGTCAATGGTTGTTCTGTAAAGTGAGTCCACGAGTGAGAAGAGGTTTAGACAATTGATTCGTGGCCTGCTAGAAGTCTCTTAACGCCACGTTAATAATCGTGTATTCATCGTCGAAATCAAAACTATTCTGGAAATAATTAATTACTGACACTGCTGCTCCTTCTCTCTCCATACCACTACTTTAAGAGAGAGAGAGAGAGAGAGAGAGAGAGAGAGAGAGAGAGAGAGAGAGAGAGAGAGAGAGAGAGAATAAGTTCACGCACACACGTTCATAAATTGAGATCCCCTGTACACTACATCAAGATTAACAGCTCCCCCTATCGGAGAAACAAGATGTTTTGCCATTATTGGTGTGTACACACACACACAAACATACACACAAACATGCATACATACATACACACACACAAACATAAATACATACACACACACAAACATACACACACACATACATACACACATACACACACAAACATACACACATACACACGCACAAACATACACACACACAAACATACACACATACACACGCACAAACATACACACATACACACACACAAACATACACACATACACACACAAACATACACACATACACACGCACAAACATACACACATACACACACAAACATACACACATACACACACACAAACATACACACACACAAACATACACACATACACACGCACACAACTATGCTACAATCTCTGTGTGATATCTTCTTTTTTTATCTTTTTTTTTGATACACATCCTATTCTACACATCCACATTCATTATTATATTATTATCTCATGAGACACATGGCACATACCTGCGCATGCCTGCCTCCCTATCTACCACTCGGTACAATTCAATAATTCCTACCTGGCTTTGACCAACCAACCAACCAACCTGTACTCATCTCATCTCTATACTACCCAACCCCCCATCCCATCCCCCCATCCTATCTGTACTCTATCTATCCAACCAGAGGTATACTATGTAAGGTTCATTAAATTCTAATGTACACAAAAGTAATAAATGACAAATTTGTGTGTGTATGTGCTGGGGGGTTGTTTACTAGGGTGACCATACAACATGTCCCGGTCAGAATGTCCCTGGTTAAATTGTCCCCTGACAAAATGGCCCCGCTCAAAATGTTTCTGGACGTTTTAGTTTTGTCTAAATAAATTTTGACCGTATAATTTTAACTAAATTGGACAATGTCATTTTTAACAAAAATTTTGTTTTCAAGAGCCACCACAGTTGAATTATATTCTAATTCTACAGTGTAGAGCTTCTTGCAGTTGCTGTTATAGTTTGTATACTTTGATTATATTTGTGGCCCTTTAAATGCGTAAATAATTTTTTTTTTTTAGAACTTAAACAATTTGAGAATGTTGTTTATATAACCAGCTCTGTATCTACGATTTATATCTATAGAAATACACCTTTGAGATATAATAACTGCTAGATGGAAGTTTACAAAGAGTGATGATAATCTTTTTCTAATGGGTTCGCAAATGTGAATTTTCAAAGTGAAAATTGTTGATAAATTAATTTCAAACGAACTTATAGAAATACAGCTTAAAATATTGTTACTTTGGTTGGGGTCGTATGTAGGAAATTTTGTTATAGGGCCCTTTTGTCGAGGATGTTTTGATGGGGCCACAACCGTCAGGGCCATGATGTTGGAATCTTTTTATCCCAGGCCGTTTTAATGGATCATCGCTGAATCTTATTTGATTTATTTATTTTGGTTAATTGGAAATAATAAACATCTTTTTAACTTAGATAAAAAGAAAATAATTATTAATTCATAAAACATTTATTTTGTTGAATTTTTTGCGTGTTAAAATTATACAATTGTCTAAGCATTTTTGAGCGAAACATCTTGAACTGTCCATTTTGATTGGGGACATTTTGTCTGGGGACCGAGAACATTTTGACCAGGTCTTTATATCCGGGACATTTTGTCCGGGGACATTTTAACTTTTTTAACCTAGTATGAAGTATTTTCTTTTTGTTTGCTTGTTTGTATGTCTGTTTATTTTGGTTTTGTTCATATGTCTGTGTTTGTTCGTTTGTCTGTGTTTGTTTATTTGTCTGTGGTCCTTTGTTTTTGTGTTACAAACAGATTGTATTT